>BTPG01000004.1:185924515-186069515 GCA_036245525.1 Semisulcospira habei
GCATTTACTGGAGTGACTATGTCACAAACGTCGAGGTCCTTGAACAGTGTTACACACCGGCCGTACTCAAGAGTTGTGTGAACAAAGACATCACCAGACATTCGTGTTTCCAGAAACGTCTTTTATTTCGGGTACAACATTCTTCCAATAAGTTGGGCAGGACCAACCTACTAGCAAAATCGTGATCAGAGCTTTCTGTCTGAGCTCTCGTTCTGAGCTCTTCTTCTCCTGAGCTCTTGTTCCTCTCTCTCCGTTCTGAGCTCTCCACAATATATACACATTCGGAGGACAGTGCCCTATTATTGGGAACGTCGCTCTTGGCTCCCAATTTGTCAAAAGAGCGTCTTTCTGTCAACCATTAATTTCTACAACAATGGGTCTACCCCCAGGCCGTATACACTATACCTATATTTCTTGATCTTGGCCTTACATATTCAGTACCACATCCCTTGATCTTGGCCTTACATATTCAGTACTCCAAGCCCCAGGGAGTGTGGCCCATATTCAATAACGCACGCTCACAAATTCAACACATGGGAACTTGCGTCGGTGCTCGATCTTGGCCTTACAACTTAGGTATATGGTACTAAACCCTCATTGATAATGGTCTTCAATAATAATATTAGTGTAACAACAGGCAGAAACTGTGAGCATCGAGGCTTTGCTGCTGCGGACACAGCTCCGCTGAGCTGGGCACGGCTCCAGGATGGAGGATCATCGCCTACCCAGGATCACTCTGTTCGGTGAGCTCGGCACTGGACACAGAGACAGAGGGGCACCAAAGAAGAGATGCAAAGACTGTGTCAAGAAGTCACTTAGTGCCTGCCAAATCGACCACCGCCAGTGGTCTTCACTTGCTGCGGACCGTGACACCTGGCGCTCCACGATTTACAAGGCAGCTGTCTCCTTTGATGACTCTCGCAGAGCTGGCCTTAAAGACAAGCGGCTCAGGAGAAAAAACAGAGATGCTGCAACTCAGAACCCTGGCCTGACCTCCCTCTGCAGCCACTGCGGTCGAACCTGCCTGTCCCGGATTGGCCTCCGCAGTCACGAGCATGCCTGCAGACGTCGTGGACAACCCTTATAGAATCTTCGTTCGCGAAGTCAAGCCAAGACGGTATAGAAAAGTGGTTCTTTGCGAAGATATTTGCGAAAAACGTGGTTGTGCGCTCCTATGTCAAACGACCTATAGTGAATCCATGATGGTATCCCCCTCCCCCCACCCCATGCTCCCCCTTATCTCTCAGACATGCTTAGGCCGAGAATTTTTTTTAAAAACCCATAGTTTAGCCCCAACACTTTGGTTTTCTTGCCAATGGGAAGCGCGGTCTGGTGTCAGGAGGCCTTTGTGTCAGGTTGAAGGTCCCAAACAAAAAGCTGGAACCCCCCTTTCCCCCTCCTCCGGTGGAGGTAACTGATCCGCCCCTGCTATAGCCTGATATGCGTAAGCCTTATCATTCGGAATACACCAGTGTGTGAAATAAGTTTGACTAAAATAGTTCAAGGGTGGTGCCAGAATAGCTTGGCGCCTCTAGGCGCCAAGCTATTCTGGCACCACCCTTGAACTAAAGCCATTGGTCTATATCCTTATCTGTAAGTACTATAATGCAGCTTGCCTATGGCAGTGTACAAATTTGAAGCTTTTAGCCTCAGTATGATATGGGTTAAATCGCTCGATGGACACCACGACAAAACGCGTTTCTCAAACTGTAGCAGGCATCTCACACCTCCTCGCAGTCCCAGCACTTTCACCCTGACTCGCACCTCACGACTGAGTGCCGGCGACGACTGAAAATTTAACTGAGGTGAGCAAGGTCGTTGCCAGTTGACGCCCCACACCTTTACCCTTTTAATCATGACATACTACTGCTTGAAATAAACTCAGCCATGATAGTTCCAATGTTGTGCCAGAATAGCTTGGCGCCTCACTGAGGTTTCAAGAGGCTATTCTGGCACCACCCTTGAACGTTCTAGCAGTGAAAAACTTTTGAAAGTACCGAAAATAAATACAAAGTCCTTTGGTCAAAGGTCCTTTTGTTTCCAGGCCCCAGTCATTTGGAATTCGCTTCCGAAGCACATTCGTGATGCCCCGTCAGTAATTTCTTTCAAAAGTCAGCTTAAAACACATCTTTTCCAGTCTCACTACTCTGTCTTACTAAATTCCAGTCTCTTTTCTGTTTCACAATAACATCATGATGATCCTGTGCCAGTCCTTGTTGCAATGGTTGTTTGTGCTTTGGGTGTGTTTATGTGCTGTTAATTTTTAGAATTTGTATTGTAATATTTGTATTTTGTGTTTTTTCTGTCTATTGATTTGTGTTTAGGTTTTAACTTTGATTTGCATTGTACAGCGCTTAGAGCCTGCACTGCAGGGAGTTTGCGCTTTATAAATATAATTATTATTATTATTATTATTATTAACTAAAATGGTTGATCTATCAATTAAATCTGTATAATGTAGCCTTCACAGGACAATAAGCAGATTTAAAATCAGCCTCAGGATATAATGGGTTAAACTGTCCGACAAAATCAGTCATGTGAGAGAAGCAAATAGTGTTCTGACGTCTTTAGAAGGTACAGCCAATTTTTTTTTTCCGTTTCTTTAAGGTCTCCATTCACACCTTTTTCAATCAAGGACGAACGTTATTTGAAAGAGGCATAGATCCTCATGAGCCCCCGCAGGTGCGAGGGCGCATGAGGATCTATGTCACTTGCAAAAGGGGACCGGGTGCGCCCTGTCTCCCAGACATGGTCATCACAACTTCGTCTGCTTACATGCTTCGTATTTACATAAGTCAGGCCTTCAATATGTCAAAGAGTGCTTCTTCAGTTTAAAAGAATCTCTGTCAGTTGAGCTTCTCTGACCCCAGTAGCGAAACGTCTCCGGGCCCACGACGGCAGCAGTGGGCCCGCGCACTGTCGTGCGCGGACCCACTGCGGCCGTCGTGGGCCCGAGGACCTTTGCTTGCTGGGGAGGAACCTCGATGTATGTGTGCTATTTCTCGCACGAAGAGTGGCATTGAGTCAAAAGGTACTTGGCGGAACCTGAAGTTGCGGTCAGTAATGACTAGCCAGGGACGGATCTGTGGGGCTGGGGGTGGGGGTGGGGTGCGGTGGGGGTGGAGGGGATGGGGGTGGGGACCTGGGGGGGTTCCATTCCCCCACGCCCACCTCTTAAGGCCAAAATTCTTTAGGACTTTGAACACCCCACTCCCCCACCCCCGCTTCAGCGTTGTCCTTACTAGGTGATTTTATAGTGTGTGATACGGCGGTCGATCCATCTCCTACACTAGGACCCGGTAGTGTAAGAGTCATTCATATACCACTGACTGACTCAAAAGTTGAGTATGAATGGAACCTGTGGCGGTATGCAAGGCCATATTTAGGCCCATAACAATTTTTCTCGGAAGGTTGTTCCATGGCTAGGCTGTTCATCGCTATGATGTAATTATCATGTAAGAAGTAGTTACGAACTACAGCCCCCCACCCCCTCCCAGTGCCTTCCTGTGCAAACAACAACAACCTCAACAAAGCCCCAAAATACCCAACTGCAATAAAAACAAGAACGTGAAGTCGAAAAATAACATCAATCAAACAACCCCCCTCCCTCCCCCCCCCCTAATAAATCCCCAAACCAAAACCAAAACAAGAACAAACAAATAAACAGCAACAAAAACAACCAAGCAAACAACCAGCCAACCAACCAACGAACCAAAGAAACAGACTAACCAGAAACCAACCAACCAAACAACCAAGAAATCAACAATAACCAACCAACCAACCAACAACATAAATAAATAAACAAACAAAAACAACCAACCAACAACCAATCAACCAAACACCCAGACAAACGACAAACGACACACAGAACAGCAAGCCTCCAATATTTGTAGTGCACCTCCAATATTTGTAGTGCAGAGGAACTTCTGTTCTTTATTCAGGTCAAACCTATAGACAGCTTCTGTGAGCGCCTAGTTGCAGTGCATGCGTGCTTACTTAACTCAATCAGATTCAGCCCCGACGGCCGTATTTCCCGAATTTTGGAGGCGTCATCTAATGACTATGCACCAGTTGCAGGAGATGGATCGACCATGATAATTCAAGGATAGTGCCAGATTAGCTTGGCGCCGACAGGCGCCAAGCTAATCTGGCACTACACTTGAATTATCATGGTCGACCCATCTCCTGCTGTACTGTGTCAGGGCTGAATGGGTTAATAATTTTTTACCTTACATCTGCACTGATTTAGCGGTGATATCAATTAACTCCCCTCGCAGTGCAAGATTAACATAGTAACCCCTTCACTGCCGAGAGAAAAAAATTAAATGAGCGCGATCCAAGTGCAAGAGACATAGATCCTCATGGGCCCCCGCAGTTGCGTTGGCGCATGAGGATCTATGTCTCTTGCTGACGCCACTTTGTACCCACGTTCCTTGAATGGCTGGGGCCCCTCGGCGATTCGGAAAACAATCTGCGACCCCTGGCATTGAACGGGTTAAGCCTATGGTCGACCCGACAATCCGGAAGTTGAGAATTGTCGTCTGAAGGCTGGATCACAAACCAGTTGAAGGAAATAGACCGACCATGACAGCTTACAGATAGAGCCCGAATAAGGCTTGGCCGGCCGTTTTGGAGGCGTGTAACTATTGTAAAACCACCCTTCAACTGTTAAAGGTCGATCCACCTCTTGCTGTAGTGTGTCAGCGGTGGATGGGTTAAAACTGGAAAACTCCAACTATTGACTCCCTCCCCCCCCCCCCTCTACCTTCTCCGCTGACTCTCCCTTCACAACCCCCTCCTTCTTCTTCTTCTCGAACGCCGTCACACTTGGAGTTTGGCTCTCAAAATGAAATCTGTGGTCTTCTGTAGCGCCTCCACAGGCCCGTACAGTTTCTCTTGTAGAGTGGCGGGCTTCGGCCATATCTCCTCCCTCAGCGGCTGGTGGTTCCCACAGTCCTGGAGGATGTGCTCTGCGGTCTGCTCTGCTTCTCCACAAGGGCACAGGGGAGATGGCACGAGGTGGAAGCGTCTGTGCAGGTGGAAATTGAGTCGGTTGTGCCCGGTCCTCAGACGAAAGATGGTCACCTGCTCTTGTCTGGACAGCCGATGGTAACTGTCTAGGGGCCGTTGTGGTGGTCTGTACACAGACTTAATGATGGTCTTCATCTCTGTGAAGCTGACTCCATTTTCATCTTGTTCTTTCTCTGCGCCCACTTTTGCCATTCTGTCAGCTTCTTCATTGCCGTAGATGCCACAGTGTGAAGGGATCCACTGCAGCACCAGTCTGGTGCACTTGATGTTTTGCAGTGCCTCTTGTAGACGTGGCAGTTTGCTTGCTGTTGCTGCCTCAAGGACAGACATGGCATCAGTAAGGAAGACAATCTGGGCATCAGGGTCTGCAGTGCCACTAAGGGTGTTAGCTGCGCGGGCTTCCACCTCAGCTCTGTAATTTGTGCAGTGAAGGCCTGTTGGTACTGCCTCTGCCTGCCATTTCCCGTTTGGGTACTGAATGTACACCCCAGCCCCTCCATCCTGAACTGCATCTGTGGCTGATCCATCGGTGTATGCCCGTATCCATGCTTCCTGGGGATACTTTTCTTCGAGCATGGCCAGTGTCAGGGCTTTCTTGCTCACAGTGCTGTGCTCATCTCTGGTGGTGATGTAGGGTACCGTGCAAGAGATACAACCCCCTCCCATCCCCACCCCATTTTTTTTTTCTGGCACACGGTATAACGACGAAAACAATCTACCCCAAGGAACGGATCCGCTCAACTCAGTTACCCTGTCCGACGCGATATCTAAAGGTAGCCTGAGGATCCAAAATATCTTATGCCGCGTCACCAACAGATCATCCAGTAAGTTAATGCTTCAAGGATTCTTTGCGGTTGGATTCGACGCCTCGGTTCTAGAGCTCGGCCCGCAAAATAACTGAGGCCTCGGCCGGGGTTACCTCTCCCTCCCATGGTCCGGAGCGGCCCATGCAGTCGAACTGGCTTTCATACAGGGTAGGAATATAATCTACATGTAGACATACATCATAAGTCTGTTACCATAAGTATGCAACGCCTATCGCGTCGACTGAACTGAAAAGTCGACGCCTCAACAATGTCGCGGGCGAACGGCGTTTGAACAGGTTTCCAAGTGTCTATTTTAAGAAAAGGCTGTCGAGACGCTCTGAGTAGACCTACTGACAAAAGAAACCTACGAGAGCCAGTTACACAACAATCTTTTTCGTAATAAAATGTTCTTCTTATGACGTATTGGCATGCAGATGTAATTGTAATGTTCTAAGCATTTAATGTTGAAAGAATACTTTTGTTGTACCGAGCAGGATTTTGCCGCGTGGTGTGTGTATGTCATATGGTGTGGGGTAGAAAAGGGGAGTGGGGGGGGGGGAGGGGAAGGGGGGGGGGGGGGCAATGGCTGCATGAGATGATCAAAGGAAAGGGTATGATTTTCTCTTCTTTTTTTTTTTCGGTACCTGCACAGATGTAACGAAGTCGGCAAACAATGATCCTGCTGAAGGCCGGTCTCATAATTATCAGACAGAAATAATCGTTACCGTCCAGGTACATTTAACACGTCGTTTCTCTTCGTTTTCGATTTTTTTTTCAGAAAATTTCAAGGAGCATTGCAGAATGGACGCATTTGTCGTCATGTTGCATACTGTCTGATTACATCATCTTGAGTAAGACAATGATATAGTGTCGGGAATTCAGTTCTTCACATCCTTCCCCAATGATGTTGGCCTGCTTTTTGTTCGGATTTGAAGTCTGCTTACTTGTTTTTTTACGTCACTACGGAACCTTCAAGCTAGGGCGATGGAACATAGACTCAACTTATTATTGGAACGGTCTCCCCGTCGGATAATGCTGACATCTTCGCTGAGTTCAACTGTGAGTTGGCGACGGCCGCAAATTTGGAGGCCATCTCAGACTTGTGAAGCGATATCAAGTATCCGAATACGACACACAATATGACAGAAAACAAAGAAAATTCGCAGCTGATTTTTGAAATTATATCTCCAGCAACTGCAGAAATGAAATGTGCACCGCATACGTTTCAGAATTATATACTGACGTCCACACATAGTTTTATGTATTGGCAACTGTGCACCTTCTCGTCCGCATGTAATCGTACGCTTTCGGAAATATTCCCCCTTAGCCTAGGATGAACACAGGGTCGATCTCTGCAAGAAGCTGTATGATCTTCAATGGCCTTTTGCACATGAGAATCTATGCCTCTTGTAGACGGGGGGGGGGGGGGGGGGGGGGGGGTTTCCTGGAGTAAATACGACCGCAAGAATTCACTCATTTAGGGGAGCTAATGTGGATGTAAATAGGGCCGCAAAACGCCGCACAGATTCTCGTGAGATGACTCAGCCGGCCTGTGAAGGTTCATGGGGATCTATGTCAAGTGTAGTTGAAATAATCTGACAGGGGAACATTGTTGCGAGTGACATAAACATAAGCACGAGCGCTCACATCGGCTTGATGAGGTTTCCGACAACACTCCGGGGTCAGGGGGTATCAGGTTTCCCTGAAATTTCAGGGCCCGGACCCCGGTAGTACCTATGACTGTTATGCTCTATCACGAAACGCGATAGCGTTTGTACCAAAACCACTAAGCCACCGCGAACACACACCGCGAAACGCAGAGCCGGCAGTAAGTTTGAGAACTGACGATTTCTTTTATGTGTTTGTCAATTGTTTCATACGTTCTGAAACAATCGCCAAACACATAAAGAAATTAAACAGTTCAGCGAGTGACACATATTAGTTTTCAGTTGGAATGAGTAAATCTTGTTCCGTTCAGGCATGTTAAAGTGGTTCCGCAAGTGGGAGCAGTGACACATCCTTCATAAGAAAAAAAAACCAAGATGTAAACGGACACGACTATTCTTTGGTGGTGGCCTCAGTGGGATCTCATCATGTGTTTGAGAAAATGCAGTTTGGCCATTTTTTTTTTTTTTTTTACGCCGATAGGAGGTTTTTGTTGTTGTTGTTTGAATTCAAGTTGCCTGGGGAAAACTTATGAATATGACGAATTCCCGTTTGCTATTTATAGAATACTGACGACAAATAAGTCGGCCATCATACCGGTTGACAGACGCATCGCGAAACTCCCATAGAGTGATCACGTCAGAGTTTTTTCCGTCGTTATTTTAATAGATATAGCAACCTGGATCTTCATTTGCGCAAAGTCGTTAACGAAGTGCGGTATGGCTACAGCAAATTTTGGCCCGATGTGCAACGAATTGTCGCGACTTGGTACATACAGTGGCTTCCAAGCGCCTCTCGGTGTGTGGCCACTGCAACTGGCACAAGCAGGTTTTTTTCGCGACAGAACTTGTAACGACGTGGAAGTTGTGTGCTTTTCATGTGGACTGAAACTTGATGTTCGTACTCTTCCAAAACAACCAGTGCTGGAGATCCATAGAGTGATGGCACCTTCATGCAGTTTTGCGATGGGCTCTTCGAGGAATCAGCCTGTTTTCTTGGCACCATTGAGCTGTGGGGTATCTCAGCTTAGAACAAACCAGGACGTGCATTCTTTTGGGACATTTTCTTTGCCACACTGGGGTTCGTCACAATCACAGCTTCCTGCTTTCAGCTCATTACCACGTATTTCAGAGTCATTTTCACAGGTTTCATTACCACGGGTATCAGAGTCATTAGCACAGGTTACAGACAGAACTTCACAATTCAACTTTAGTGAGGAAATGGACTTGGTTAGCGTTTCAGATCCGTTTTCACAGTTTTCTTCAATCCCGGGACTGGGGGACACCAGTCAAACCTTATCCTCAGACACACTGGAACCGTCTGTTCTTCCCAGCTTGCCGTCAGACTTTCTCAGCAACTTCGAAAACACATTTCTGTCTTCAGAGGTTCTGCCTGATGTGTTGTTGGAGGGGTATTCAAATCCACAGAGTCTGACCGACCCAGGTGTTGAGAATGGAGGACCTTCAAATCCTCGTCATGCAGCATATTTCAGCCAGTCCCAGTCAGGAGTTGTGTTGGGTGCACCTGGTGAAGTCATGGTGACTGATGGAGATGCACTGGAACCTGAGGTAACTACGTATGTTGTTGAGGCCGCACCAGCGGAGGCACAGGCCTTCAGCAAACCATCCCCACCTACTGCCACTCCGTCGGCGGCAACACCTGAGCAGCCAGCAAAACGGACTGTCACCTTTGATGAGCTGGGCATCGTGGTGCAGAGGCCGAAACGCCAAGACTTTGCCACTGTTCCAGTCCGTCTTGCCACCTTCGGTTCAAACTGGAAAAAGGAGGGGCAGTATCAGACAAAAGAAATCATGGCAGAGGCTGGCTTCTACTATGCCGGTAACTATTCGTCACGTTTCTTTTGAGAGAGAGAGTTTACCCAGTGCGCAAAGGCCATCGGGCCTACGTTGGCCGCCGTTGACCCGTGCACGGCCGTGCGCGGGCCAACGGCGGCCGACGTGGGCCCGATAACCTTTTGCGCATTGGGTATAGGGCTCTACATTTTTTCGCTTTGTGTTATTTTGGACCTGTTGTAGGTCTTCGGGAGGTCAAAGGAACCATTGTACCCCTCAGGCCTTCTTAATTATATATATATATATATATATATATATATATATATATATATATATATATATATATATATTATATATATATATATATTATATATATATATATATATATATATATAATTTTTCAATAAATTCTGAGAATGCTGTGCTAATGCCATGGAAATCCAGGCTGGTAAGCTTGCATTGTGTCATCAGGACATCAGCTGTCCTTTTGTGACTGCATCGCTTATTAGATCTTTTGAGCCTTCCACTGAACACCTACTACATAAAGTAATAGGGACTACCCCCAGGCGCCCCGCAACCCGCTGGAGAATATCCAGTCCTCCCCCCGAAAGGGGAGGCTAGTGCATGAATATTCCCAAACAGATCTTGGACCTGCTGGATAGATTTAAGATTTTGCCGCCTACGACCGGTTTCGACCCAAGGTGGGTCTCATCAGGTAGGCATACGGCGTAACCTGAAATTGCAAACACAACGCATATACCAGAAGCCGCCTCCAGAATTTGACTGGTAGCAACCACTAGTCCAGCGTGGATTGCATCCCTAAAGCTTTATGGGGTGTTGCAGTGGAAGAAGACTGACTAATTTTGAAACTAATTTTAACTTCTTCCACTGTGCCATGCAACACCCCATAAAGCTTTAGGGATGCAATCCACGCTGGACTAGTGGTTGCTACCAGTCAAATTCTGGAGGCGGCTTCTGGTATATGCGTTGTGTTTGCAATTTCAGGTTACGCCGTATGCCTACCTGATGAGACCCACCTTGGGTCGAAACCGGTCGTAGGCGGCAAAATCTTAAATCTATCCAGCAGGTCCAAGATCTGTTTGGGAATATTCATGCACTAGCCTCCCCTCTCGGGGGGAGGACTGGATATTCTCCAGCGGGTTGCGGGGCGCCTGGGGGTAGTCCCTATTACTTTATGTAGTAGGTGTTCAGTGGAAGGCTCAAAAGATCTAATAAGCGATGCAGTCACAAAAGGACAGCTGATGTCCTGATGACACAATGCAAGCTTACCAGCCTGGATTTCCATGGCATTAGCACAGCATTCTCAGAATTTATTGAAAAATTATGTCCCTTGGAGCTACTCTGATTGAGTGCATTTTTTGGCTTGGGCGACGCCTTTGTTATAAGTAATGATAATAATATAATAATATATATATATATATATATATATATATATATATATATATATATAAACTATATATAATATATATAAAATATGTGCATTAGCACAGCATTCTCAGAATTTAATGAAAATTAATTATGTCCCTTGGAGCTAATCTGATTGAGTGCACGTTTGGCTTTGGGCGACGCCTTTGTTAAAAGTAAAGAATAATTGCACCACAAAATTGCCTAGGCGTTGCCTTTTCAAAATTAGTCTGTCTTCTTCCACTGCAACACCACATAAAGCTTTAGGGATGCAATCCACGCTGTGTTGGCGGTGCTACCAGTAAATTCTGGAGGCGGCTGTCTAGTACATGCGTTGCGTTTGCGATTTCAGGTTACGCCGCATGCCTACCTGGAAAGCCCCTCCCCCCCCCTCCCCCCCCCTCACCCCCCTTGGGGCGAAACCGGACGTAGGCGGCAAAAACATTAAATCTACTAGCAGGTCCAATATCTGTGTGGGAATATTTTCTAGCACCCCCCCTTGGAGGGGAAGACTGGATATTCTCCAGCGGATGGCGGGGTGCCTGGGGATAGTCCTTACTGTTTTATGTAGTACGTGTTCAGTGGAAGGCTCAAAAGATCTTGTGAGCGATGCAGTCACAAAAAGGACAGCTGTTGACACAATGCAAGCTTACCAGCCTAGAATAGTCCATGGCATTAGCACAGCATTCTCAGAATTTAATGAAAAATTATGTCCCTTGGAGCTAATCTGAGTGCATTTTCTGGCTTTGGGCGACGCCATTGTTAAAAGTAATATATATATATATATATATATATATATATATATATATATATATATATATATATATATATATATATATATATATATATATATATATATATATATATATATCGTCAAACCGTTTTTTGCAATGTTGAGAATGCTCCGGGGGGAGCGCTTAATGCCTTTAATGCATCAGAAGAAATGATTTTGCGTTTAAAAATGAATAGATTTAAAAAACTGGTCTGCTTTCTTGATCTAATATTACAATATAAAGACAAGACATGCTACTTGTGTGGCCCTACTCGTTTAAAAAGTGCTTGTGAACCTGGTTGGTCACCAGAGCATTTGATCATTGACATGACCAGACTTGTGTGACTGTTCCAACTGGATTCTGGTGACATTTACATTTAGAAGATGTATAGAACTTGCAGCTTGTCTTCTGCTTACTTACAGGCTATGCTGACTGCTGTCGATGCTTCTACTGTGGAGGAGGTCTAAAGAACTGGGAGAAAGAAGACCACCCTTGGATCGAGCATTCTCGTTGGTTCAAGAACTGCCCATACGTCACGACTAACTTGGGGCAGGATTTCATTACGGCTGTTCAGTCTCTCAGTGACAGAAGTGTCATCAAGGTATATGAATAACACTTAACTTACTTTATTAAGGCTGTTGAGTCTCTCGATGACAGGAGTGTCATCAAGGTATTTGAATAACTGTTAACTTACTTTATTAAGGCTGTTGAGTCACTCAGTCTCGGTGACAAAAGTAATGTATCACCACTGAAGGTATTAGAATAACTGTTAACGTACTTTATTTAGGTAAAAACAGAAAAAAAGACTGTTAAAATGTTGTGCCCAAATTCAATTCAATTTAGTTCAGTTCAATTCAATTCAATAAACTATATTTATCTCTCAAGGGGCAATTAAAGTGGTCTGACAGGCTCAGTGGGTGGGCACCGGATGCTCAATGCTAATAAAGCACTGTACCTTTAGTGATTGACATAAATTAGCTGAACTGACGTTTCTGATTTATTTCACTGTCTTGCACGTGTTTGGCAGTTGTTGGACTGATTACACTGAATTGATCAAAACGGTGAAATTTGATTCGATTCTGGCTTTAGCTTGGCAGAGAAGGCTTTAGACCATTTATTTCTGGAACATTCAGATTTAAAAGTAGGTATAACTATAGGTGGTTGGAGATTTCGATTCAGCTTGTTATCGTTAGATGGACTGCATTGTAGGTGGAGAACAGAAATGAAGGCACTGAGTTTATCACATGTCAGTTTATGTTTCTTCTGTATTTCACCAATGTTCTGTATTTCATTTTAAATTATTTGACATTTTACAGTTGATTAATATTTTATTTTTATCTGCATTTAATATAAACGATTTTTGTTCAGATTTCATGGTCCGATGTGGAAGAAGAAATGAAAAGATTGAAGCCTGAGGCAGAACAAACAACGAACACAAGTGAAGGTGAGACTTGCAAGCAATAATCATCAAAAGGAACAACCCAATGCGCACAAGGTTATCGGGCCGACGTCGGCCCGATGACCTTGTGCGCACTGGGAAGTGGACAACCACAACAATGAATCAGATCTTACAACAACAAAATAATGTATATAATATCATGACTGTACACTGGATTTGACAAGCACACGAATGCTTTCTAAAGGCGGGTTGGCCATGTAGTTTAAAGGACAGCGCCCGATTAGCTTGGCGCCTTTTCAGGCGCCAAGCTAATCTGGCACTATCCTTGAATTACCGTGGTCAATCCCAGCCCCACAGCTGGTAGTGGTACACAGCCAATATAGATCACCGGATGCCTCCCAAAGCACTGTGGAATATTTCTCAGCCTTGGGATTACCACATTAATATGATGATAAAAGCAGCGTGTCATTTCACATGTTAAGTTGTAAGGTTGTGTTAAAAAAAAAGTATATTTCTGCAAACTGTACCTTTGGTTATGCAGCCATAGGCATAGTTTGCAGAAATATTCATTGGCTGTGTTTGAGTCATTATTGCATTTTCCTGAAGACAGGCATGTACATGCTAGGTCTGTACTTCCTACAAAACAGTACAGTTTTTAATGTCAGTATGAATCCTACTTTACATTAATCACTGAATCGGCTTATTTGTTGTTGTTTTTTTTAAAACAGTTTCATTACGACAGAGGCAGGATTCGAAGACTTCACTGGACTGTGAAAATGTTGTTGAAGATGGCAATGAGTTTGGTAAGTTGACTAAGCAGGCACGCCTCTGTGTGTATAATGGCGGGGTGCACTGTTTTATATCTGTCCGTATTGCGTGTGTGCACATGTAGCTGATCGGTTGTGAGGGACATAACATTTTTATAGTTCTTATCTTACTTCAGTTCTTTCGACAAAGTCTTTGACAAAAGTACTGATGACTAAATAACTAATTCCCTCATGCCACTCGTACTCTTTGAAGTACCGTTGGCTACATACACAAGTGGGTTAATTTGACTAAAGAAAAAAACCGTGACAGGCTATTTGTACTTGTTGAAAAACGTTGACACATTCTTGAAATATACTATTGTGTCTTTATTGAATTGTTTCTAGAAAAATATGACAGTGTATGTTTAATTGCTTACAGAGAAATATCATGAATTCCCAATGCGCAAAAGGCCATCGGGCCGACTTCGGCCGCCTTTGGCCCGCGAACGGCCGTGCGCGGGCCAAGGTGGCCCGATGGCCATTTGCGCATTGAGATAATTGGCAGTGTGTTTAATTTGCTTGCAGAGGCCGCCAAACAACTTGAAAGCGAGAATGACATGCTGAAACAGGCGAATATGTGCAAAGTTTGCCTGGACAGAGAGGTCAGCATTCTGTATGTTCCATGTGGACACCTCGTCACGTGCTCTATCTGCTCTCCGTCTATGTCCAACTGCCCGGTCTGCCGACAGAGAGTTAAGGGACAAATTCGGGTGACAGTTGATTAATTCATTCATGCTTATGTGAATTAATTATTGACGCCAGCGGGAGATTGATTGACTATGAATGTTCAAGGGTAGTGGTTGGAAGGCGCCAACCTAGTCTGGCACTACACTTGAACCGTCATGGTCGCTGTATCTCTTGGCGATTTTTGTTGTTGTTAATAACCATTATTGACGCCTCCCAAATAGGAAAGTTGTTCTTTGTTTGGTAAATGTTTAATGTTGGTGATAGCCTCTTTGTGAGGATTATTATGCAGGTTGTGACCCACCCAACATAATTGTATTATTATCAATGTAATACAGTGTTTGTTATAGTGTAATATAATGTTTGTTTACTCATTAAGCTTTTCAAACTTTGTATGAACAAAACTGCATTGTTTTTCTCCATTTTTTTCAGTTTTCAAATCGCTTATGTGCCAAACTAAATTTTGATACATTGCTTGTGTATGCTGTTTAACCCCTTGCCTGCTACCAATGATGCCACATGGCGGAAAAGACGTGTAGCTACGGTGTCATCAGTAGCAGTCAAAGGGTTAAACTAGGGGAATGTGGGCAAAACTGTTGTGTGCTTGCCTAATTTTGCTATCAGCTGATGTGCAGGGCTTGTCACCTTGCTAGTGTGAGCTGAAGCGTTATTTTTGTCTTGGTCTGTGGTACTGGGGTTTCTGTTTTCAGATTCAAACCCAGTGCACAACGGCCATGGGGCCGACGTCAGCCCCCGCCGTTGGCCCGCGCACGTCCGTGCGCGGGCCAACGGCGGCCGACATCGGCCCAATGGTCTTTTGCGCATTGGGAAATCACAGACCAGAGCGAGTATTATGTCACATGAACGTGGTGATTTCAATTGTAAGAAAAAAAAAAAAGAAGAAAAAAACCAACGAATTACTTTTGAACATTCTTTTAAAGATTCCTTTTTGAAAGCTAACATACCTAGCACAGTATTTTTTTTTCATTACATCTAACTATGTAAACTTGTGTGTTTCATGAGACTGTGATAAATCATGCTCAGAGTAACAAAATACTGAGAGGTATTTTGTGTATCATCATCATCACCATCATCATCATAATGCATTATTGGCCTTTCTCCGCGAGGTCACTAAGTATGTTTGTCGTAGTAAAGCCCACAAGTGTTTGTGGTCATTAGAAATGATTGTGGTGCTTATAATTTTTTTTCTGGTTGTTGTCTTTTTCAGACTTTTTCTTTTCGGCAGCAAAGTTTCAAAATGTCTTACGGTCTCTCTACACATGACCTACATGAAAAATTGCACATTTTAACATAGTTTTTCAATGTGAGCTTTAATGCTGGACTGTCAGTGTTGTCGAAAGGTTGCACTCAGCGTTTGTGGCTCACCTATGACAAAACTGTTTCTTTCTGGCAACCATGAAATCGTGAATTCAAATTGTTTAATTGTCTACGTGTAGGTCATAGGTTTGCACCACTCCCACAAAATTATGTATGTGCTGGTCTGTGATTTTTGACCTTACGGATTCCAGCTGTATAGTCCAAAATCACAGACCAGCACACATGCTGTTGTGCATCAGTTATTCTTTTTTTTGCGCTGTAGATAATGCGGTAGAGATGGGGGGGGGGGAGGGAGGGGGGAGGTGGGGGGGGGAGGTGGGGGGGGGGAGGTGGGAGGGGGTTGGGGGGGGGGGGGGCAACAGACCTTGTAGTGAAAAAAATGTCTGTTTTCTCATTCTTCATGCATATTGTTTGGTAACGATGGGTGAAACTGTGCCAGAGTGTGCTGACACCGAGGCCGGGTATACAAATTTCTCCAGTGGGCACCAATTTACTGAACAGTGTCATAAAATTATAGATCCTCATGAGCCCATAGCTTGGCAAGAGGCACATCTTGAATCCTCATGAGTCCCCCCCCCCCCACCCCCTAGTCTGCATGGGCTCGTGAGGCTCAGTGCCTCTTGCAGGTAAGTTGTGTATAGTGCATGCCTCTCACCGATTTGAGTGTTGGTGTTTGCACCAGGATTTGGAGACATCTTTTGGTGCAGCAGTAAATTTTCACTCTTGTCAGGCTGGCAGCACAGTACGCAAAAGATTCTTCGTTAGGCCAACGTCAATGGCTGACGCACAGCCCGAGGACCTTTAGCTCACAGGGAAGCAGTCGCAAGAACGAACTGAAAATCGAGGTGCATGTAGGCCTACACATAAAAGTGAAACGTATATTAATTTTGTTGTAACAAAACACTAGGGGTCAGTTGCATGAGTAAGCTTAGTCCTGCGTCATCCACTAATTAAGGTGCTCCCCTACAGCGGATCACCTTAATTAGTGGCTGGTGTAGGACTAAGCTTACTCATCTAGTTCAGTAAGTTGCCGAACGCTGTCTCTGTGCTAAAAAAAAGAAGGCCGTACCTTCACCACACCTTCATTTACTGGTCTCCAAGTTCACTGTCACGTCACCTCAGTCCAAGCAATTACGGTGAAATTCCAAAATTACTTGTGAAAAGTAATTTTGGAATTTCACCGTGATTACTTGGAGGTAGGTAGGGTCGTGTCTTGACTTTTGGAGTTTAGATGAGACTGTTTTAATTTAGTTTCAAATAAGTTTAAATAATAAATCATCAGGTTGAATTCAGCTGTAGATTCATGTTTTGGAGGGAACAAAATTGTTAAACTTTTGTGTTTTGTTTTTCCCCGTCTCAGAATATCCATGTCATCTGGTCTTATTACGATTAGTTGTTGATAGAATAGTCAGTTCCTGTTACGATTATTGAGTTCAGTACACACGCGTTTCAGAGGAGAGAGGAAGTTAGTGTTGCCCACCTTTGTAAAAAAAAAAAAAAAAATCCCACGGTTTAGAATCTGATGTGGCCTGTGTGTGTGTTTTGCGCGTGTGTGTCTAAGGGAGAGAGAAGGAGAGAGTGCGTAGGCACTAAACTGATGCCAGTTATTCATAAATGTGTGTTGGTCTGTGGTTTTGACCGTACAGCTAATGGCTTTACGGTCTAGAATCAAAGACCATCACACAATTTGTGATTTAATCTGTGACTAACGTACATGTATCATAGACTTGTTACAAGTGACATTGACTTCGAATGTTTGTGCGGCACTCCCAGAGAGTGAAATAAACATTGCCAACATAAAACTGGAAAATATTTGTAATTGCATGTTGTTTCTATACCCAATGCGCAAAATGAGACAGCGGCCCGATGGTCTTTTGTGCATTGGGTAAGCATTTCATTTGTTGTTATTATTTCATTTTTTCATGTCGTGTGATACACTTTTACAGCCACTTGTCAATAGCCTGTTTACTCACTTTAGTCCGACAATAATGCGATAGATTTTTCATATCATCAGTCATTCATTTCTACTGTAGGTGGCTCTATTAATAAGACGCGGGATAGTCATGAGTTCGGGGAAGTGGGAAATCCCGATTCCTTTATTAGACTCACAAGGCATCAGCAACACCTATCGAAAAAGTCGACGGGCGCCTAGTGTCGCGGGCGATTACCAGGCTGATTTTCCAAGTGTCTGTTTTAAGACCGCACAGTTAGTCTCAATACTCGAGTTTGCACTGCCGTGAACCTATAGGGAGTATGAGCATCGCGCTATTCTACGCCGGCCGCATAGCCGGGACTGACGGTCGTCGAATCGCGCGTAGTGTTGACAGCCAGATTTTATCCCGGCTGCGTAAACATAGCAGCATAGAGGCAACACTAGTCAGCAAGATATATACAGATTTTTATGACCGCGCCTACTCCTAAACGCGTATGAGCATATTTGACTCTTGCAGCTGTCGACGTTTTGCCTGTGTTCTTTTCACCACTGACCACAACCCGATTAAACTAAGTAAACATAGCAGGCATAAAGGTAATTCGACTCAGAAATACGTGTAGCTTCTCACAAGTCCCGCACTCTGCGCGGAACTCATTCTATGGTTATAGGCGAACATTGTTAAACAGCGAATGCTATCCGTCTGTCTCTGATGTAAAAAAACAAGAGTGAAAGTATGCGGTAACGGTGGAATGAATGTTTCTTGATAGGTTCATTTGTCTCTGTGCACATCAGACGGAACAGAGAGCCTTCTGCCGTACCATCTGACGGCAGTTCCGCCGAAAGCCTTTAAGGCTGGCTCTAGCCTTGTACTGCCCCCAGCCCTCAACCAAATAACAACCATGTTCAAGACCATGTCAGTATATATTTTTAATTTGTAACCTGGCTTTTACATTTTTGGGTTTTCAGAAATAAACCCGCCCGTATGTGTGCCTCAGCAGATCAAAGTATATTCCGTGGTGAACCCGACTTTGTCTTTGCCAGAACGAAAGAGGGGGAAAAAAGTGTGTTCATTTATATCATATCATTCATATATATATATATATATATATATATATATATATATATATATATATATATATATATATATATATATATATATATATAAATAATATATATATATATATATATATATATATATATATATATATATATATATATATATATATATATATATATATATATATATATATTCATTACTTATAACAAAGGCGTCGCCCAAGCCAAAAAATGCACTCAATCAGAGTAGCTCCAAGGGACATAAATTTTCAATAAATTCTGAGAATGCTGTGCTAATGCCATGGAAATCCACGCTGGTAAGCTTGCATTGTGTCATCAGGACATCAGCTGTCCTTTTGTGACTGCATCGCTTATTAGATCTTTTGAGCCTTCCACTGAACACCTACTACATAAAGTAATAGGGACTACCCCCAGGCGCCCCGCAACCCGCTGGAGAATATCCAGTCCTCCCCCCCGAGAGGGGAGGCTAGTGCATGAATATTCCCAAACAGATCTTGGATTTCCATGGCATTAGCACAGCATTCTCAGAATTTATTGAAAAATTATATATATATATATATATATATATATATATATATATATATATATATATATATATATATATATATATATATATATATATATATATATATATATATATACACACACACACATTATAAGTTATTGGTCGGAGGGGTTCGCTACACGGACCTTTGTAGGCCTGAGGGAGTTCAAAGGAATCATTGTACCCCGAAGGCCGAAGGCCTGAGGGGTACAATGATTCCTTTGACCTCCCGAAGGCCTACAAAGGTCCGTGTGGCGAACCCCTCCGACCACTAACGTATTTGTTTTCCTTCCTCCGTTTATTGTTTAGAAAAAATCAGGTTTATGAAGACGGCCGCTTCTGTGGCGGATAGGTGACACCATTGAATATACATGTTCTGCCGGGGATTCCCAGTCTTTACGAGACAGAGTGTGACGTAGCATGATTCCGTGTGAAGCGCATGTTTCGCGAGTAAAAAGCTAATCTTGGATTGTGTACAGAATGATTCAAGCTGCAATGTCTACAATAGGTCGTTAAAGTATGACAGTGACAGTGCTTCTTGACTGCTGTGTGATTCAGAAAAATTAAGAACTTTTTGATGAAGCGATCGGCATTTGACCACTGATGTGACAGCTTGTGCAAGTTAGCATGGTGCCTCGTGCGTTTAGATTCAAGATGACTGAAGAGGATGCTTTGAGTGTGCAGCAGATTGTCGTTGTTATATCTAAGTGTCATGTGTGTTGTGATATCTGGAAAAAGGAATAAAAAAAACAACAACAAAAAAAAAAAAACAAAAAAAACGCTCGTTGTTAACAGCAGGACTAGTGCTGAGATGGAGGTAAGATTTTATTTTACAGCGTTGACATGATGTCAGATACTCTTCGAAAATTCGTGAGATGTTTTTCTTCAGATAGTCCCGCATTGAGTGCCGTGAAGAGAGAACTTTGGCAATAGCGTGTTTTGTGTATAGTGTTGCTGGGTGTGTATTTTCGTTTTAGTTCTTGAATTTGTTGCTCTGTGCTTTGGTGAAATTGTGGCATGTTGGTGGCTGAGCAGACGACAGTGTGTTGCCGGTTTGCAAGGATTGATGTCTCTGACTGGTTAAAAAAAAACTCGGAAGCTATTTTTGTTCCGTGGTTTCCCGAACTTTGAAAATGTCTCGGTGCATGGCGATGAGATGGATTTGGCGAAGGCTTTTGCTGTTTGCGCTGTGTAATTAGTGGTGAAATATTGTTTAAGTTTGCTCCTCACGTCATAAAAAATAAGGCAGCGGATGTGTATTACATCAAATAGGACTACTTTAGTGCGTTTTTTTCTGCTATTTTGTCGAACCGAGTTGCTGTCAAGACTCGAAAACGAGGTCCTAACGCGTCATCGAGAGGGCTATAAAAAGTGCGCCATTTTTCGCTACAGTGGTTTTTATATCACGGTCACATGGTACAGTTTGCGCTAAAGTGACTGGTCGTGTGACGTAGGGAGGAAAACATATATATATATATATATAATAAGTTATTGGTCGGAGGGGTTCGCTACACGGACCCTTGTAGGCCTGTGTGAGGTCAAAGGAAGCATTGTACCCCGAAGGCCGAAGGCCTGAGGGGTACAATGCTTTTTTTGACCACCCGAAGGCCTACAAGGGTCTGTGCAGCGAACCCCTGCGACCAATAACGTATTTGTTTTCATTCTTCCGCCATTTTCGTAAAAGAAATCAAGAAGACATCTTGCGACCTGGATCACGCCAGACATGACTGACGTCAAAGGAATATACCTTTATACATAATAGACTTATGACGTAATTTAAAATATGTCATGACGTTGCTGTCTCCAGTACTGAGTGTGCTTGTTGTTTCGAACAACACTAAGTAACTTTGTACTTTAGAACGTTTGGCGATCTTTTATCTAACAAAACTCGCATCCAAGATGCGTCATTGAGAGGGCTACAAAACGTCCGCCATTTTTCGCTACAGGGGTTTTTATATCACGGTCACATGGTACGGTTTGCGCTAAAGTGACTGGTCGTGTGACGTAGTGAGGAAAACAAATATTTAGGGATGCAATCCACGCTGGACTAGTGGTTGCTACCAGTCAAATTCTGGAGGCGGCTTCTGGTATATGAGTTGTGTTTGCAATTTCAGGTTACGACGTATGCCTACCTGATGAGACCCACCTTGGGTCGAAACCGGTCGTAGGCGGCAAAATCTTAAATCTATCCAGCAGGTCCAAGATCTGTTTGGGAATATTCATGCACTAGCCTCCCCTCTCGGGGGGAGGACTGGATATTCTCCAGCGGGTTGCGGGGCGCCTGGGGGTAGTCCCTATTACTTTATGTAGTAGGTGTTCAGTGGAAGGCTCAAAAGATCTAATAAGCGATGCAGTCACAAAAGGACAGCTGATGTCCTGATGACACAATGCAAGCTTACCAGCCTGGATTTCCATGGCATTAGCACAGCATTCTCAGAATTTATTGAAAAATTATATATATATATATATATATATATATATATATATATATATATATATTATATATATATATATATATATATATATATATATATATATATATATATATATATATATATATATATATATATATATATATATATAGAGAGAGAGAGAGAGAGAGAGAGAGAGAGAGAGAGAGAGATGGTCATTGATGTACGGTTACTGAAAAACAAAAGAAACGGCTGAAACCATAGAGCATATAATTCTTTGCATGGACTCATGAGAATCTATGCATTTTGTCCCTGTGTAGAAAGGGCTCAATCTCACACTGTACTATACCATTCACTAATGAACAACTATTTCCGTCTGGGGCAGGCATAGATCCTCATGCCGCTCGCTCATGCAAGAGCTAACGAGAATCATGGATCTTGCCTGCCTCATGAATACATACTGTTCCTCACATTGAGGATGCTGCGCGAGATTATTCAGTGAATACCTGCCATTATCTCAGTGTAAGACATGAAATAATTATGTCCAAATGGGGCTGCTAGGTTTCATGAGAATACATAATATACCTTACATACATTATTTACGTCTATGACCCTCATTCGGCATCGGAATCGGTTTGGGAAAGAGAATAGCGCGGGCGCACATTCCATCGAATCAAAATGATTAGGCATTTCGGAGTCTGGGTTAGAACTGGACAGGCTGACGAGAGCACACTGGTAAAAACCACCGCACGAGAATGATACACGGAAATCTTTTGCGTAATAAAATGTTCGTCTCATTATGACGTAATGGCACTTAGACTGTATGTAATGTTCTAATGCATTTTTGAAAGAATACTTTTGTTGCGGTACGCTGGTGGAGGACGTTTTGCGTGGTGTGTGTGTGGGGTAGAGGGGGGAGAGGAAGTGGAAAGGGGGGCCTGGGAGGATTTGGGGGGGGGGGGGCAAATGGCTGCATCAAGCTAGGGCGATCGAACATTACGCGTCGACTAAAGTTACATATAGATTCTTACATCGGTGTTTAGGTGATGCTGATAATCTCATTCGAGTGGTTTTAAACCTTATCCCACGAGCGAAAGCTAGTAGGATGTTTTAAGACCACGTCAGTGAGATTCTCAGTATCACCAAAACACAGATGTAAGAATCTATTTCTTACTCACCTTTTTAAATTCTTTGCATAAATCCGATGTCAGTTGGTCTTCGGCACACACCTAGTCACAACACAGCCGGATTGTGTCTTGGCAAAGATCTTGACGTAATTTACTTTGTAATGTAGTGATGTCAATATTTTGGATGCCAGACTAAATGTTCCTAATAGCGGAGTACATGACGCCAGATTGCCAGTCGTCACTTTGACATGATGTCATTGAGCGTGAGCTGAAAGTACTGAGGGGGTGAGGTCAAGTTTCAATATCGCGTGTGCCTATACCTTTTTGTTGACCAGACTTTCTACAGGACAATGTTGTGCACACGTGGCCGTTCACGCAGCCATATCACACGTCAGTGTGTGAAGGAGGTGTGTAAGAAAATATGTTACTACATGTGCGGCCGACGTGTTGTATAGTAATACACTTATGCATACACCGATACACTCAGTTACCGCCTGAAAATGTCGACCCCTCCCCCCCCCCCATCACTCAAGCCCCCAGGATCCGCCCCTACCAGCTAAAATGGCTTTAACATACAGTGTACGAATACAATCTACATAAACATAAACTGATACAGTTCAGTTACCTCCTAAAAATTTGGACCCCCACCCCTAGAATGCGATCCGCCCCTGCAGTGGAACTAACTTCCACGTTCGTCTCTACAATCCCACACTCAACTCATCCACCTGACAGAGGCATAGAGTCTTATGAGCCCCAGCAGTCTACTTCGTCATTGCCGCGAAGACGGAAGAAGAAAGTGCAGTTTAAGTCATTCAATGCGCCCCGCATCAACAGCTGCGAAAGCGTCGTATAGCGTTGCCGAAGGCAACACTATACGACGCTTGCGCAACTATTGATGCGAGCGCCTTGAATGAGCTGGGTCATTCCTTTGAAGACCGCAGTCTCAAGGAATGCGACGCTCGTAATCGTAGCGCACCCCCGACTGCGCTAATAAAGGTCGCAGCAGAAGAGGAGTCGACGCCGACATAGTTGAGTGTTGCTCTGTGATTTTGGACCTTATAGCTTGACAGCCATAAGGTCCAAAATCACAGAACAGCACGTGTCGTGGTACTTTCCGGCCATTCCCGGCTTCTTTGCGAACTCCTGTCCCTTTTTCTTTTCTTACCGTGACTTAGCAGTTTCAAACAGTTTCGTTTCGCTGTTTTGTTGTTTTTATTTTTTTAAAATTTTATTTAATTCATTTTGTACACACATGTTTTATAGTAAAGCCGTTCATGCTGAGTGGTAGGGTAGGGTAGGGTAGGGTAGGGTAGAGAAGTATGGCGCTTTTGAAAATCGCACGAGGAACGCATTAAAATATTAAACTATCGTACGATCATTAAACAATCTTTTTCGCTGATAAGGTTTACTTACTGTGACACTGTCTGTGCTGGTAAGAAGAACTCTGCTGAACCATTTGATGGTTGGGTTGTAAGGGGATAAAGCGATAAACAATATATTGTTAATGTATGTGGGACTAAGGGGAGGTATATCCACTCATTCCCCCACCCCCCACCCCCCACCCATCCACCACCACCACCACCACCACCACCACCACCACACGTCAGCACTTTTTTCGTTTAAAAAAAAAATTGTTAACTGCTGAGCATTGTTGATCTGACAGTTTGGTTTGAACCTTAATTCATTACACCCTGAGAGTGAAACTGTCGATTTTATTTTAGTTATCCTTTGAGGTTTATGTCACAGTTCTGGAGAGAGATCGATCATGATAGTTGACACCACCCTTCAACCGTCACGGTCGATCCACATCCTGTCGTTAGCAGGTCAGGGCTTTTTGGGTTAAACAAGCCAGGCTGCATAGGTTATGATAGAGAAATGTGCTTTCACGATGTGTATCAATGCAAAATATGTATCTTTTCTGTTTGCTGTGAAAGTCTTTTTTTTTACAGTGAACAGAAAAAGTACATGAATACACATTGTGAAAACACATTTCTTTACCATAGCCTGTGTCAGACTGTCTGCCAATGAATCAGTGAATCTTTATTTTACAGCGGTAACGATTTTCAAAAAGCAAGAGGCAGTGCCATTCTTCATGTCTGCCGTTGCTACATCTACAAACAAACAAACAAACAAACAAACAAACAAACAAACACAGGTAAAGAGAGAACATCTCGATGAAGAAAGAAAAACGCTTAAAAAGACAATTACAACGCATGCAATCTATTAATATTTAGGGTTAAAACATTTTTCTAAAATATACATACAAACAAGTACACTATTTGCTGAGTATCTTTTCCTGACCTGAAGTCGACTGGTCTGGCTTTTTTTTTTCCTTGGGGGTAGAGGGGGAGGACATAAGCAGAGCCTGGTTTAGGCCTGTGAGTGCATGGAACCCCTCAGTCACGGTGGACAATTCTTTCCGTCTTGCGAGCTCTCTCTCCCCCCAGTGTGCAAAAGGTGTTCGGGCACGCGTCAGCCGCGGTAGGCCCGCACACTATAGTGCGAGGCCCTGCCGCGACTGAGGTGGGCCCGAACACCTTTTGCCAGCTTGGTCTCTGTCCTTTCACTGGCCGACCTCCCCTGGGAGCCGAGAGAGAGAGAGAGGAAAGCTTGTTAGTCTCTTGTTTGTCACCCTACTGTTTGCCCAGCCCTGCGGCGGCCACCAGACCGACTCCCCAGGGAGCAAAAGGTCCTCGCACGGCCTCGCACGAGCCTCAACTGATGCGGCCGGCCATCGGCCTGAGGGCCTTTCGCTCACCGGGTCAGACATGGCGAAAGAAACGAGTGAAGAAAACGAAAGGGTGAGAGAGAAGAAGAAGAAGAAGAAGAAGAAAAAAAAAAAAAAAAAAAAGCAAGAGGGAGAGACTTTGAAGAAAATTCCCCACGCCTCGTTAAAGAAAGAGCATGTGACATAAAGGTGTTGGTTTGGTCTGTCAGTGAATAGCGGTCGGCGTAACGGTCAAACCACAGACATCGGAAAAGGAGGCATAGATCCTCATGAGCCCACCGGTCGTAACTGACTTACAGGGGGGCTCTTCGGGGGATACATCTTTGAACAGTGCCATCAGGAAAGGCTACCCAAACATCATTCGTCCTGAGCCTTACCCCCGGGTGCTGATGACAATTTTTGCCTCCATATCAGGCCACAGATCGAGTGTAACTTAACCCCTTCACTGCCGAGGAAACTGAACACTGCCCTACTGCAAGAAGAATAGATCCTCATGAGTCACCGCGGAGGCGGAGGCTCATGAGGATCTATGCCTCTTGCTGAAACCAGTTCATTTGACTGCTGGGGTTTTGACGTTAAATTTACAAATTTCAAAAGTACAATCTGCGTCCTCTGGCAGTGTAAGGGTTAACACTTCTTACTATCTCTACGAATGATTCGATTTTCTCAGGACGAGGGAGAACTGTGTGAGTTCAGACGACGGTAATGGGGTAGCGAGGGTGTCGTTTTGAGGTTACGGTTGAAGGGGGGAGGAGGGGGGTGAGGGTATGTTGGGGAGGGCAGGGGAGGGGAGGGGTACAACTGAAAGTGCAAGGTTGTCTCCGTCGATTCACTGCGGTAGCCAAGCAGTGTGTCGAGGAAAGCAAAATCTGATTGGCATTTGACTACCGTCAGCATTTTTTTTTTTTCCTGTTCAGTTAAAGCTTCGTTTAGCTATTTGACACGAGCCGGCTTACAGACCGAGTTAAATTATCCCAGGAAGCTGTCATTAACCCTTTTCATCCTGATACACTAATGCAAGAAATAAACTTGACTATGCTAGTTTAAGGGTGGTGCCGGAATAGCTTGGCGCCTAAGGCGCCAAGCTATTCTGGCGCCACCCGCACTTGAACTAAAATGGTTGATCTATCTCGTAATCTGTAATATAGCTTTTATAGGACAATAAGCAAAATTAAAAAAAAAAATCAGCCCCAGGATGCAATGAGTTAAACAAAGAACGAGACTGTTCATGCTCAATGATAAGCTTTACGTTTCGTCAAATAGAGTCCAAATTTCTAGCCTCTAAAAGGAATCTACCTTCATTTATTTCCCCACTTAAAGAGGGGTGTGTGTGTGTAAGGAATTGCGGGGGGGGGGGGGGGGGGGGGGGAGGGGAGAGAGAGGGGGGGGGGGGTAGAGGGGACAATCAGTCACGGATTCACGACGATTTATTTTGCGATTCACGAATCACTAATCCAGAACTGGCATTCACGTTTCGATGTAAATGAGACGACCCGATGCGCAAAAGGCCATCGGGCCGACGTAGGCAGCCGTTGGCCCGTGCACGGCTGTGCGAGGGCCAACGGCGGCTGACCTCGGCCCGATGGTCTTTTGCGCATTTGGGGATGAAGAGAGAAGGTGCACCGCTTCCATAACCTCATTTCATTCACTTGGCCGAAACTCAAACAACAGCGTGGGAGGGGAGCGGGCGGGAAAGGGGGGATTAACCCTTTCACTGCCGAGAAAATGTGAAACACGATCCTACTGCGACTGCAGGGGCTCAATAGGATCTATGGCCTTTCACTGTGACCAATTGTGTATTCGCCTGTTTTTGGGTGGGTTTTGGCTTCATTTTGGTCGTTGAGTGCATGAACAAAGACTGTACGTATACTTTTTTTTTCTCGGCAGTGAAGGAGTTAAGGCGTTAAACCTCCTCGTTGAACCTAGCACCTAGAATGTTCTAGTCTGTGATTTAACACTCTACATACCCCCCCCCCCCCCCTGTCCCCAAAACGACCTTTCGTTTTGAATCCCCTACCAATAAAATGCAGACTGACTTTCCTTTCTTTTGTTTTAGTTTCTTATGGCTGGCTTCAGTGCTGGGTGGTGTTCCGCAGACTAGTTCTGCAGGGTATGTAGACAGGGCTACGGCGTGGAGGAGCGGGACTACGTCGCCAAAGACCTACTAGGCTGCAATTTATGCTAGTATCTGACAAAATATCTGTCAGGGGCCGGGGTTGATTTTTTGTCTTTGACCTGATCCTGATGTTGAAATATCTCAAACTGAACAAGATGAGGATTTCATCCAAAAGTCTACCGTATTGTTTGGAGCTCACATGCGTTTTTCTTTTAGGAACATTCACAGCTGTTAATATTTTAAAGCTTATCCTTCTGATCCATTTCCCTCCTCTCTAAATCATCCTCTGATCAACACACACGCCGGCACACACAAACAAAGACGACCGGCGCTTCCCGCCATTAGTACGCTCTGTGGGCTAGAGTAGCGACAGGAATTCTGAAGAAAAATAGCACGAGCAGCAATATGACGTCAATATAAGCTTGACGTCATGGCATCGCTAGTCTCACGACGCCGTGTACACAGTGACGAAATTGATGTTTCACGTCGCTCATCCGAAAGGCACGCAGCCTCTTCCAGGGCTGACTGTTCCTTCCACACACAGCCTCTTACAAGGCCAACTGTTTAATGGGAGTATATAGTGAATCCAAAACTTGCAGAAATGAATTAATTATTATTGAAAATGTTGAAGAGGTACAAAGCTGGCTAACGAACTCATCCAATGCCTTCATACAAACTAGCTATACCCACAATTTCAAGTAAATATGACAAAAATTGCGGACTCTAATCTGGGTCAACCGACTTTCTATAAACGGTCTTTTATGTCTTCAATGAGACATCTAGTTACAACATGCTCGGAGGCTCTCTTAGCCACCCCTTAAATAAAGTATTTCGCCAAGTTTCAAGCTTGTGCGTCAGTACAGCAATGATCTGAGATTCTCGTGTCTACATACTAACGCGCGCGCGCACACACACACACACACACACACACACACACACACACACACACACACACACACACACACACACACACACACACACACACACACACACACACACACACACACACACACACACACACACACACACACAAACACACTCACACACACACACACACACTTTTTTACGTGGTGGAGTCGTAGTCGTAGTATGATAAACACACCAGGCGCACGCACGTAAGGTTCTTTTAAATAAACTTCATTCAGCTGCAACCCGTCACATGTAGGCTACACTGGAGTAACAGTTCCAACAATATTTTAATTCAGCGATGCGATCTCCACACAATGCATTCCCAAATGCACCAACACTGATACAATGTCTCCTCTGAAAATGTCAACACTGGCGACACAAAGTTCCTCTCACAACGTACACCACCGTTACGCTGCGTCTCTCACAATGTACACCCTATACGGGCCACGTACCTACGTTAAAGTGTGTGCCCCTACAACTGACAATGCATGACAATGTACACACGTGCTTCCTAGCACCATCTTTTATAGTAAAACGACTTTCCAGAATAATCTAATGAAATTACACAACGCAACCAATCCAAATAATCTACGTAACCGGAACTCAAAAATATTAATGAAAAAAGAACTTTCAAGAATACTACAATAGTCTACAAAAATTCGACTGCTCATTTCACCCCCAAATCCTAGTGTGTAATGACGTCACACAATAGTATGGCCAACCGTTCACGACCTTTCATAAATATGACAATGACCGGCTGTTCACTTCACGCGCACCAAAACAACTAAAAATAGAGCGTCTCTACTAAAATGTTGCTTATATTTTGACGTCACACGCACGAGGTCACTACTGAGACAGAGCGCGACTCCGCACGAACGTTCTATCTATTCTCAGCGAAACTACGCATTCCAAAAATCAACCGCTCTTCTCCTTGCGACTTCGCTAGAAACTTCCGGACTAATCTTAGCGTATCATAACAAAACCAAATCCGCTATCATGCACGAACGGTAGAGAATCTCACTAAAAAGGTACGTGATACGTAACCATGATAGCTCAAATAAATATCGGATCGTTTCCTACGATTAGCACATGCATGCTCTCACAGAACAACACAACCACAATCGTAAAACACACACACACACACACACACACACACACACACACACACACACACACACACACACACACACACACACACACACACACACATACACACACATACGGCCTTTCGCGCCAAATGTATGTTCAGCAACCAGGTTAGCGTAACTATACATGACATAATTTTTATCTTGTTACTTCCGTTGTCAGAGGTTTAGGCCTGCATGCCTTTGACATCATGGACATGCTATTAAATTCGCCCCACCGCGACTTATCCTAAAAACGTCCCTTCTATAAATAGAAGGGACATTAAAAAGAACAGCTGGTGACATCTTTATGTTTTTACTGACTTTGTTGTCTGCAAATATGACTTATTTTACATAATACATATTATTCGCTTAAATATCATATTTGCTTTACTTCAAATGTTAATTTTTGTTTTGGCATTTGGAAATGTCACACCTACTAGTTGCACTGCAAGTACTTCAATCAAGATATGTTTCCTGTTTCTGTCGTATGCACAGCGTAGTCCCAAAATTTCACATCTTAGGCCATTTCTGAACAACCGAGATCGTCTTTTGCACAGCGTAGTCCCAACATCAATTAAGCTTTTTCAGTTCGAAGGACACTAAAATTCCCTAATCTAACCATTTGTTGTCATTTGTACAACCCACAGAAATGTTGACACGTGTATTTAGTGTAGTGTAGACGCAGCTAATGAGCAGCAGAATCTGGCCTGACGAATCGGTCACACCGATCGATCAAATTTTGCACTCTGAAATCTCGCCGATTTCATCAAATTATGACAGTTTGTGGCCACATTTTTTACCTCTGCAACTAGCTACAGGTGCGCAAATCTATTTGCAGCTAGGGGATGCTAAACATGAACAATATTGATTTATATTTTGTCTGATCCAAGCATAAATTGCAGCCTAGTGGGTCGTACGGGATCTAGTCCTTATCTCCGCGACGTGCACAGGCGTAGTCCTATTTACATACCCTGTCCTGGGCAGGTTGTCTGTTTCTTTTGCGACTGCGTGTCAAGTTGTATGTACGCTTGAGATCATAGATCCTCATGCGCCCGTGCCGGTCGCGGGTGCCCATGCAGATCTATGTTTCTCACTTACTGGCCAGTTTTATATCCGGTGTTTCTCTGACTGCACGAAATTGTTAACCACTTCTCTTCCAGGATGCAGATTGCATTTCTGAAATCATTATTGATTCAGTGCTAAAGCTTTGCCCGTCCAAGGAAAGTGGATTGAAGGTTGCGTCAACAAGAGGCATAGATCCTCATGAGCCCCCGCAATTGCGGGGGCTCATGAAGATCTATGTCTCTTGCAGCTGGATCGTGTTTTATCTCTGTCGACCATTGAAGGGGTTTCAATCTGGATTTTACCCTGTTCAGTGCAAAGCGCGTAATGAACAGGAAATCATGAAAATACGCAGCATTGCTTCTCTCTCTCTCTCTCTCTCTCTTTGTCTCTCTCTCTGCTCTGTGTCGACTGTTGTCAAGCGGAATGCGCGCATAACACGCGTTTTATGATCAAAACAGATTACATTTCAAGTCGTAATGTGCGAAATGAGATTTGCTTTATAGCTAATCTCTGTGTGTTACAGCACTTCGCGGCCGGGTTTTCTTTCTTTCATTTGTCTGAGCTGAATAACACTTTTCTTATACATTCATACCATCATACGTGCTGAATCAGAAATGCCAAAAAAACATGATGACGGGTTTTATACGGTAATCATGGGACCATTGACTTGGGACACTTGGCCATGAATTTTCAGTAACTCAACCCCATCACCGTCGACAACATGTGAACACCACCCGGCTGTAAGAGGTATAGATGCTCATGAGCCCCCGCAGTTGCGGTGCGGGGGCTTATGGGGATCTATGCCTCATGCTGGCACCACTTTGAGTCCATGTTTCTGTTACGTTTAGGGATTTTTGGTCTTGAATTAACGAAGTTTGCCGAAACACAGTCTGCGTCAAACGGGTTAACGCCATAGAAATAATGGCCCGGGATGGGGGGGGGGGGGGGGGCAGGGGGTGGGGTGGGGGGGTTGGGAGGGGGGGGTGGTGGCGTCAGGGGCCTCATGGGATAGCTTTTGACCTCCTCCCAATTAAGACGTAGGGGAGGGTGGAGAGGAGGGGGGTGCAGAGTATCCAAATTTCTCGCCTCACCTCCCCACCCCCCACCCCCACCCCCCCCCCATCCCGCCTATCTTTCCCATATGTTTGGAGAAGAACAAATATTTAGATAAAAAAAAATTTTTTTTTGGGGGTGCCAAGAAAAGAAATCATATGCATTGTAGATATTTTTACATTTGTGAATTGTTTTAAATATTGGAAGACTATGGGAGCTCCCCCCCCCCCCCATCTTTAACCCCCACCCCTCCTTGTTTTTTTTTTATTTCATCGGAGTTTGGACTGACGCCTGCTCCCCCCACGCCTCATCCGTTTTTAGTTCTCTTGCTTGATTCACAGCGTATCTGTGTTTGTATTAACTCTTTTGTAACTCAGTTTGTGGCATTCACACGAAGGCTTCTCCTTAAGGTGAGGAATATAAACGTGGCACTGTGGTCTTCCTTGACGATCGGCCACTATACCAACTGACGTGTATTTACTAATAAACTGTGGATGACTTCACTTTGTAGTGCTTTACACTTGGACGTTGACATAATCCCTAGTGAACTGCTCCGCGTGAGTACTGCTGACATTTCGCGGTGTTTGCGTGCGTATTAATCTCAACCCTACAGTGGAGATGCCAATTAATGCTCGCTAGAGGAACTGTTGTGATTGGATTAAGTGTCGATTCTTGCGTCTTGTGTCTAAGTGCTTAGCTTGAGCGTGTGACTCAATCGAGGGATAAGTTGTAACGAATGCCTTTAGTGTATGTTTCGGTCGGACGATGGTGTGACGTCATTAGCGGTTGGACCGAATGTTCACGAGCGGTAATGTACAGATAAGCAATGTTCACGTGCGGTAGTGTAGAGGTGAGCGATGTTCACGTGTCACGTGTGGGTGATAGTGTGGTATCGAGAATAATTGCCAGTTAGAGATGCTATACCAGTCGAGCCGAGCGGTCGTTTTCGTTAGGGCTCTGAGGAAGAATTCTGGCTAGAGAATTCGATAGCTGTATATTGAATACAGGTATTTATTCTTTTATTACCGGTATTTATAGTGACCTATAAGGCTAGTCAGACAAAAAGGGAAAGTATTGCTTTTTATGAATTATTATGATTAGAGTGCAGAGGAGCGCATGTTTGAAGGAAGTGCGATGGCTCGTGTCAATACTTGTTTGGTCGTGTAATTATTATGTGATACAGTTTAAAACTATGATATGTTGTATATTCATTCATGTGTGAAAATGTGGGACGGAAATAGGAATGTAATTCAGTATGTAATTAGGTATATCTAATGATGAATGAATGTGCAGTATTATGTTATAAATTGAAGGTGAGCTGTGATTGTAATATTTGGCTCATAATCCATTGGGTGCAGGTACGCAAAATGTGTGCACTGTGTTAAAGTGGCTATAGGAATTGTCATAAGAATTGTGACAATAGTGACTGTAGTATGGTGGCATAAAGAAGACATTTTTCAGAGGAAATGATCTAGAGCGCTCAGAAGAATAATAATGTGTCGAAGACACATTCAGACTTTTTAGGTATAAGAGCGAACATTTATGAGTGTATAAATGTGTACAGCGGGGCCGGTACGGAGCGGAAACCCCTGGTGTAGGGCCGATGAAGCTGTCCTGAGAGCATCACGTACGTGACCGGGTGCGGACATCAAGCCTTCATCTCTCCTTCGTCCTACCATCACTGGTGCTACGAGCAGCAACGGTAGCGAAGTAAGCCACAGATTCGTGCTACAGGAATCACGTACACAAATAACAAGTGGCATATAGGTTATTCACAACTTCCGCACCCGGTCACGTACGTGAAATTTTGTTATATTGTGTATGACTGGGATGTGTTTTGTGTGATATTTGCCGTCTCCAGTTTAACGGCTGTGTCTGTGTACAGTTTCTGGGCACTAAGGATTTAGCTCTTTTTCTGTCTTGGGGGTTCCTATTCTCTTCTTCGGCTCTATTCTTCTGTTAGGGAATTGTATTTGTTTTACTAGTTCTTTGCTGTTGTAGGATCCTATCCTTTCATGCATGTGGTTGGGTGTATATTCTCTTTGCCCTTATTTTAAGTAGATTACAATTGGCAACTGGTGTTTTAGTCGACTGGTCTTCCATTTCTCCTTTTTTGCTTCCAGATGTCGAGGTTGTGGAGCCTCGGGGTGATGTTCCTCATGTGGACGTTTCAGATTGGGATACTGTCCCATCAGTGGCTATTGGTGTTCAAGATGATGATGGTGTTCTTCCCACTATTCCTCTCATGTTGTCGTCTATCAATGACAAAGACATTTCCAATATCGATTTTAACCTTGATCTCTCTGATTCTGATGGTCAGTCACTGTATGCAGTTTTTGCAGATTTTTCTACGGTGTTGACATCGAGACCCGGTGCGTTCAACGGAAATCTTTTCCTTGACGTCACTCTTACGATGATGTTCCAGTTCGTCAACGGGCTTATGATCTACCTTTTTCTTCTCAGCAGATAGTTGTACGAGAGATTCAAACTATGCTTGACCTAGGTGTCATAGAGAAATCAAAATCTGCGTATTCATCACCCGTTGTCCTGGTTCAGAAAAAGGATGGTGCTTGTCGGTTTTGCATTGACTATAGAGCTCTCAACAAGATAACCGTTTTCGATGCTGAACCCATTCCCAATGTGGACGAGTTGTTCACAAGGCTGGCGAACAGTACGTTTTTCACACGTGTAGATCTTTCTAAAGGTTACTGGCAGATTGTTGTCAACCCGGTGGATCGTCACAAAACGGCGTTCGCTACGCACATTGGTTTATATTAGTGGATCAGGATGCCTTTTGGTTTAGTTTCTGCCCCAGCGGTATTTGCTCGTATGATGCGAATGCTTGAACTTCCTGAGGCGTACTCAATGAATTTCTTCGATGATATTTTGATTCATAGTACTACTTTTCAAAATCATCTGGTGCACGTTAGAGATGTCCTAACCAAGCTGCTCCACTACAACTTGACTGCCAGTCCGGTTAAGATCTCGTCTGGTTACAGGAGTCTTGAGTTTCTTGGACATGTGGTGGGAGAAGGGATGCTGCGTCCAGAAAAGAAAAAGATCGAGAAATTTTGGCTATCCCGACCCCAACCACCCGAAAGCAAGTCCGTTCGTTGTTGGGGCTATTGAGCTTTTATAGACGCTATGTCCCGGCATTCGCAACTATCACGGCTCCCATTACTGATCTCACACAGGAGACAAAAGCACGCACGATTGCGTGGACACCTGCTTGTGAGGAAGCGTTGGTTCGGATCAGACACATTTTCTCTTCTGCGCCTGTTCTTCAGTTGCCTAGGCTTGACCAACCTTTCATTTTACGCACAGATGCTAGTTCTACTGGCTTGGGTGCTGTGCTGCTTCAGGAGTTGGAGGGAACTCTTCACCCCGTGTCATTTGCGAGCAGAAAGTTGCTCGACAGAGAGACCGGATACAGTACGATCGAGAGGGAATGTTTAGCTATTGTTTGGGCCATTTCGAAGTTTTCCAAATTTCTTTGGGGGGGTTGATTTCATTCTCCAGACTGACCACAGACCGCTGACGTACTTGCATACAAGTCGCTTTAAGAATTCTCGCATCATGCGTTGGTCCTTGTCCTTGCAAGAGTTTAGATTTACTCTTGAACCACTTCCAGGTACACAGAATGTGTTCGCGGATCTGTTGTCGCGCGCTGATCGGGATCAATCGGTTCCATAGATCAAGGTTTCGTAGTTGTTGCTGTATTTTGACATTATCCTCCGAACTTGTAAAAAAGACCCTTGGTCGGTTCTTTTTTTCGTTGAGAGGGGGGTAGTGTAACGAATGCCTTTAGTGTATGTTTCGGTCGGACGATGGTGTGACGTCATTAGCGGTTGGACCGAATGTTCACGAGCGGTAATGTACAGATAAGCAATGTTCACGTGCGGTATTGTAGAGGTGAGCGATGTTAACGTGTCACGTGTGGGTGATAGTGTGGTATCGGGAATAATTGCCAGTTAGAGATGCTATACCAGTCGAGCCGAGGGGTCGTTTTCGTCAGGGCTCTGAGGAAGAATTCTGGCTAGAGAATTAGATAGCTGTATATTGAATACAGGTATTTATTCTTTTATTACCGGTATTTATAGTGACCTATAAGGCTAGTCAGACAAAAAGGGAAAGTATTGCTTTTTATGAATTACTATGATTAGAGTGCAGAGGAGCGCATGTTTGAAGGAAGTGCGATGGCTCGTGTCAATACTTGTTTGGTCGTGTAATTATTATGTGATACAGTTTAAAACTATGATATGTTGTATTCATTCATGTGTGAAAATGTGGGACGGAAATAGGAATGTAATTCAGTATGTAATTAGGTATATCTAATGATGAATGAATGTGCAGTATTATGTTATAAATTGAAGGTGAGCTGTGATTGTAATATTTGGCTCATAATCCATTGGGTGCAGGTACGCAAAATGTGTGCACTGTGTTAAAGTGGCTATAGGAATTGTCATAAGAAATGTGACAATAGTGACTGTAGTATGGTGGCATAAAGAAGACATTTTTCAGAGGAAATGATCTAGAGCGCTCTGAAGAATGTGTCGAAGACACATTCAGACATTTTAGGTATAAGAGCGAACATTTATGAGTGTATAAATGTTGTGTACAGCGGGGCCGGTACGGAGCGGAAACCCCTGGTGTAGGGCCGATGAAGCTGTCCTGAGAGCATCACGTACGTGACCGGGTGCGGACATCAAGCCTTTATCTCTCCTTCGTCCTACCATCACTGGTGCTACGAGCAGCAACGGTAGCGAAGTAAGCCACAGATTCGTGCTACAGGACCACATGCGGTGTTCCGTCAGTGTAGCTATTGTCGCCTAGCGCCGTTGATAATTTCACGCCTAGGAATGTTCTAAATCTGTGAGTAGTTATTGACTAGTAATATTCAGTTTGGGAATCTCCGCCAAGTCGTCGATGTGGCATCATTGACTGTGTCGACACTAGTATAAAGAGGAGTCGAGTGACGTCTCTCTCGAGAGACGACCTCTACGGTAGCGAGTGAATGTGTGAGCGCCGAAGTTGTGAATAACCTATATGCCACTTGTTAGTTATTTGTGTAGATTGGTTTATATGATGTGAATTGTGTGGTTTAATGTATGTTATGAGTGTATGAGAAATAGTTAAAGAGGGCAAAGAGAAATAACTGTGTGGCCTTTGTCCTTGTTTGTAAGCGCGTGTGTGGTGGATGAAAGAGTCTCTTGGCTTGACTTCGCGAACGAAGATTCTATAGGGCTTGCCCACGTCGTCTGCAGGCATTTTCGTGGCTGCGGAGGCCAATCCGGGACAGGCAGGTTCGACCGCAGTGGCTGCAGGGGAAGGTCTGGTCAGGGTTCTGAGTTATGACAACTCTGTTTTTTCTTCTAAGCCGCTTGTCCTTAAGGTTAGCTCTGCGAGAGTCCTCAAAGGAGATGGCTGCCTTGTGAATGGTGGAGCGCCAGGTGTCACGGTCCGCAGCAAGCGAAGACCACTGCCGGTGGTCGATTTGGCAGGCACTAAGCGACTTCTTGAGACCGTCTTTGTATCTCTTCTTTGGTGCCCCTCTGTCTCGGTGTCCAGTGGCGAGCTCGCCGAACAGAGTGATCTTGGGTAGGCGATGATCCTCCATCCTGGAGACGTGCCCCGCCCAGCGAAGCTGTGTCCGCAGCAGCAAAGCCTCGATGCTCACAGTTTCTGCCTGTTCAAGGACCTCGACGTTGGTGACATAGTCACTCCAGTGAATGCTGAGGATGGTACGCAGGCAGCGCTGGTGAAAGAGTTCGAGGAGTCGTAGTTGGCTGCGGTAGAGGGCCCAGGACTCGGAACCGTACAGCAGGGTGGTAAGGACGACAGCTCTGTACACGCTGATCTTGGTGCTTTTTTTCAGCTGTTGATTGTGCCACACCCGCTTGAATAGTCGTCCGAAAGCACTGTTCGCTTTTGCCAGCCTGTTGTCCAGCTCCTTGTCCAGCTTGGCGTCTGACGTGATGATGCAGCCAAGGTAGGTAAACTGGTGTACAGACTTCAGTTCGGACTCGCCGATGGTGATGTGGGGAGGGCGATGCTCTTCCTTGGGTGCCGGCTGATGAAGGACCTCTGTCTTTTTCAGACTGACCTCAAGTCCAAAGAGCTGGGCAGCATCTGCGAAGCAGGACGTAATGCGCTGCAAGGCTCTCTCTGTGTGTGCAACGAGGGCAGCGTCATCAGCGAAGAGCAGCTCATGAATCAGTTGGTCTAGGGTTTTCGTGTGGGCCTGCAGTCGTCTGAGGTTGAACAGGCTGCCATCGAGACGATACCTGATGTACACTGCGTCGTCATCGTCGAGGTCCACTGTGGCCTGCTTCAACATCATGCTGAAGAAGATGGTGAAGAGGGTCGGTGCCAGCACGCAGCCTTGCTTCACGCCGTTGCGAATGGGGAATGGTTCTGAGAGGTCACTGTTTAGTCTGACCTGGCCTTGCTGGTCCTCGTGGAGCTGGACGATCATGTTGAGGAACTTTGGGGGACAACCTAGTCGCTCCAGGATCTGCCACATACCTTGCCTGCTCACAGTGTCAAACGCTTTTGTTAGGTCGACAAACGTTACGTACAGCCCTTTGTTCTGCTCGCGGCACTTCTCCTGAAGCTGTCTCAGCACAAAGACCATGTCGGTGGTACTCCTGTTGGCTCTGAAGCCACACTGGCCCTCTGGGAGGTGGTCTTCAGCGATGGCAGGTACCAGCCGATTCAGGAGCAACCTTGCGAGAATTTTCCCGGCAATGGACAGCAGGGTAATTCCACGATAATTAGAGCAGGCAGACTTCTCTCCTTTGTTCTTGTACAGGGTGATGATGACTGCATCACGGAGATCCTTTGGTAGTGTTCCTTTTTCCCAGCAGCAGAGAAAGAGGTCGTGGATCTTGTTGTGCAGTGCTGGGCCTCCATGTTTCCAGATCTCTGGCGGGATTCCGTCAATGCCTGCTGCTTTGCCACTCTTGAGCTGGTGGATGGCTGTGAGGGTCTCTTCGGCGGTGGGCGGTTCGTCCAATTCAACCTTTAGTGGAAGGCGTGGGATTTGGAGGATGACTGTTTCTTGAACAGTGCGTTCAGCGCCGAAGAGGTCCTGAAAGTACTCCGACCAGCGGTTCAAGATGGAGGTATTATCTGTGAGGAGTGCCTGTCCATCAGCGCTTCGCAGGGGACTTTGTACCAGGTGCCTAGGGCCATACACTGCTTTCAGTGCTTCGTAGAAGCCCCTGTAGTCACCGTTGTCAGCGCAGAGCTGGGTCCTCTGTGCGAGTCTGGACCACCACTCGTTCTGGAGCTTTCTAAGCTTGAGCTGGAGTCTGCTGCAGATGAGGCGGAAGGCAGACTTCTTCACAGGGCAGGAAGGCTGGGCTAGGTGGGCCTGGTGGGCGGCTCTTTTTTTTGCTAGAAGTTCCTGGATCTCTACGTCGTTTTCGTCAAACCAGTCTTTGTTCCTCTTTCTAGCAAAGCCCAAGACTTCCACAGAGGATTTTACAATAGCAGTTTTCAGTTGTTCCCAGAGTGTTTCAGGGGAGGAATCTGCTGGATCAACTGTCTTTGAGCATGCGCTGTAAATCGGCCTGAAGGGCAGCTTTCTTGTCGTCACGCTGAAGGCTGGCAACATCAAGCTTTTTCTTGGGAGGGCCCCCTTTCTTGGGTTTCAGCTTGAGGCGGAGCCTGAGTTTGCAGCGAACAAGGCGGTGGTCAGTGTGGCACTCTGCGCTGGGCATCACTCTGGTGAGGAGGACGTCACTGCGGTCCCTCTGACGCACTAGGACATAGTCGATAAGGTGCCAGTGCTTGGAGCGAGGATGCATCCAGGTGGTCTTTCGACTGTCCTTTTGCTGGAAAGTAGTGTTGGTGATGACAAGTTGCTGCTCTGCACAGAGCTCCAACAGTAGGCGACCATTGTCATTGCAGTTCCCAACGCCATGCTTGCCGAGGACTCCTTTCCAGGCTTCAGAGTCTTGGCCCACTCTGGCGTTGAAGTCGCCAAGGATGATGACTTTGTCGTCTGCAGGGGTGCTATGCAGGAGGCTGCGCAGGTCAGAGTAGAACTTGTCTTTTTCTGCAGGCTCTGCCAGGAGGGTTGGGGAGTACACACTGAGAAGGGTGACGTATTGCTCGTGTCTCAGTGGGAGGCGCATGGACATGATGCGGTCGGAGTGACCCGTTGGTAGGTTTTCCAACTTAGTCGCAATGGGGGTCTTCACCATGAAGCCCACGCCAGAGAGCCGTCTTTCTGATGCAGGCCTGCCTGACCAGTAGAGGGTGTAGCCAGCGCCAAGTTCTTGGAGGCTGCCTTCCTCCGGAAGGCGTACTTCGCTGAGCGCGGCGATGTCGATGTTTAACCTCCGCAATTCATGGGCAATGAGGGCGGAGCGACGTTCAGGGCGTCCGCTGTCTGCTGTGTCGAGCATGGTTCGGATGTTCCAGCATGCTACGTTGAGTCCGGTCGTGGTCGTCATGAGAGTGGATCCATTGTTTTTTCTTGTTTTCTGACCGCATGAGAAGATGCCCGTTGACCGCGGCTAGCCAACTGGGGTTACGAGGGGATGAGCTTTGGTTAGACCACCTTTTCTAGGCCCCTCTCCGTGTGGAGCAAGCAGTGCTGTCCCTAGAGAAGGCTGCTTGGTCGTTCAGGGTGTGCCGAGTGACGTTGTCATCCCCAGGTCAACATCAGGCGACCAATATCCTGAACCGCCTGCATGCAGGTTTGAGACTGCGGCTTCCAGTGACATCTTTCACCTGCCGTTTTGCCCCTTGCCCATCGCTACAGGACTTGGAAAGTTCAGTGTCATAGTCCGTGGGCGTTTCCTAAAGCCTGCGCGGTGGAGCTTTTTGGTGGAGTGCAGTGTGCGCAGTACTGGCCCCACCCTTTAAACCCTTGGTTCGTTTGCCATGGCCTAGCAAGCTGGGACGGTGGCATCGAGGTCCTCGGGTCGTAGGTTTTATATCAGACTGTCCTTGTCTTAGTCTCTGGCTCAAAAGCCTTCCCCGGAGACACGGGGGCTTTGATGTCAGGGGTTTCCTCCCTTAGCCTTTCCGCAGCCAAGCGGCCAGGCCTGCAAGGCAGCAGGGGACTCGTGGGGGCCGGGGTCGTCTATGTCCCGTGCAGATGTGAACATCTGCCCACTGCCCAGACGGTGACACCAGAGGAGAAAAATCCAACGCCGGAACCCGGTATCGAACCTCGCACCTTTGGCATTGGAGGCAGACGCCTTAACCACTGCGCCACATGAAAGAGTCTAGTAAACAGAGATAGAACACCCACCTTTATACAGATTCGCAGAAAGCCCACGCACACACTCATTCCATAAACATTTATATATGTAACAATTTAATTTAGTACAACACTAAAAACACCTTCGTTACATAAGTGTTATCCTATCTGCAGGGCGATTTGTCTATATTGCCCGACAATATACACTGGCCGCCTCGTAACCCGGATTAGATCAGTGCATCATACACGCGAACTATTTCTGCGTACGTGCTCAATCGGTCGTATACTGATAAGCGTATCAAAGGACTCTGAGGGACTGTGGTAACCGCGAACCTGTCTATTAATCGAAGCCGATTGACGAGTGGACGCTTTGTATTATAAGTCACCTGTGTCTCTTCGTTAAACTTAGTGACACTTTGGAATCATAGTCTAAGAGCGGTGAATCTTTGAAACCTATACAGTACGAGTGTTTTGTTATTGAACGCGTGTGCTTTTTCTTTTACTTTTTTATATACGCAATACGTGTGTGCTTTTGTTATAGGCCAAGCTTGAAATACACGAGTTTTCTATTTTGCAACATACGCTTTTATCTTCTTTAGCCTTTTTTCATTTGTTTTATTTTTGCGTACTTTTTATTATATTGTATTATTATTTTTGTTTCTCCATTTAAAGGCCGTCTTTCACTATGCCAAAAAAGTAGCAAAAATATCGATGTATTAAATATTGGCCATCTTAATGTATATCACCTTTGTCAAAAAATACCAGATATTAATGTTCTCCTAAACCAGTCTTCACCATTTCACATGTTTGGATTTACGGAATCTCGCCTAACGGCAAATATTAGTGACCGTGCCATATCCGTACAAAACTATTCCATTCTTAGACGAGATGCGTCTGTCCCCGGTCATACTGGTCTAGCAGTGTACATACACAATTCTATCAAATGTTTGTAACGAGGCGATGTGATTTTGAACTCCCTAATATTGAGTGCATGTGGTCAGAAGTAAAGTCGACCAAATCATCCTCTATTTTGATAGGTTTTGTGTACAGAAACCCAGCCGCCACAGCTTCGTGGCAAGACGACTTTGTAGTAATGATGGATACAGTTTTACAGAGCAAATACATATTTTGGGTGACTTTAACGTTGATTCACAAAAGAAGGCCATTCTTCATGGAGATCCATGTTAATTTTTTTAGGTTTGAAACAGCTTGTCCAGTCACGAACACGAGTGACTTCGTCATTTTCTACACTGATAGACCATTATATACACCACAAATGTCAATGTTGTACAAAATGTTCATGTACCTAATATTTCCATTAGTGATCACTTTCCAGTTTGCTTTTCATTGCCTGCTCGATTACCGAAACAACCAGCTAAAAGACACACTACCATCATTTATAGATCCGTGGGTCAAATGGTTGTTGTGATGCCGCGTCTAGTGTGGTAGTGTAGCGTCTGTGCTTGTCGCTCTCGCTTTCAGCTCCCACCGCTGGCTAGCAGTTTTGCGAAAAGGGGAGCAGAGTATTTCAGTCTCTCCCTGCCAGTACACAGCCTCTTCAACAGCAAACCTCATGTAGGCCTAGTGTCTCCTCGTGGCGACTCACGGTAACCGAGCACCTTACGGACTCGGGCTGAACTACAGAGGACTCGGAGGTCTGGCCCCCAGACATGCGGCACTCAGGCCCATCGATATGTGAACAAGCCCTGATGCCCATGAACCAGATCTCCAGCTATGGGTAAATAGCCCCTCTGCCTTGTGGGTGCCTTGGGAGAGGCAAAGGCTAGGGGAGTAAACCCTATACAAATCCGGGCAGGGATGCTCGATAGCCTTGGTTGGCAGATCTCCTTCGAGAAGGAAAACTCCGAGGAAAACCCTGAGTAGATGAGACTCGTAAGCCTTGGTCGGCAACCCATCTAAGAGAAGGACACTCCAAAGCCAAACCATCCTGTGCTCGCAGGAAAGGCCTTTTGACCAGGAGTTAAGGGTGAGGTAACCCCGACAGAAACCCCGAGTGCTGAAGACGGAGGTACTGGGCTGCACAGCGCACTCTAATAAACCACAGTACCACGCATATACAGCTATATATTATGACACTTGGAGATGGATTCAACAGAAATGGTGCTCGCCTTGTGGAATCTCACCATGCAGGTGCAGTACCGGGCTCTGCGCCTCTTCGGAGTCCACCCCCAGCGACTGGAGGACCTTCCCGACCGTCTCGAGGAGCCAGGGGACGTGGAAGTAGAGCGACTGGCCAGCGAATAAACAAGACCAGAGACAAAGAAAAAGCCAATGTGAACATCATGCACTGGAATGCAGAAGGGGTTACCAACAAGACAGAACTAGAGCACTTTCTGTACGAAAACAGCATAAACATCTGCTGTATACAAGACACACCTGCAAGAAGGAAAACCCTTTAAGGTCAGAGGATATCAGGTCTTCCGAAGTGATCGCTAAGGGAGGAAGAAAGGGGGAGTTATGACCCTAGTTAGAAACAACCTGAATGCCAGCAAAACCAGGAGATTCATGGAAGAGGCGGAATACATCCAGGTCAAGGTAACCACCAGTGACAGCACCCTTGACCTGATCAACTACTACTGCCCTGATGATAAGCTGCTGTCCCTTGACACTATCCAGGTCCCGGACAGTGGATTCCTCATCACTGGTGACTTCAACAGCCAGTCCCAGAGTTGGGGATATGACACGATTGACAAGAGAGGAGAAGACATCGAGGGGTGGCAAGTCGAAAATCACCTGATACTTGCCAATGACCCTGAGGACCAACCTACCTTCTACTCTTGCCGCTGGAACACCGCCACTACACCGGACCTGGCGCTTTGCACTGACGACGTTCATAAGCGCCTCAGCAGAACAGTAGGAACACAGTTAGGAGGAAGTGACCACCGCCCTGTCCTCCTCTCCCTAAATGGAAGCACAGCAGCTAGCTCGCCACACCGACCAAGATGGAACTACCGAAAGGCAGACTGGCGCTTGTTCAGTATCCGAACAAAGGAGCTAATGCAAGACCTCGCTGTGTCTGGAAAGAACATTAACAATGTGGTCAGAGTTCAACGACATTATCAGTAAGGCAGCCAAGGAAACTATACCTCGAGGGGTCCGGAAAAAAATACACCCCATACTGGACCGCAGATCTTCAGAAAGCAGATGACAACCTCACTAGGGCCAGAGAAGACGTTGAAACCAACCCCAGCCAAGAAAACATCAAGCTACAACACAGTAAGGCCCAGTATCTGAAGATGAAGTTGGAGTGCACAAGAAGAAGTTGGAGAGAGAAGACTGCAAGCCTGAATATTGAGAGGGACACCACCAAGTTGTGAAGACTGACCAAGGCGTTGAACGATGAGGGCACCAGGGAACAGAAGATCACCCTGGAAGAAGATGGGAAAGCACCGACTGGTAGGAAAGCTGCAAATATGTTCGCACAGATCTATGCAAAAGAAAGTAACATCACTCTCCCACAAATGCTTGAGAAAGAAATCAGACAGGAAGAAAGAGAGAGAACAAGAGATGCAAACATCCATGATGCAATGAAGATGCCCAGAACGGAAGATGGCCATCAAACAGTTGAAGAAGAAAAAATCTCCAGGTCCAGACAGCATCTCAAACGAGATGTTACAACACCTTGGCAACACTGCCTTAACAAAGCTAATGGACATCTTTAACCACAGCTGGAGAGGACAGGTACCCCAGTGCTGGAAGGAAGCTAGGATGATCCCAATTTTGAAGAAAGGGAAGAATAAGTCCAAAGCCCTGAGTTATCGCCCCATCAGCCTGACAAGTTGTGTGTGCAAGACCATGGAGCGCATCATCAAGAGTCTGCAGTGGTACCTGGACTCCGAGAGCATTATCGTGCCAGAGCAAGCCGGCTTCAGAAGCCACAAGAGTACAGAAGACCAGACAACACACCTTGCACAGGTCATAGAAGATGCCTTTCAAGATCAGAAGGTGACATTAGCTGCCTTCATTGACCTACAGAAGGCTTTCGACAAGGTGTGGAAGGATGGTCTCCTTGTGAAACTCCTTCGCAGTGGCATCCAAGGGAACATGTATCGGTGGACCAAGTCATACCTGCACAATCGCAGAGCCCATGTGACAGTGGATGGGTACTGTGGCCAAAAAGTGCTTCTGCGTCAGGGGGTGCCACAGGGGGAGGAGTCCTGTCACCGACCCTGTTCATACTCTTCATCAACGACCTTGTGCCAGAGCTACCAAAAGGAGTCCACGCAGCCCTGTACGCAGATTACCTGGTACTCTGGTGCACAGAAGAGTATGCAACAACTGCTACATACAGGATGCAGCTAGCCCTGGACAGGCTGACAGACTGGACCAACAACTGGTGTGTGACCATCAACACAGAAAAATCATCAGCCACACTCTTCTCTCTCTCCAACAAAGCAAAGGCTGGCAACCTAACACTGGGCAACACCCCACTGCGGTATGATGACCAACAGACATACCTGGGCGTCACCCTTGACAAGAGGCTGACGTGGAAGCCGCACATTTGGAACGCAGAAACGAAAGCTAGAAGAAAGCTGAACATCATGAAGCTGGCTGGAACACAATGGGGAACCAATGAAAAGATCCTCAAAAATGTATATCAAGGCACAGTGAGACCACACCTTGAGTACGGATCCAATGCATGGTTGACGGCAGCCCAGTCACACCAGCAGACCATTGACAGAGTTCAGAACCAGGCACTGCGTATCATCACCGGCGCAATGAAATCCACACCAATTGAAAAGATGGAAGAGACAACAGGCATCCCACCCCTGCGCATGAGAGATTGCAAAGCCTTGATACAGTCCACAAAGGTTAAGTCTTCCAAAGACCATCCTATGAATGCCAGGATGAAACAGCCAACCTCGGGGAGACTGAAAAGATCAAGCTTTGTGAAGGAGACGAGAGCTCTGCAGAGAAAACACCAGGCAAAGCTCCCTGCGCAGGTAGAGGCTCTGAATTCTGCTAGTGACCTTCCACTCTGGGAAAGTAAGCCAGAAAACATCACCATCTCTTCCACGGTACCCTACATCACCACCAAAGATGAGCACAGCACTGTGAGCAAGAAAGCCCTGACACTGGCCATGCTCGAAGAAAAGTATCCCCAGGAAGCATGGATACGGGCATACACCGATGGATCAGCCACAGATGCAGTTCAGAATGGAGGGGCTGGGGTGTACATTCAATACCCAAACGGAAAATGGCAGGCAAAGGCAGTATCAACAGGCCTTCACTGCACAAATTACAAAGTTGAGGTGGAAGCCCTGGTCCGTGCTGCAAACACCCTTAGTGGCACTGCAGACCCTGATGCCCAGATTGTCTTCCTGACTGATGCCATGTCTGTCATTGAGGCAGCAACAGCAAGCAAACTGCCACGTCTACAAGAGGCACTGCAAAACATCAAGTGCACCAGACTGGTGCTGCAGTGGATCCTTTCACACTGTGGCATCTACGGCGATGAAGAAGCTGACAGAATGGCAAAAGTGGGTGCAGAGAAAGAACAAGACGAAAATGGAGTCAGCTTCACAGAGATCAAGACCATCATTAAGTCTGTGTACAGACCACCACAACGGCCCCTAGACAGTTACCATCAGCTGTCCAAACAAGAGCAGGTGACCATCTTCCGTCTGAGGACCGGGCACAACCGACTCAATTTCCACCTGCACAGACGCTTTCACCTCGTGCCATCTCCCCTGTGCCCTTGTGGAGAAGCAGAGCAGACCACAGAGCACATCCTCCAGGACTGTGGGAACCACCAGCTGCTGAGGGAGGAGATATGGCAGAAGCCCGCCACTCTACAAGAGAAACTGTACGGGCTTGTGGAGGTGCTACAGAAGACCACAGATTTCATTTTGAGAGCCAAACTCCAAGTGTGACGGCGTTCGAGAAGAAGAAGAAGATTTATAGATCCTTTAAAAAATTCGATCAAGCTGCGTTTTTACATGACCTGACTCAAGTGTCATTCGGTGACGTTTATAATTTCAATGACCCTAATGAGGCCCTGACCCGCTGGTACAAGCTGTTTCTGGCTGTTCTGGAAACTCACAAACCAGATAGGTGAGGCTAGCGCTGGCAGAATTGTCAGTACTCAAACCAAGGGATCACAGCGCTGACAGACAACGTTAGATCCCTGCCCCGCCTATCAGGCCCAATCTTATCATACCTGGTATTCTCTGTGTTCTGGAAAGACACGCCGCTAAGCGTACCAAACGTGTCAAACACCCTATTATGCCAAAATGGCTCTCGGATGAAATTAAACAAGCGATGGCAGTTAGAGACATGTTTAAAAAGCTAATAAATTTAATGAGTACAAAAAGCAGAGCAACCATGTCAAATCTTTATTTCGAAAAGCCCAAAGACAAAATGCTGAGCGTGTCATTGCCAGCGGAAAGGACATCCACTCAGTCTGGCAAATGATAAACAATTTCACCAAAGGTCACAGTAAGCGGTCGCCTCATATTCCACCCGATCTCACTGCGGATGCGTTTAACGCTTATTTCCTAACTTGCTAAAACTCTGGCGCAGAACAATACCAATGACCCTGACAACTACACATGCTCGGATCAACTGCGTCACTATAGTCAGCAGAGAGCGGGTCACACATTTTCTGCGCCTCATATGAGTATTCTGGATGTTGGTAAATCTATTTCTAGTTTAAAAAACAAATCATCTTGCGGTCCAGACGGCATCAGTACTCAGTTTTTAAAATTATCTCTGCCATTCATCGCTGAGTCACTGACATTCATCTACCAACTAGCCATTAGGCATAATGTATTTCCTAACGAATTAAAAAGGGCTAAGGTAATTCCTCTTCCCAAAAGCAAAGACTTAATCAATTTAAATGAGTACAGACCTATATCCATTTTATTATCAATTTCGAAATCACTTGAAAGACATATACATACTCATCTCCTAATTTCCTTGAACAAAATCATCTGATTAGTGTTGCACAATCCAGTTTTCGACCTTTACATTCCTGCCAGACTATTCTAAATCACATTATTGATTAAATGGCTCTCTGCCATTAATGACAACAAAGTATCAGGCGCAATCTTTCTAGACCTTAAAAAGGCATTCGATCTTGTCAATCATTCCATCCTCCTGGAAAAACTACCACTTTATCACACTAACTCGAATACTGTTTCCCTCTTGTTTTCATACCTCAAAAACAGAACACAGAAAGTACACGTAAAATGGCAAATTTCATCAGACGGTGTAGTGACTTGTGGTGTTCCACAGGGATCTATTCTAGGGCCTTTATTGTTTCTATTATTTTTTAATGATCTGCCGCTGTGCATATCTCACCCAGAGGCTAACTGTGATCTGTTCGCTGACGACACAACCGTACACACATCTAACAAGGAGCTAGCGAACATCAACGAGGTACTCCAGCAGAGCCTGGACAAAGTAGCTGACTGGTGCATTAATAATCACATGATAATTAGCATTCCAAAGACAAAGAGCATGTTAGTTACAACACGCCAGAAACACCAGCGCGGCCTACCAACTTTAACACTTACCTTAGATGGCCAATCTATAGAACAAGTAACTAGGCATCGCTTGCTGGGCGTAACAGTAGACGACCAGTTAAACTGGAAACCTCATGTTGATAGCTATGCAAAACGTTGTCCCAAAACTTGTTCCTTTTGTCTAAGCTCAGCGGTATAGTTAATCCTGACGTTTGCAAACTTTTCTTCCACGCGCATATCAAAACGCACTGTAATTACAGTTCCACTCTCTGGGACGGTTGCAGCGAAGTTGATATGAAAAAAAGTAAATTCTCTGTATCGTCGAAGTGTTAAACTCATATTTCCTGGACCCGCCCCCACAGACAAAAATATCAAATCTCTTAAATCGCTGGCGTTAACAAACAATTCGAATTTAATCGGTGTGTATTAAATGTACAAGATTATACACGAGAGAGCCCCACTCCATTTGCGAACTGTTTTCAGATAATCATAGACAAAAAACAGGTCGCTCCACCTACCAAGAACAAGACTAGATATATATAAAACTAGCCTGGCCTTTTCAGGTGCAAACGCATGGAATAATTTACCCCAGCATCTTAAGTCTATTTTCTAAATTTAGTATTTTTAAGGGTCGCCTTTATCGCTTTTTACTTCTAAACTAATACCATGATTCAATTCTCCTCTTTTGATGCTGTACTCTCAGAGATATGTTCTAATTACAAGATGACCTTCAGCTTATGTCGCTGTTATTATGTTGTGTTTTTTGTTTTTGTTTGTTTTTTTCGCCTTTTATGCTTTTCGTACACTTAAATGTTCTTGACACTATTTTCTGTTTGCAGTGGCGGATCCAGGTGGGAGGGGGGGGGGGCCTCCGGTCAGCCCTGACCCAAATTTTGTTTTGTATGGTTATTTGTGGAAGTTGTGTTTTACTATTCGATGGTTCGTCTTCTCATGTACGGTGTATTTTACAATTATCTCACGGGATCGGTGGGTGAGCCTAGTGTGTTCATGGGCCTATAGTCAAATATCCTCACTTGGCACTCCTTACCTGCACCTGTCACAGTACTTCACGAAGACATAGAGTGCCATTGCCCCGCACTCACAGGGGCTCATGTAAATCAGTGCCTCTTGTTGTGCGATACAATCCTCACTGCATCCTCAGATTGAGGCAGCCGCTGACTGCTGGTCAACCCCATCTGGTGGAAAAGTGTCCAATCATTGCTGAACTGGGGCCCAACTCAGTCCTTCAGCCAGGCATAGAGTTTCATGTGCCCCTTCAGTCACAGGGGCTCATTATAAAGCATTACCTCTTTCTGTGCGATACGAATGGTATTGCATCCTCATACGTGGCAGTTATCTAGGTTTAAGTCTACGCCTGGGTACACGCCAACTGTGATCAGAAAGCGAGAAATCAACTGCGCTGTGAGTGTCTCCCCCGGGATGAGCAGCCGACCGGCCCGGGTGTCACAAGTAATTGCTAATCCCCTAATCCTGTCACACATCACTCTCTGAGCACAGTGGGTCTCCAGCCTCACACAGATTGCATAGCTTTGTCTTCCGTGGACATGCACAAGTGCCCATCAGAGTAGCAATGTGGTCATTGATGATTGTCACCAGAGGGGAAGTGTGAAATGTCTTGATTTTGATGAACCTAGAACTAACCCTTAAGTAATCGTCAGTCAGTGTAGGGAGTGATAATGACTATTTCTGTGATCTGATCCTATGTTCCTCATATGGAGGAGGTTTGTGGGTGTATAGAAAAGTATCACAATTTTCACAAATGGCTGTGTTGTTTCTCAGACGGAGGAGTACTTGGTAGTGTAGTGTTGTTGTCAAACACAACGTGATTGCTCCTGCAGAAACTCCAGGTAGAACATTCTTTTCAATAAGAAAATTAACACCATATGAGAATCAGAAGTGCCCGATTAATCTTGTTTTGTTAGGGAGATGGAGTGGAGGCGGGGAGGAGGTCAGCGCATGTAGATATGATCAGCCCTTCCTTTTAAAGCCGTGCTGTGTCCGGAGATAAAAGAAGAAACGTTTTAACAAATAAAAATCGTAACCTCTGCAAACTCTAAATATGTCTCAGAAAAAAAAAAAAAAAAAAAATTAAAAAAGAAAAAAAAAAAAAAAAAAAAAAAAGAAACACGCGTAGAGAGAACGGTTAATCCCCAAAAGAAAAGCACCAAGAAAGAATAATTTCAACACAACTTATTTGTAATTGTTCTCTTTAAGCGCGTTTCTTTCTTTGTTATGGATTTATGCTCGCCTGATAGTCACTGTTTTGGTCTGGATTTCTTTTGTATGACACAGTTTGGAAAAGGGGGGGGGGGAAGAGGAGTGAGGGCTGTCGGGACCCCCGTCGAGACACCCCTGGATCCGCCCCTGGTTTGTTTGTTTTTAAATATTTTACTGTGTTGCTCGATGTATATTTATGTGTAAAGAGTAGCAGGACAGTTTGTAAGAGAGGCATTTGCATGCCTAAAACTTTATCCTGAATAAAAATCATCATCATCACCCCAACTCCTAACGGCCCCCAACCCCAGACTGCCATTTAGATTTTAGAGGCTGGAAGAAACTGAAATGTCAGGCACGCTTCCCCCACCCCCACCCCCACCCCCAACGCCCCTACCCAGTAAGCCAAGGTCCAAGGTTGACTGCCGCAGTGGGCCCGCGCACGACAGTCGTGGGCCCGATTACATTTTGCTACTGAAAAATCTGCCTACGCAATTGGGGCCAAGTTGCATGAGCGAGCTTAGTCCTGCTCCAGCCACTAAACAAGGTGCGCCGCTATATAGCGGCGCACCTTGCTTAGTGGCTGTGCAGGTCTAAGCTCGCTCACTCGCATGCAACTGGCTCCTGTTCCTGCCATCTCCTTGTTTTTGAGAAATGCGTAACGTTTATGACTTCAGTCGTTGCCAAATTAAGATGTACACACACCTTGGCAACTTGTGTGCTGGTCTGTGACTTTGGTAGGGCTGGAAGCCGTAAGGTCCAAAGTCACAGAGCGGACTCAATGACGTGCACGAAACCATCACTGAGCTTCGCCGACTCTGTGTCTTCTGTGTTGGGTACATTGTGTGGCGGCATTTATTGTTCTGCATTCGGAAATGTGGTGATGTCCTGATTTTCAGCAATGTCCTCACCCTTTCACCGTCAGCGCCAAACAGTTCTGTTTGAGAATAGTCTTCAATGTATTATTTCCAACAGGTTAACCCGGCCCTTCCCTGCCACTGTACGCACATTTGTGTTTCTTAAAATCTTTGTCAAGTCCATTCAACTACCAAACGCCACAACCTTCCAAGAAACGTTGGATACAAATTGGTCTCAGCAAGCGGGGGCTCATGAGGATCTATGCCTCTTGCATTTGAATCGTGTTAACATTTTCTCGGCAGTGACTGAAGGCGTTAATTTCTGTATTAAAAAGTAAATAAATAAGCAAGTTTGAATTATCATGATCGATCCATCTCTTGCTAGAGCTAAAAGGGTTAATGCTGGAGAAGACTGAGAAACCGCTGATGGCGGATTGAGCAGGCCGCGCTAATCTGATGCGGGTGCTAGATATCGCAGTAAGTTGGTCCGTCTCCCGCAGTTGTCGCCAGAAGCGAAAGAGTTATGAATGGCACAGCTCTACATGTGGCGAACATATTTACTTCTTGTTAATTCTGTTATCTCAGTGAGTCGACACACGTTTCTCAGGGCAGTCGCCAAAGCTATATAAGACACTTTAACTGTGATCTCATTTTTCAGGAAGGATACAAATTACAATTTAGTCTCGACTATAGAAGCTGTCGTCAGAGAAAGAGTTGGGTCGCAAACATAAAAGAATGGACCGAACTCGAGATGCCAGACTTGCTTGCCACCGCCCAAAATAGAACTCAGTGGAGAGCACTGTCTGTTGCTGCTGCCTTTCAGTCCCCCCCAACGCCCAGTTCGGGCAAGGGACTGATGATGATGATGATAGAAGCTGATCGGAATACAGGCCTCGTGGTCTTGGAAGGCGGCCCTGATTTACGTCTGTGTTCCTATGTTTCTCATACGGAGAAAATCTTGGGGAAAAAAGCAACAACATCAACAAAAACCCACATCACCACTGTTACTGCACAGAAATGACCTGTGAAGGTTTATTCTTGACAAGGACATGGATGGACTCCGTGCTCAGATAATAATGCTTAGCTGTCACTAGCCAGCAACTGCAACACTGGTTGTCTCCCTCGATTCGCTACCGCTATCAGCGGTAGCGAATCGAGACAGACAACCAGTGTGCAGCAACTGCGCAATCGAGGGTTCAGTGACGCAGAGATGACTTTTCTTACCCTTCTTCAGTTTCGCAATCCATCTGAGTAGGCACTCGTAGGAGAGGTTCTCCACTGACCCCCAGCAGCAAAATGCATTCGGGCCCACGACGGCCGCAGTGGGCCCGCACACAGCCGTGCGCGGGCCCACTGCGGCCGTCGTGGGCCCGAGGACCTTGCTTACTGGGACTGCCTCATTTAGCAACTCACTCCCACATCACGTTAAAGCCACTCCGACATTATCTCGTTTCAAGACAAGTCTTTATAGATACCTGACATCACTCTAATAACAATATCTAGTTATACGTATGTACGTGTATATTCTAACAATCATATGTATGTGTGTGTGTATGAATACGTGTGTGTGTGTGTGTGTGTGTGTGTGTGTGTGTGTGTGTGTGTGTGTGTATGCACGCGCGCGAGTGCGTTTGTGCGTGCATGCGTGTGTTTGTGTTTACTGGACTATATATTTTGAATCACTGTGCTTTGATGTCCCTGTACTTAGTCGTAGTTGTAGCAACGGCAGGTACGAAAAATGACCGAGTCACTGACTGTTAATATCTTCACCGTTGTAAAATAAAGATTCATTGAGTCATTGCCTTTTGAGCATAGCGGAGGGATTTGTCTTGTTTACGTAGGAGACGTAGAGCAGGAAAATCTTTCATTTAGGACATTCAAACTTCATCATTTGACAGACTTTCTGCTAAGATTTAAAATTATCCGTCAAGGGGGACGGACGGCATGACCAAAAAAAAAAAAAAAAAAAAAAAAAAAAAAATCCGTCCCAGGCGCTTTACGTTGGGTCACAAACTCGGCGTCCAACCCTAAAAGTCCTCAGATTCAGTATAATCACAAGTATATCAGTGATTAGCCATCCCACTGGCCTACAACTTCACAACATTGTTGTGACATATAGTGCTCACAAAAAGTAAAGGACGTATTACTTTTACCTTGAATTATTAAAATGTCCCAAAAAGTTTAAATATTAATCAGACTAAAATGTGGACTGCAGTTTGCAGATGTAAGGTGTTTTCCCACATTTTAGTAATTCACGCTGAAATTATGACGTCCCTTACTTTTTGTGAGCAGTATATGTCACACCAATGCTGTGAAATTCTAGGCCTATGGGATGGCTAATCACTGATGTAACCGTTATTATACCATTCTGAGAACGTTTAGTATTTCAAGCAGTAAAATTAATGTACCTTACTATTTTTGAGCAGTATATGTCACTCTGGCCGAGGTTGGGTCGACGCCGAGGTTGGGACCCAACACTTTATAGTCCGTCGCATAAAACACTGCAGGGATAAGTTAACTTTTTCCTCAAGGTTTGTCCGTCACAGGGACGGGCGGCTTTCTATTTTTTGGCCGTCCCTGTCAAAATCTGTCCGTCAAATACGGAGAATTTTCCGTTAAAGGAAACCTGTTTAAGTTAACTTTATTGTAAGACATATTAAGAAAAGTTATAATGGAGATATTGCGATCCATTAACCCCTTACTTGGGTCGCTTTAATATTTATAAAAAAAAAAAAAAGAAAAAAGAGAAAAGAAAAAGAGAAGTGTGTGGCGTCTGCTGAGTAAGCACCATTACGGGTAACATGCATGGTCTTGCGTGAGACGAGTCGAAAATGTCACGTCTACCCGTGACCTCATGACTACCCGGAATGATCTAGTCCCCCACCGGCCCTCTCTCCCGCACTCACCTGCCCTCGCCTCAATAAAACGCAGTAAGTTGCGCCAACAAAACTGTGAATGGGCCACACATGGGTGACATTGGGTAATGTTACCTTTAAACCGCCAAGAGCTCTTTGCATTCCCTCGTCTAAAAACCCAAATTCAAGCCTCTATTTGAGAAATTTAAATACAAGCAGTTTCAGCAAGCCGCATATATTTACATGGGCCCCCGCGAAGGCAGGGGCACATGTAAATCATGTGCTCAGTCAGACATTTTCAGCGTCTGAATCAAGAAATTGGAACCAAGACACTTTTGGAACGGGAAAGTTTGGCGGTTTTGCCGCTATTGTTGAGCAGTGAATAGGGAGCTGAGTAGCGTGAAACCGATCCGAAACCGGATTATCTCCCGTAATTGTGCTCGATGATTTCCCCCTTTTTATGAGGGGTTGAAGCTAGTCTGTTGTCGAGTTTGTATTCCGAGTCGTCTCGACGTGACTCCGTCTGTCTGTGCCAGAATGATTTAAATTGTTCTTTTTGGTGTATTGGTGTAACCAAAGTTATTTAGAACAAAGCAAGTGACGCCCCTCCCCCCTGCCCCCCCCCCCCCCCAAAAAAAAAAAAAAAAAAAAAAAAGAAAGGGGGGGGGGGGGGGGAGGAGAATAAAATTGCTCATCAATGTAAAAGATCCATTCACCGTTTCATTTTCGCTCACGAAAGGTATTTAGAACAAAGCAAATCCAAACCATCCAATTAACCAACCAACCAACCAGCCAGCCAACCAACCAACCAACCGACCAATCAACCAATCAACAAAAAATAACCCAACCAACCAACCAAACAGCCAGCCAGCCAGCCAACCAACCAACCAATAAAAAAACCCCAACCAAACATCAACCAACCAACCAACCAACCAGCAATCCAACCAACCAACCAACCAACCAACCAACCAACCAACCAACCAACCAACCAACCAACCAACCAACCAACCAACCAACCAACCAGCCAGCCAGCCAGCCAGCCAGCCAACCAACCAACCAACCAATCAGCCAACCACCCAAAAAAACAAAACCAATCAACTACCCAAAAAAAAACCAAAGCAATCAACCAACCAACCAACCACCCCAAAAAATCAACCATCCAACTAACCAACCAAACAACCTACCAAACAACCAAACAAATAATCATCAATTTAAAAGACTGATTCGCCTTAATGTTTGCTTCCCGTGCTATATATGGAAAGAGATATTAGGTCTGAGAATCAGTATTGAGGGAGAGTGAAGCACAAGCGGCTTGATTGTGGTCGTTCTTTCTATTGACTGACCTCCAGCTGACACGATCATTCAGCCATGCGGCATGAAAATCACGTATAGTAGTGCCCAAAGGCGTGTCCTAAATCTTTGCTGGTCTGTGATATTGAATCACAACCCTATGAGTGCCAGCTGACGTAGACTGCGTTTCTGCAATATTTCTCATTTCATCACCAAACACAAATGCGAGGGCTCATGAGGATCGATACCTCTTGCAGCTGGGTGGTGTTCAATCTTTCTCGACAGTGAAGGGACTGAGTTAGTGAAAACTCATAAACCAGTGTCCCAAATCAATGGCCCCATGCATGACACGCGGCCGTTTTGCATTTGTCAACACGCAAATGTAAGGTGGTTCATGAGGACTGATCTTATACCTCTCGCAGGTGTTGACATTTTCTTGGCGCTGAACGGGTTAAAGTTATATTGCCCAGGATCAAGCATCTCAACACAGACAGAAAACTGTCTGCAACAGATACTGCTGACAATATGTGTATGGGTCCTTTGTGTACCATCTTAGAGCTTTATGATGTAAGTACAATGCCAAATGTCGAAATTCATCGTTTGCAGGGTGTATTGTTTTTGAACCCGAGTCGCGGATTTATCGTCTGCATCGGCTGGTTTTGAATTAATATACAGATTTATGAGCCTGCGTCACAAGGCCGCAGAACCCGGCCGACTATCAGTGTATGGCAATACTGCAGGTCACGAGGTCATCGGTGTGGTGTACACACGTGTCAGTGTACACGTGTACTGATGTTCTCCGGCATTCCTTTGACGTAATTTTCCACGAGAAAGTAGAATAAACCTTCCATACTCGCTATGCTGTCAAAATCACAATGCAGGTTCCGCTTGACCTGCTAGTATTTACTAGTAACGATCGTGCTGCATCGTCAGTGCACGGCCGAGGGCGTGTCTAATTCGACTCTCCGCCCAAAGCGACTGAGCGAGCGTCCAAGTGTCTAGTTTGACCTTTGATCCGTTATCCCTCGAAAACACGAAACAGAACATTGGTATTTATACCCACTTTCTGCACTGCAGTCATTTTCACATCTCACACATCGAAGCCTACGTAACTGAAAGCATCACTGGAAACGACAAATGCACCATCGCTGCAGAAACACTACCTGTGTGAATCGAGTGAATGAGAGCCCGCACAGACAAAAACGTGTCACGACCTGCGATGTGCAGCTTTGACACACACCGTATTGAGTTTTCAGATCGTTGCAGCATAAAATCTGATAACTAGCTCGTAACTATATGATAAAACAGGTTTAAAATCTTGCGAAATCAGTAAGATATATCTTCTACTGAAGATCATGAATTCTGAAAATCACTAGCGCTCGCGGAACTATAGGAAGATCGACAATGACCGTAGATTACTTACTGATTCACAGAGAGCAGGAAAGCGCCAAATCAGTTCCGGATGGGCGGTTAAGCCGGCCAAGCTCTTGCTTTACGTGTATTGCCACATGTCCCATATTCCCTTGTCCGATGTCAATTCTACTTAGGGATATCTTGTCTCTCTACCTCTTTCTTCTCTTCAATTCCGAGTCTGTCATTGTCGGCGCGGGTCGATGATACTTTCTTCATTCGTCGCTGGTTCATCCGCCATCTTGTCTCTGATTGGTTATAATTATGCAGATGACCTAAGGTCGTATAGAATAGTTATGACGTCAGCTACCATCGCCTTTCAGAATCAATCTTTTCACGGCACCCGTCACATGAGATTCCGGTGGGCCTCTTTTCGCTTTGAACGGACGAAAGAAAGCAATAGGTGGGACAATAGGGTGGTCACTAATATCAGTGGGTATTTATACTGAAGCCCAGTAAAAGCTTTTTGCAAACTGACGCCTTCAAAAAGTTCAGTTTGTGCCCCTTTAAAAATCGCAGAACAGTGCACATCTATGCTATTCGGTTTTGTTAAGTCAAAGGATTAACCTTCATGCTAGTACTGTGAATACTGAATCTAATCAGTCCGCTTCTCCGTGTAAAGCTAGCAAAATCAAACTTGACGGCTGAATGGCACCGACGCAGCGCGTAAAGACTCTCGGGGCGACCGACGGCCGCAGCGGGCCCGCGCACGCCCGCTTGTGCACTGCGGCCGTCGTCGGCCCGAAGGTCTTTTGCTTTTGGGGGTGATTTGGAGATGCGTGCCGCTCCCACATGCTCTTTCTCGGACCTTGTTTATCACACTGCACTGGCGTAGGAACCGCTCCCCCCCCCCACCCCGCCCCCGCCCAAAGAAAATTATGGAAGAGAAACAGATTATCCCCTGCTCCCCGCCCCCCCCCCCCTTCTCTCCCCCCTCAACAATAGTTTTGAAGAAAGAAATAGTTTAGGAGAAAAATGATTATCGGAGAACCCCCTCCCCCCCCGCCCCCCCCCCCCCCCCAAGGATTGTATTTTTGATTTGTTTAGTTTTAAAATAAACCAATATTTTGGGAGAAAAAAAATGACAAGATCTTGATTCGCACCCCCCCCCCTCCCCCCATCCTCCCCCGCCTCTCCCCGTGTTAGAAAAACAAGCAAAAAAAAAAAAAAAAAAAAAAACCCAGGACATTTTCACGGATAACGATCTTATTTAGACTTTCACGTTTCACGACATGACGAACTCGTTTTTTTCAAGACTTTTTTTTCTTCATCGAGTATGAAAAAATTGCAATCACGAATTACTAGAACCGAAAAAAAAAAAAAAAACACTGCCAAAAACGCATCACGATTTCAGAGCATACACCCCGCGCCCCCGCCCCCCCCCCCCCCCCTTTTTTTTTTAACCCTTTGTGTGTTGGTAGCGGTTTTTGTCGCGATGATTCCCAGTAATGTTGGACACAATTTTATACTGGCCGTAATTTAGCTCATTCAACTCCGACACGCCACGGCAAGACATAGATCGAGCGTGATAGTTTCAAGGGTTGTGCCAGAATAGCTTGGCGCCCATAGGCGCCAAGCTATTCGGGCACAACCCTTGAACTATCACGCTCGACCTGTTTCCAGAAGTGTAATACAGTCTTCAGGGGGCAACTTCAAAATTTGCGGATTTTGGTCCTGGAGCAGAATGTGTCAAAGTTTGCAGTTAGAAAGTTAGAATGGTAGAAAAAGTCTTAGTTGTATCGGCGAATTTTACCAGTCAACTCCCGCCATTGATAGGGCACTACCCTCGAATTATCATGATCGATCCTTCTTCAGACGTGGCGCAGTGAATGTGCTAACCGGTAATGAATGAAACTAGTGCAAAAGTGCACTCTGGCCTGGGCAACAAAACCACGAGCCCAGCGCGTGCTAAAAATCGGCCCTTGCTGCACCGATTAACCCATTCACTGCCGAGAAAAAGTCAACACGATACAACAGCAAGAGACATACTGCGGGGGCTCATGAGGATCTATGTCTGTTGCTGAGACCGATTTGTGTTCAGGTTTTTTGGTCGTTTGTGGCTTTTGGTCGTTGAATGAACGAACATCAGCGCCGGATCATTCAGTTTTCAAGGGTGGGGGGTGGGGTGTGTGTGTGTGTGTGTGTGTGTGGGGGGGGGGGGGGTGCTCAACTTTTATTTTTTCTATTGCCAGGGTCTAGTATATAATTATCAAAACACCACAACCGAAACTGTTTTTCTGACGTTTCTGAAAGTTTCTAACTGGTGTTACTTACGGCACTGAAACACAGGTGTTACAACTCAATTTTAAACACACGTATTTATAGTTTGATGCCAGCCGATGGGGTCGGGGGGAGGGGGGGGGGGGTCGAGGGGTGCTGTAGTACCAAAGCACCTGCCCCCACCCTGGATCCGGCCCTGAACATTTCAGAAACAAACCTGTACGTACAGCGGCAGAGAAGGGGTTAAACAAAAAGTGTACATTGACTGACAGTTGAGAGTGCATCAAGTACAGGCTTAGAGTACACGTGGCAAACAGACAACCTTGGCTTGTCACCCGCTTGTCCCATTTCAGTCCGTACTGGCCAATCAGGAACAGATTCTCGCTTTTGCAAGAGACAAAGATTCGCATGTGTCCCGGCGGCTGCCAGGGACTCATGAGAATCCTTGCCTCTTTCAGGGTGGGCTGAGTATGGGCAATTCAGCAGAATGAGGTTTGTCAGTGTGCATCATTAATTAGACAAGCGTGATTACTGACTGCGCAATGAACAGTTATCTGTTCATCACGAAATATGATGAGAGACAATTAGCAACACGCAGAGACTGTAGGATTGTGGGTTAGGACCTGAAAACCTTCAACGAGTTTAGCTCCTGACCGCGGAGCTTACGACGTGCGAAAATATAATATATGAGTATCATTTTCGACACGAGTCACGATCCGGAGCTTAAAGTACCATTAGGCATAAATCGGAAGACACATTTCAGCACCAGTTGTGTTTGTCATGCCTTGTCGATACACGTGATGAATTTTAACAGCAGTCTGAACACGCAGCAAAAGCACTCGCGTAATCGCGCTTATTTATTCTGCGCTGCCGTTAGCCGCGTGTTAGTCTATTTTTAGCTGTTTCTCGCACTGATAGCGTTGTAATGTTGTCTTGCCTAAGAGTAAGAGTTTTCTACCATTCTAGTTTCCACAATCCAAAAGAGAGGTTTGCCACTGCCCCTTGTGTGCATTGGTGGAATTCTCCTACATACAAATCAGAAAAGTCTTTCATTTTATGTCATTTAAAATTCATGAGTTAACTCATTCTACCCCAGACACACCGCAGCAAGATATGGATCGACCATGATAGTTCAAAGGTGATGCCAGAATAGCTTGGCGCCTATGGGCACCAAGCTGTTCTGGCATCACCCTTGAACTATCATGGTCGATCTGTGTCCTGCATTGCAATGCAGTCTTCATAGGACAATGGCAAAATTTGGAGATTTCGGTCTTGGGGTACAATGGGTTAAGTTAGCCGTTTTGTCCAGCATTGTTGTTGGACATACTACGAACATTTATCAAGGAGATATTGCTAACTATTAACCCTTTGCGTGCCCTGGAACAGGCCCCTTAAACTACATCGTTAACCCATTCAGCCCTGACGCCCTACAGCAGGAGATGGGTCGACCATAATTCAAGAGTAGTACCAGATTAGCTTGGCGCCGACAGGCGCCAAGCTAATCTGGCACTTCCCTTAAATTATCATGGTCGATCGATCTCCTGCAACTGGTGCATAGTCATTAGATGACACCTCCAAAATTTGGGAATACGGCCATCGGGCTGAATGAGGTAATCCTTTGCGTGCCCTGGAACAATTCCCTTAAACTACATCGCTAATGGTTTCCTGGTCCTGTATATAAAAGCATCTATTTATAGCACACGCACACACACACAGAGAGAGAGAGAGAGAGAGAGAGAGAGAGAGAGAGAGAGAGAGAGAGAGAGAGAGAGAGAGAGAGAGAGAGAGAGAGAGAGAGAGAGAGAGAGTTTTATCCTTTGGTTGTCGGTAGCGCTTTTTGTCGCCATGATTCCTGTCGGCCCTTCTGACAGATAAAGGGATAAATACTGACGTTGTGTGCAAAGATTCGACATAGTTTAGTTCACACACACACACACACACACACACACACACACACACACACACACACACACACACACACACACACACGGCGCGCGCGCACACACACGCATGCACACACGCGCGCGCGAGCACTCACACACACACACACACACACACACACACACACACACACACACACACACACACACACACACACACACACGCAAGCACGAACGCACGGACACACACACATACACTATACTCTTTGCCCGCACAGAAGTCTGGACGACGCATAAATCTTTTTGTACAAAATGTGCTCTTTATTCGTCAGCTTTATTATGCCAACCGATTTTCAGAAACTAAGCCATGTCTATAAACACGAAACTGAAAAATATATTAACTTTACAAATGAATGGGCTTGTCAAACTGTACAAGGTAAAGACCGACCACTCTGTTCAACCAACCAGGGCAGGGCCGATCACTCTATCATACCAATTTGTAAGGGGAGAGCAATACGACGAAGAACACAACACAATCTCCATAAATCACAATGCGAGAAAAAAAGTTACAATGACCATCACAATAAGGGGGTATTCGCAATTCTAGCGAATCAATCCTTTCAAAAGAAAACAAAAAAATGCCATTTTCGTCTGTGTGATAGAAAACAAGACAGAAACGAGAGAGACCATGCCTGTTCGGTCACCTTATGAGGTACGATCAAGATTTTAGCGACACGAACACCCAGACTGACGTCATCGATGTGTGCTGGTCTGTGATTTTGGACCTAAGGTCCAAAATCACAGACCAGCACATACATGTGCACAGAAATAAAGGATGTGGTGAAATCAGTCCCTTCACTGCCAATTGACGCAGGTCGTGTTTTGAAATAAATGTAAACTCATCGTCCAAGATCCCCCAATTCAAAGGGGAATGGCTGCAAAGTGGTTTCAGCAAGAGCCATAGATCCTCATGAGCCTCGCAACTGCGGGGGCTCATGAGGATCTATGCCTCTTGCAACTGAGTTTTTATTCTTGGCAGTGAAGGCGTTAACAGGACATATTTCTAAGCGTCCTGAATAATTACAGTGAACAATGTTCATCTGATGATTGCAAAGTACATGTACTTAGCATGCAGTCAAAAACAAGTATCTTCTTCAAGGCTAGAAAGAGTTTGTAAGGAATGGTTTTTAATTCAGAGACACGATAAGTAAAAACACACAAGTGTTGTCATGCACAACTCTCTCTCTCTCTCTCTCTCTCTCTCTCTCTCTCTCTCTCTCTCTCACACACACACACACACACACACACACACACACACACACACACACACACACACACACACAACGGCACTGAAAGCATGTTTTGCATACAGTCCTACCTTTCATGCATCCAACCGATAACAACAACCAAAGAAAAAAGAAAATGTGGTGATAGTAATTAATTAATACAGTACATGAATGTACTAGAAGAAGAAAAAATCACCGAAGAACAACAACAAAAACAAAACCCAAACAACTCAAAAATGGCAATATAGCAGTTGAAACCTTTAACCCCAAGGCCGCATTTCCTAAATTTTGGAGGCGTCACCTAACGCCTGTGGTGCAGGAGATGGATCGACCGTGATAATTCAAGGGTAGTGCCAGAGTAGCTTGGCGCCATCGGGAGCCAAGCTACTCTGGCACTATCCTTGAATTATTATGGTCGATCCATCTCCTGCTGCAGTGCGTCGGGGCTAAATGGGTTAACCCATTGCTTTCTGTAACACAGAGTGGGCGTCAAAAGGTCCCAACCCAAATACTGGCCTCTACACTCATCAGTCTCAAAACACTGGCTACCTTGGGTCGAAAGAGGCAACCAGTGTATACTGTCCAACTTTCTATGGGGTGTGTGTCGCACCACCGTACTTTTCACCTGAAGAAATACTGGCCCTGACGACGTGTTTCATCCACAAACCAACAAACAAATCATTAACCCTTTGGCTGTCGGTAGCGGGTTTAGTCGCGATGATTCCTGCAGGAATCATCGCGACAAAAACCGCTACCGACAGCCAAAGGGTTAAGCCTTGAAACATAAACAACGAACGACAAAATTATTCACTATTCTGCTACGAGCAAAGGAAAACAGAATCATTATTCTGCTAAAAAAAACTCTGTCTTAATTAAGACAAGTATTATATTGAAACAGGAAGTGCAAATTAATTAATTTTCAGCCGTATGCCTTCAATCTTAAACGAAACAGTCTTTACAAAAACAAAACAAAATACTTTGTTAAAGTAACGAAACTATGTGGTGAACAAACCTGGAAACACGCGCACAAAACAACAACAACACACACCGCCCACCCACCCACCCACACACACACACACACACACGCGCGCGCGCGCAGGCACACACATTCACAAATAATATCCATCTATGCACCAACTTAATTCAAACCATGGACTTATTATATACAAACACAATATCAATAATGTTTCACCGAAGATGTCAAGGAACCCTTTTTCTTTTACATTATGTACACTGAACTCCGTCACTCTGTACACGATACAACATAGAAAATGCCCCATTTCTACAAGTAATGAGCTGGGCGCAGTGCTTTTTCGCCCCCCTGTGTCAACTAACAAAATCAGGCTTGGCTGCTGAGCACTGCACACACATCCTGATGAGATTACAGTGCACCATGACAGTTCACGGGTAGCGCATGAATAGCTAGGCGCCCTCCGGGCGCCTAGCGTATCATGAACTACCCTTGAGCTGTCGTGGTCGATTCGTCTCCGTCAGTTAGCGCTGGAGGCGAAAGAGATACGGAATACTGTGTACATTTGTCACGAAAACGTGAAAATGGCATCACAACCACCCCACCCCAACCCCCCTCCCCCCACCAACCTCACCCCCCCCCCCCAAAAAAAAAAAAAAAAAAAAAAAAAAAAATCCCCCAAACCAATAAACAAATACATCACAAAGAACAAGACACACAGTTCATATTTATATTATATACACTGTCTGAGCAATAGCTGTACAATACAATAGAAATATTAAAACAATGACGTCAGTTTCCAGCATCTCAGCATAAAATACAATACGTGAGTGGTTGATGCAAATGGTCAGTGGACATTCTATGCATGTTGCAGTCACGAGGTAATCGAGATTAATATTTAATTACTAGACTGGTGAGCACACCCCTCGGTGGGTATTCCACATGTGTGCGGCTGCAATAAAAGCCACCGATAACAAGATCCAGTTAATTACTATTGTGTTGAGTGTAGACCGAACTAAAGTCCTAGTCAGCTTGCACAGTGTTCGACACAAACAAACAAACAAACAAACAAACAAACAAACAAACAAACAAACAAAGTCCTTGATTACTGATACAGCCATGACGTTATAAGGTTATGCTTGGTCCTTGTTAATACATGCATACATACACGTTGAACTAAATTTTGCTGTGTCGTTAACTCATTCAATGAGCCCCGCATCAATAGCTGCTAAAGTGTCGTATAGCGTTGCCGGAGGCAACGCTATACGACACTTCCGTAGCTATTGATGCGGGGTTCTTTGCATGAGATACAAAAATATAAGTACACTTCTATCCAACTCTCTCACTATCTCGTGCGGTGGTCTCCGAATATACCCGCGAAATTCAAAACCACACCCAAGCCCACGCACAGATTAGATCTTTTAACTCTTAGATTGCTACTGATGATACTTTTCGGCGGAAAAGACGCGTAAAAAAATATCGTCAGTAGAAGTCACTAGTTTAAACTTTTTATTTTTTAATCTAAAAAATCGAGACCAAAGAGGCGACTGCCAAGCTTGTAAAATGCAAACTTTGAGTTCTTCATTCCGTTCTTCATTTAGTATTAATTTTTTTTTTTATAAAAAAGACGACTTTGGAGTTCGTCATCTTTCGTTTCTCGTCCCACGTTCAGTTGCATCTACCCATCACGAAAAGATAAGTTGTAAATTGTGTACCTTGTTTCTATGTGTATTTTGAAAAAGAAACACGCTTAGAAAAGACAGTTACAACACAATTTAAGAATATTTCTGGTTTTAACCGGAAATATTCTTAAATTGTGTTGTAACTGTCTTTTCTAAGCGCACTTCTTCGTTCGTTTGGGTTATTCTCTAAATGAAATTATAATTCTCGAAAAATTATTTTTAAAAATGGGGATTCGAGGATCGGGTGTAGGATGGTGTGGGGTGGGGTGGAGAGGAGGATTTCGGGGTCGGTGGTTAAGGACTGCTCATGAGGATCAGTGTGTCTCGTGCAGATGGCCGGATTTTGCTGAAATGTCTGTTCACAAATAAATGTTTAAAAAGTCGCTTCCAGAACACGGCGCATACCAAACAGGCGTCTGCAAGTTGTGAAAGAAACGATTCAGGGTCAGAACTTATGAACGGCATGGTTGGCCGAATTTGGCTGAATGTATTAAAGCCGTTTAATTTTGGATCTTACGGCTTGGCGCCGAAGGGCACAGAATCACAGACTAGCACTGACACAAATAAAGGACTGACAGTCGATGTTTCTAGAAGTTTAACGCGTTCGTTGAAATGCAACCCGAATACAACGAAGGAGTGGACTACAGAAATGCGGTCAACTGTACAATCAAATCCCATACTAATTTCTTCTCCGTGCAAGGTGTTTCTGAAATCTTTTCTTATTTCAACGCCAAAGAGCCTTCAAAGAACACAGATACAAAGTGGTGTCAGCAAGAGGCATAGATTCTTATGAGCCCCCGCAACTGCGGGGGCTCATGAGGATTTATGTCTCTTGCAGTCGGTCTGCATTCACTTTGTCTCGGCAGTGAAGGGGATACTCTGCGTATTCACACTGAGGGAGAGTCAGTACAAGGGAATGTCAACTTTTCTGAGTGCATCTAGATGTATTCTAAACCCAGACCGTTGAAACGCCACAACAGCACTGCTCTATCTACGCTAAGCAATGTACAATCAATCAATCTAGCTGTTTGGACTGTGGACTAGTACAGAAGGTAACAGACGGACAGACGGACATGTCAAAACTCACACGTCATTTGCCGGCTTTAACTCATTCTACCCCAACACCGAAATCCCCAAATTTCGCCGTTGTCCTCTGAAGACTGCATTGCAGTGCAGGACACAGATCGACCATGATAGTTCAAGGGTGATGCCAGAATAGCTTGGCGCCCATAGGCGCCAAGCTATTCTGGCATCACCCTTGAACTATCATGGTCGATCCTTACCTTGCTGTGGTGTGTCTGGGGTAGAATGAGTTAATCACTTGACGTCATACTGCATTGATATAAAAAAAGTTGGACAATGAGGAATCTTGACCTAGTTTCTTATTGCGTTTTGATGAGACAAAAATTGTGCATCACAAGCCCACAAAGGAGATGGCAGACACAGTACACAAGTACAGGAAGTCACAAGGGAAATCACTCAATGCTGGACAAATAATAAAGCTGGTAAAAATACATTTCCGCAGCTAATGATGCGGCACGTTTGAATGGGTTAAATAAAATAAAAAAATACATTACAGTTCTGTACTATATTTGAAAGATTCCGCCAATCGGAAAAAAGTTCCCCCACCCCCACCCCCCCGGCTGACACCGTGAAAAAACCACTGTACCTCTGACACCACCTCTCTCTCCTCCTACCCCCATCTCCATCCCCTCCCTGCTGTCGACCTCGCACCATAGAGCGTATACAAACGCTCTATGCCTCGCACCCACCCTGCCGCACCCCCACCCCACTCCACCCTGTTCCACTTGCTTCCAGAGACATTTCATTCATCCTGACCCAGTTCAGCCACATATCAAACCTCGGTGATTTCCCCCGTCAGAGGAACTGTACTGCGAAACCGAGAGCGAGACTTGCATGAAAGAAAGAAGCACAAATTCTCATGAGTCCCTGCAGCTGCAGGGGCTCATGAGAATCTGTGCTTCTTTCAGACGGAGGGAGACCGCGTGAGGAACAGAATCAAGCTGGCTAGAACTCCTTCACACTTTGCGAGCGACACTGCCTGGAACAAAACAGTGTCACAGGCACAACGCGACGACCTGTGAGAGGCGCAGATCCTCATCAGCCTCTTAAGTTTGGAGCAGCTCATGGGGATCTACACCTCTTCAGTGCTGACTCAATGTATGCACGTGTCCTTCAAGAGGCGGAAGTCACAGTTCGAACGAAACTGACCCTGACAGTTTTTCGGTGGAGATTAAACCCCCCCCCCCTACCCCCCCCCCCAAACTCAACAACCGTCTGCTGCTATGTGCTATGTCGTTAGCCTGGCTTGCAGCAGTGGCGAGAAGTGATTTTGCACTTGCGCTGAGTGAGAAATCACGCATTAATAAAAAAAATATATACCGTTTGAATTTATCGGCATTGTACTGATTTCATTTACATCTATAAACTGCAAAACGGAGTAGTTCATCAGGCGTTCAGTCGACATGGAATGTCCGAGTCTATTGCAGGCAACACAAAGAAGGGGCGCTACAAAAACAACCTCTGGAATGCGCGCTGTCCTGTGATTTTTGAACTTCCCGCTCGGACGTATAGGGCCAAAATTCACATGCCAGCATATTTGTGTTTTCAATAGTCAGCGGTTTAAAGTGCATGCAAATTATGCAACAGATTACGCTTAAAAGTCCTTAAAAGCTGTCAAAACCAGCACGTGCTATCGACATGTACTCGTGACATATGCGCCTAGACAGACCGCGCCGCAGAAAGTTTACAAAGCCGTCAGATTGCAAAACGCAGCTCGGTAAGTGACATGTAGCTTACATACTAGAAGCTGTCAATCACAGGCTGCACGCGCTAATGCAATATGCATGAGTGCTGGTGCAGGTGGGTGCGTTCTGTCTTGTCTGTCAACTAAACCACAGACTGCCAGTTGTATAAGTGAGCTTAGGGAGCAGCCTTGCTTAGTGGCTGTCGCAAGACTAACTAGCTCACTCATGCAACTGGTCTCTGACGTGATATGTGAAACATTAAAATTTTCTTTCATAATGACACACACTGGTTGTCTCAATCCGTGTTGTGTCAATCATTCAGTAGGTGTAGTGGGAATTTCACATGCCAAACATAATCGCAAAGGATATACATGGAACACGAACATGTGGTCGGAACCAGATAAACCCGCCAGCGTGGTCTGGCATAAATGGGTTTCAGCTACGTATTCCAGACTTATATTTTTAAACACATTATTCAGAAGTACAAACAAATTATATAAGTAGATTAAAACTAAGCTTGCAAAGAATAGCGCCAAACTGGAAAACTAAAAATTACGCTGTGGAATCAATTCACTGAAAATTTCCGAAAGTGAAGACATCAAGTATTGTACACTATGCCAAAAGAACGCGTGTCTGGGATTTTAGACCTTACTGCTCTAAGCCGTGATGTCGAAAAGCATTAAGTACACACATCAGTATTTCTTTTTCATTCAAAGTCTTCCAAAATCACAGGCCAGCAGATATCTACTTTTATTGCCGCGAAGGACGTGCTGCGGTAGCAGGCGGAATTCTTTACAAGAGCCAGTACTCTGATTAAAAACACTTGGCAGGAGTACAATCCCTTTTCTATTCTTCGCCTTCTGTAAAAATCGTCCCAGACATAAGCAGTTCCAATAGGTCAGCACGGTTTATCTACAAGAGGCATAGATTATCATGAGCGTCTGCAGCAACAGGCGCTCATGGGAATCTATACCTCTTGCTGGCAAAGACAAGTCACAATTTTAAATCTTGGAGGCCGACCTCTGATGTCTTACAGGTCACCTTGTTCGAACTGAACACGAACTAAAATGTCACACGCTCAGAACCCGTGAGCCGATTAGCCGTAAAAATACTGATTAAAATGGACTAATTCGAGTCTTTACGAAGCTTCAGTCTTGCAGTTTCCGCCGTCATTGGTCTTAGTCGCAGCCTGATCGGCGATAAGCCAAAAGTAAACACATGAAATTCATTAATTTTGCATTTGACTTTTTTTTCTTTCTCATTTCAGTCGTAAAATAGCTGCGTGGAATATTAACCCCTTCACTGTCACTGGTCGTACATTGTACGTCTGTAATCTGTACAAAGTCAGCGCAGCGAAAAGAGCCCCAGCCATCCCATGAACCCCTGGATACACAAATGTTTCAGCAAGAGGCATAGATCTTCATGAAGATCTATATCTCTTGCCGTATAGAGTGTTGTTCGTTTTTCAAGGGTTAAGGGCCTAAGCAACTTCATATGTGTTCACTCTACTTATTTTAGCGCGCTTAGTTCAATGACATGATTCATCCCTCTCGCCAAGACAGGGCAGGGGGGTAATCGAGAGAGGACTGTAGCCCGCGGCAGCGGGTTGCAAGGGACCATGTGGATATAGGCACCGTAGGGGGATGGAAGGCCTTTGACGTGCGAGTGTCTATCGCCCCGACACTGTGCTAAAAGCAGGAGGGAAGCCGCTTGGCGGTCAACCAACTATTTGCACTTTGCAATGCCGCACGCTTATTTCAAGTCTCAGACTCCCGGCTTTCCAAAATGTGCAGGATGCCGCGCCCTCTATGACACTGAACTAGCAAGCGGCTGTGAGACTGAGACTGATGGGCCGTGAGAGTTCAATGGTGGTGACTGATTAGCTTGGCGCCAAGCTAATCAGGCTCTACCCTTAAACTATCACGTAGTCAGTTCAATCAATCGCACAGTTGTTAGGCGTGAGAGAGTCTTGCACTACTATGATAACCCTCGTCTGACACAGGAAAACGAACAATGAAAAAAATGGAAGGGGTAGTGTTTCAGGAGTTAGAAATATACTCAGTAGAAGTGTTCGAGTTAACCGGCCATTTTTTAAAGTTAAAATACCGGAAAACGAAAGTCGCAACCGGTTGACGAAACCGATTAGTCCGGCTTTTAGAATTACCGGTTGTAGAGGTAGAGATAAAACCCTGGAACTGATTTACAATGAGCTCCATTACCAAGGACTGATTTTAAACAGCGGTCGCTATCAGTTATGACTAGGTGCTACTGAAAGAAAACACCGATTTCATTCAGGGCAAATATTTAGAAATATGTCCCTCACACCCCATTCCGAATCTGCGCGCCTCGAGATATCTACAAACCGAAACCGAGTTGGGTTAGGACGGGGAGACCGGGAGGGGGTGGGTGGGTGGGTGTGTGAGAGGGGGGGGGGAGGGGGGTGGCTCATCAGGCAATGTGTCAGTGGTATCCCTATCCAGAGAGTTCAGCTCTTTTTCCCAAAAAATTACACGTTGCAAATTCCATTCTAATCGACCAGAAAAAAATATATACGTAGTAACAAAATACACACGCGTGCATAGACATTCGACAGCACAGTTCGATTCGAAGTTTGAGGTAAAACTGATGAATTTCAAAACATTTTTAGTAGTCAGTCAGTGTAGTCAGCCGCCGCCCGCCTGTGTTCGTGAGTACCGCCTCTACCGAAGTAGCAAAACGTCTTCGGGCCCACGAACAGCCGTGCGCGGGCCCGACTGCGACCGTCGTGGGCCGCCGGACTTTTACCATTGAGTGATAACACATTCACTGAATGAACCTTGCACTACAGCTATCTGGCTGCCAAGTAACCCACGGCAGAGTAGGGAGGAGTTGAACCAGGGATGCCCTTCAGTACCTCCGATTAGATGTGACCGTGTGCTTGGTATGTGATCCTGTGCCTTCCGGCCCGAGGCCGTAAGGCCCAGAATCACAGACCAGCACACACACACCGGACCGGCCTTATTTAGGTGAAACTTGTAATTTTGGTTATGAGTATCGCCAAGAGCGGTTGTGAGGTCCTATATCACCCATACTATTTGGGTGAAACTATCTCACTCGCGGGTCTGAGTTTGCTGTAGAGGCTTCCACTGACGTGGAGGACTTACTTTAACCCTTATCATTCGGAATACACCAGTGTGTGAAATAAGTTTGACTAAAATAGTTCAAGGGTAGTGCCAGAATAGCTTGGCGCCTCTAGGCGCCAAGCTATTCTGGCACCACCCTTGAACTAAAGCCATTGGTCTATATCCTTATCTGAAAGTAATGTAGGTTTCATAATTATGGCAGTGTACAAATTTGAAGCTTTTAGCCTCAGTATGATATGAGCTAAACGAAACACCATTTCCAACACATCACAATTTCAAACTACTCTAAGAATGAGGTCACCACGGATTTATTTTCAAGATTGTATTTTAACCCATGGACTCCTAAAACTAAATGACTTCCATTCTATACAGCATGGAAGTTGTGTAGGTCTAAGAGTTCAAGGGTTAAAAGTTACAGATTAACCCCCTTGTGCGTCTGGTGTCCGTGATGTCCTCAGTACCGGTGGCTGCACGCACAAGAGATTGAACATTACACAGCTTCTTAACCTGTTCAGTGCCGAGAAACATTTAATACCCTCCAACTGCAAGAGGTATGGATCCTCATGAGCCCCCGCAGTTGCGGGGGCTCATGAGAATCTATGCCTCTTGCTGACACCACTTTGAATCCATGTTTCTGGGGCAACTTTTTCTTTTTTTTATATTAACGAAGAAGGCAGAAATACAGTTCTTCGTCAGTTGGCTCAGTACGGCTTAAACTATATGCTATATTGCATTGATAAAATTGTTTTTGAGACAGCATCAGCTGGTGTGAAAACTGAGGTATACTTGTCAGCGGATATTAGTATGACATTCCACCCAATACGAATACCATGACAATACCGACACAACATTACGACATCTCACGCACATCAGTAAGAATATCATCAGTACAATTGCACAGGATCAGTGTTAATAGTCCACGAACAGTTTTCCAAACTTTCGACGTCACTGGAAAGCTCTGGCCGGTCAGGCTAACAACGTCGACGTGCTTATATTGAAACGGCTGTGCAGAATAAGCAAGAGCCGCTGTTGCGCGTGTGCGTTTGCTCAGTGTCCAGATTGACGTAGAAGTTCATTAGGCGTGCTGACAAGGCATAACAAACACAATTCATGGTGCTGAAATTTGTCGTACGTTTCACGTGTAATGGTACTATAACGCCTTCCCTCCCACTCGGTGGACGCATATTTTGTTGCCCGCAGTTTTGTTCATTCAACGACCAAAAGCCACAACCGACCGAGGAACGTGGACGGCACAAAGTGGCGTCAGCAAGAGGCATAGGTCCTCATGGGCCCCCGCATTCGCGGGGGCTCATGAGGATCTATGCCTCTTGCAGTTGGGTGGTGTTTGAATCTTCTGGCCAGTGAAGGGGTTATGGACAATCTACGCCTTCTAGGCAGCATGGTTTTTTTTGGGGTTAAAACACCGCACAGAAAGTTTGCATAGCACCATCCCCTCACCCAGCCTTACTGCTCTAACCACTGAATCACTGAACAGCTGCCATTTGTGTTGTTTTTCACATAAACGCACACATTGTGTATCAGGCACCCGCTACCCCTCACCATCTAAACACTTATCAGTCAGGACAGACACAGGGGCTCATGAGGATCTATGCTTTTTCCTATATATTGGCCCTGTTCGCATTCTCAGTTAAAATTTATGACCGATACGTTACACGCTGTCAAAACAGAACTGTGAACTCTCGCGTGATATTACGCGCCGGATGTGACATGTCTGAAATGTCTGCTCCGCAGTTACACACACACACACACACACACACACACACACACACACACACACACACACACACACACACACACACACACACACAAAACAAACCGTTACACCCTTTTCTAGCGGGAAACAGGTTTCCGACGAAACTGCTTATCATGCAAGTTTGGGTGAAGTTTGTATGTTGCATCAGTCATGAATGTTAGGTGAGGTTTTGTTTTGTCACCGACTTGTTAATATTATACTGCAGGACTGATACGCGAACGGTTCTCTCTGCTTCCATCCAAAACGTACTGAGATTTTGCTACGTAATTTCAGACTTACTTACATCAGGTTTAATTGTAAATCTCAGCGCGTGGTTCGGTCAAACTGCTCAGTCGGCTTTCTTCGGCTTGCGGCGCTTAAATGGAGTACTCACCAGATAGAACTACACGACTGAGGAGTACGCCACAAGTACACTTCTGTTCAAATGAGATGCTTCGCATCTCATTTGAACAGACGTGTACTTGTGGCGTACTCCCCGAGTGGGTCTACTAGGTCACAAGCACACTTCTATTCAAATGAGATGCTTCGCATCTCATTCACCCAATAGAAGTATACTTGCGGCGTACTCCCTGAGTGGCCGGGTCGACGTGGGGAGTACTCCCGCAAACGGTACAAGAGTCGCTTGGGGACATTGTCGTGACTCCAATGCTGACATGAGCAAGGAGAAATATGTAAACCAAATATACCAGTTTTCCTCTCATGCTGAATATTGAACTTTACAATAACAATAATGTTTCTATAGAAACTAATGGCATCACCTTACCACCTCCCTCCTCCCCCCCCCCAAAAAAAAAAAAAAAAAAAAAAAATGAAGAAGATAAATAAACACAGTGTTTTTTTTTCCCGAATTTACCATAAAAATCTCGGGGGGTTTTTGGGTCAAAAATGGACTTTATTGTGTTGGACAAATGACATCAGACTCTCTCACAACGCCCCCCACCCCCACCCCCTTTTCTCCCACCCCAACAAGTGAAGTTTCATCTTTATCCCTACACACCAAAGTGACATCTTCTTGTCCATCACAGACACTGTACTGCAGGGCATGTAAACAGTCGTAAGAAAGGTTTAGTTTCATTTGAGCAACATCAAAGTCAACGGAGGATGCATATGTTAAGATCGTGAAACGTGATTGCCGTATTCACGGATTTCGTAACTCGCGAACGACCATCGTCGCTAGTCGTGATCAAAGTTGTCACGAAATCGAAATGGCTCTAGTCTATAGTTACGTGATTTGTGGCTGGTGCAAACCAAGAGAAATAAAAACAATTTTTAAAAAAATCGTCCTAGAGACAACAGTTGAGATGCTGTACCCACTGTTTGGAAAGATATGGGAAGAGGAGGTGATGCCAGCTGACAGGAAGGAGGGGTACCTAATCAAGCTTCCCAAGAAAGGTGACCTCAGCAAGTGTTCCAACTAAATAATGCATAGCATTTATATGGCGCATTTCTCATATTTATAATATAACTCAATGCGCAGAATGTAGCCGCGAACTGAACCCAACAAGCACGCTCACGTGAATCACACGCATTCACTCACACACTGTACGTAAACACAGAACATTCACGTGGTGCTAAGGGCAAGCTCAAGCGAGCTACACGGTATTTGGAAATCGTTTTGTATTTGAAATTTTATTACGTTGGCTGAAACTGATACCAAAGTGGAGGGGGAGGAAGAGCCGGAGTACCCGGAGAAAGAACCCCCGACGGTCCGCCCGAATTAACGGTGACACTTACTAGAGGAGAAAAATCCGACGCCGGAACCCGGAATCGAACCTCGCACCTTTTGCATTGGTGGCAGACGCCTTAACCACTGCGCCACGGACCGCCCCAAATGACATCAGAGGAATCACCTTGCTGTCAGTACCAGGAAAGGTCTTCAACAGGATCATCCTAGAGAGAATGAAGAGCTCCGTTGACCCCCAGCTGAGAGACCAGCAAGCAGGATTCAGGAAGAACCGATCATGTACAGACCAGATCGCCACTCTCCGCATCATCGTGGAACAGTCTCTGGAGTGGAGCTCCCCGCTGTACGTCAACTTTGTGGATTATGAGAAAGCATTTGACAGCGTGGACCGAGAGACTCTGTGGAAACTCCTACGACACTACAGTGTACCCACAAAGCTCGTCCGCCTGATCAAGAGCAGCTATGATGGCATGACATGTCGCGTGATCCACGAAGGGCAGTTCACCAGAGAGCTCCAGGTCAGAACTGGTGTCAGGCAGGGGTGTCTGCTGTCTCCATTCCTCTTCCTACTGGCCATAGACTGGGTCATGAAGATGACCACAGAGCACAGACGAAGTGGAATACAGTGGACACTGTGGACACAGCTTGACGACCTCGATTTTGCAGACGACTTGGCATTACTGTCCCACACTCATCAACAAATGCAGGACAAGACCACGAGGCTTGCTGACATCTCGTCCCAAGTGGGCCTCACCATTCACAAACAGAAAACAAAGACAATGAGGCTGAACGCAACCAGGAAAGAACCAGTCTTGCTTGCTGGCACCCCGTTGGAGGAGGTGGAGTCCTTCACCTATCTCGGGAGCATCATAGACAAAAAAGGCGGCACTGATGCAGATGTCAGAGCACGAATCGGTAAAGCCAGAGCAGCCTTTCTCCAGTTGAAAAAAGTGTGGAGTTCCAGAGAGCTGTCACAACACACCAAAGTCCGGATTTTCAACTCCAATGTAAAAGCAGTTCTCCTATATGGAGCAGAGACATGGAGATTGACAAAAACCACAGTCAACAGAGTACAGACCTTCATGAACAGTTGCCTTAGAAGAATTTTGAAAATCCACTGGCCAGAGAAGATCAGCAACGTCAGACTCTGGGAGAGAACAGAGCAGATAACAGCAGAGAATGAAATTGGGCGAAGAAGATGGGGATGGATCGGTCACAGTCTGAGAAAGCCAGCTTCCAGTATCACTAGGCAGGCATTGTCATGGAACCCCCAGGGAAAGAGGAAAAGAGGTAGGCCGAGAAACTCCTGGCGTCGAGACCTCCAAGCAGACATCAAGAGACTGGGAACCACCTGGAGTAGAATCGAAGGAGAAGCACAGGACAGGAGTTGCTGGAGGTCTCTCGTCGACGGCCTATACCCGGGTAGGGGTGACAGGCGTAAGTAAGTAAGTTAAAAAAATCGTGAGGCCGTGACCGGAACTCCCCCACAACCCCCCACTCGACAGTGATACAGAAGAGTCGGGGACAGCATTCCATGCTGAACATTATAGGCTGGAATTATGTACGCATACACAAAAGACCTGACTGTACTAGCCTGCAAGCGTACTCTGCCTTCACTACTTTACACGCACTCGCCAACAACCTCGCAAAACACAACCCAGCTGCAAGAGGTATAGATCCTCATGGGCCCCCGCAATTGTGGGGGCTCATGAGGATCTATACCTCCTGATAGATCTGTGTTTTGAAGCGGGGAGGTCGACGGGAGGTCTGTCTGCAGCCTGGCTAGCAACATTCAGCTTACCCTTCTATTTACCTCCTAGTCTACGGACGGAGCGAGGGAAAAACAGTGATAGAGCGAAACCCCTGGTCCCTCCTTCCATGGAAAGAACAGACGTAGATGTCGCTGAGGCAAAACAGCCTAGATAAATAGATTTTAGCGGCTCTTGCAAAACTTCAGTGGGTCACGATACCTCGTGCCTGTGGCAGAAAGAAAAGTTCGCTATTTCACTGAAAGGGAAAAAAGAAACGAGAGAAGGGGAAGAGAGAGAGAGAGAGAGAGAGAGAGAGAGGGGGGGGGGGGGGGCTGGGGGTCAGAGCAGTGGGAACATGGGTCAAATACCTTGCCTACAAAGGCCGCACTGGCTGGGAGGAAAACGGGACTAGGGGAAGGGGAGAGGGAGGGCAAAGGAGGGGGTGTGGGAGATAGAAGGGTGGGGGGTGGAGGTAGGCGAGAAAAAAGCAGGCTGCCATGCCGGGCCGCCAGTCGCACACACATCACACCGAACACAGACAAACGACTTCTCAGCTACAGTTTTGTGTGCCACATTCGTCTCCCTACAGGTTGCGGTAAAAAGCCACACTAGTTGCCTCTCTCGACCCGCTACGCATCAAGCACAACATCAACAAGAACCTACCTACCTACCACAATGCTAAACTATCAAAATTGTCAATATCCAAAGAAAATAAGATTCCGAAACTGCCTCCCTAAATCACTTAATCCACATTCAATGTTTAACCCTTTTCATCCTGATATGCTACTGCTTGAAATAATTTTGACTGATAGTGATAGTTCAAGGATTGAACTATCATGGCTGATCTATCTCCTAATTTGTAATGTAGCCTTCAAAGGACAATAAGCAAATTTACCCCAAAAAATCAGATTCAGGATGTAATGGGTTAAAGATATCATGCCGGAAAAGGCTCACTAACTCACACGGTTCTTAAAATGTCAGGATCTAAAGGTAACAGGCTGAAAACGTCCGAGGCAACGCTGAATCAGAAAGTATTTAGATTGTCACTATTATATTGACAGCTTCTTCTCTTCCCATCGATGAGTAGGGGTACGCTCAGCCTACAAGACACTGCGATGACACGTGACATGCTGAAAATGCCCGAAATGGCTGAAAGATCGAACTCTCAACTTCTTAACTCAGTCATTCTACCCCAGACGCACCACAGGAAAATAAGGATCGACCATGATAGTTCAAGGGTGATGCCAGAATAGCTTGGCGCCTATGGGCGCCAAGCTATTCTGGCATCACCCTTGAACTATCATGGTCGACCTGTGTCCTGCATTGCAATGCAGTCTTCAGAGGACAACGGCAAAATGTAAGGATTTCGGTGATGGGGTACAATGAGTTAACCCCTTCACTGCCACTGACCGCACATTGTGTCTACGTCTGAAATCTGTGTGAGTTCAACGCGAAAGAACTCCAGCCGTCCCACGAACCATGGATGATACAAAGTAGTTTCAGCAACTGGCATAGATCATCACCAGCAATTGCGGGGGCTCGTGAGTATCTACACCTCTTGCAGTAGAGCGGTGTCCAATTTTTCTCGGTAGCAAAGGGGTTAAACTGTCGACGAGTAGAGGTAACCCCTTCACTGGCAGCACGTACACAATTTACTTCATCGAAACGATGGCAAATTAAACCCCAACTAACCCCCATCCGTAAAAAAAAAAGAAATACCAAGTTGGGGTCAGCAAGAGGTATAGATCCTTATGAGCCCCCGCAGGTGCGGGGGCTCATGAGGTTGTATGCCTCTTGTAAGATTGGAATTGTTCACTTTTTCTCGGCAGCAAAGGAGTTAACGTGCTAAAATGTCCGACGTTCACACAGATACAGCCACACCAGTTTGAAAACGAGAGATTACAGTTAAATGCCAGCAGGCCAAAACACAGAAAATGACGCATCCGAACAGCCTAAAATACACCCACGATAATAATTTGAAGTCAAAACCAAAGCTAACACCTTTTTCGTGCCGATGAAATCGTTCGAAATGCTAAAATCCCAAGCCAATACCGCCATTCACTGACAAGTTAATACGAAAATCCCGTCCTAAATTCTAAACTGTGTACAGGTCTATTGAATGCTATCAACCTTACCAAAAAAAAAAAAAAAAAAAAAAAAATTCCAATAGCATTCTCGTGGATTAGTACACGGAAGAGTCAAATTGATTTCGAAATCCATAACAAACAGTCGGTGAGGTCCAAACTAAAGCCATAATCCTACACTAAAGCTCGCAGTAACAGCCACACTTACAAATCATCCTTAACTGGAGAACAGCAGACACTGATGAAATCCAAGGCAGGGGCTCATGAGAATCATCTATGCCTCTTGCAGACAGATCTAGAAATCTAACACTTATCCGCCAAAAAACAATTCCAATATAATGACCATTCCAACTAAACCCCCGGTAACACCTCCGTTTAAGGAGAACAGTGCAATTTCCACGTACGGCCCTTGTAATTAAGAGCAAACCATGTCACATTTCCTCCCCAAACTACATTCCACGGCACAATTGGGCGCTCATTACTGATCCCACAAAGCGCATCTCCACTTTCAGCAGAGTAACCGACACGGTTGACCTTACACAGAACACCATCCTCAGTACAGTTGTAGTGTGTACTCTGACTTTTAACAGAACACTGTCTCGAGAATAGATATAATGTACTCTGATTTTTAACAGAATAGTATCATGGGAATAGGTACAGTGTATGTACTCTTACATCTTAACAGAATACCATCAAGGGAATAGTTACGGTGTACTCTGACTTCTTAACAGAATATCATCATAGGAATAGTTACAATGTATTATTACATCTAAACAGAATACATCGTGGGAATATTTACGGTGTACATTGACTTCTTAACAGAATACCATCGTGGGAATAGTTACAGTGTACTCTGATTTCACAACAGAATACAATCATGGGAAGAGTTACAGTGTACTCTGATTTTAACCGTTCGACTGTCGGTAGTTGTTTTTGTCGCGATGATTCCTGCAGGAATCATAGCAGCAAAACCGCTTCCGGACAGCCAGTCATTTTTGACTGCTCATAACTAATGCATAAATCACGATAATTAACCGCCTGAGCATGCAGCTACCCGTAGACGGTGAGATGCAACATGAAAATAGAAAAATGCTCACAAATTGATCTAGAAATTTCTTACTCTTGAGATTGGCTCTGTTCTTTCCAGTTTACATAAAAGTTAGATGTAGGCCTGTATGCAACATGACACCAAAACCCCTGGGTAAGTCCCAACACCGAGTCATTTCCAACCATCCTTTATCTCCATAATGTTCAAACCTTTAAATCGTCAAATTCCAAAATTATTCATTCCCAAATTACAGATCTTTACTTCACAATTGGCACTTTTGAACACATTCGAGACGTGCCGTATACAGATACGCGGCAAATTGCCGCGTATCTGTATGCGGTGCGTCACGAATGAGTAAAAGCAGTGTTTATCTTCAGACAAAGCCTACAAATATGCAGGGCATACCTGTCAAAGTAACGTAAGTACACCTACTGAATAAACAATCCGTCCTCAGTACGAACAGGCAAGTACAGCTTTACACTACAGGTCAACCTTGTACGCAGTCGCTTTTATTCCTTGTAGAACTCGGTAATTCCTGAGGATGAAATTATCAAGTTTGTTTTAGATATCCTTTGAGGTCTACGTAACAGTTCTGGAGATCGACAGATCGACCACGATAGTTCAAGGGTGGTGTCGGAATAGCTTGGCGCCTACGGGCGCCATTCTGACATTTGTGAACTATCGTTGGCCAGTCGATCCACTTTGTGTCTTAACTTTTGTTGTATTCCCCGAATCGCTAACTCTGTATGTCAATGTTTTTTTCCCCACAAAGTTTAGTCCTTTATTATGCCGTCGTGTGAAAATACGCAGACGTGAAAATGTACTTATAAAATCTACACACCAGATCAAAATATGCTACGATCATGCTACTTCAAGGTGGTGCTTGAGACTACTCTCTCAGCGCTAGGCTGAGTCAGTACTGACTACGTTAAATCAAACAGGTACACTATATCTATTTAATTATTTGCTCATATTTCTACCATCCAAGTGCCTATGGACTTATCTAATTTTTGTTATTATAGATAGTAGCCATTGTCCAACAATATTACACATTTGTTACTCATAATTACTTAATCCAGAACAACCATAATTCTCCATTTTGTATATGTGTGATACAATAAAAACTATTAAACCCAACAGGTACACGCCACAGTTGTGCAGGTAAGTCGAAGGTAAGTATACAGGTATAAAAACAACAACACCCAACAGGTGAGTCAGTGAGGTGTCAAGGTAAAAGCGAGAAGCTGTACCCATGAGACCGTGTGAAGTTTCTCGGTGGGAAAGTTTCGAGAGAACATGCGTACCGCCGTCGCTTATTTTGTCTGCTCAGGTGTATGTACCCCAGTAAGCAAAGGTGTTCGGGCCTACAATGGCCGCAGCGGGCATGCGCACAGCCGTGCGCGGGCCCACGGCCGTGGCCGTCTTCGGCCCGACGACTTTGCTTACTGGGTATGTGTCTGTGTGCCTCCAGGCCTTTCGTATCCAGACCTCCGCAGCCATCGCCTTCTCGTGTATGCTATGGTACGCTCAGCACTGTACACCACAACACCAAGATGGGCTGACAACCGCAACGCAAGGGTAGTGCCGGATTAGCTTGGCGCCTTAAGGCGCTAAGTTAATCTGGCACTGCCCTTGCGCTGTGGTTGTCAGCACCATCTCCCTCGGCTGACGCTAACCGTGCGAGAGAGCCAGCCGCCTGCCTGTTCCAGCAGAAACCTCACCAGGACGAAGTTAGAAATCACACTGCGTAGTTGCTTAGCAAACTGACTTGTCTAGAGATAGCCATCCCCGCTCGCCCTGTAACGTGAAGCTTCAGATCCTCACGAGCCAAAGCTGATTTATGAAGACTGATCGTGCCTCTACTTTAACCTTTACTTGTGCCCTCCTTCGTCTGTGATTCTGGACATTACGGCGTAAAGGATCCTCACAAGCCCTAGGTGACGCCAAAGTGTTTCTTTATTTTTAAATTCATTCGTGAAGATCGATAGAAGCTATTAATTTCCATCTTTTTTCGTGCGCTGACCTCTGCTTCCGTTTTGACCTCACGGCCTTGAGCCGCTGGTCCAATCACATCAACCATCTATTTTAATCTTTTATTTATTTGCTTGCTGGTTCGTGATTTTGTAGAGCTGTCCGTGAAAGTCCAAAATCACAGACATGGATTCATCTCTGCGGGTGTAGAAAGTCACCGAGTGCTCCTTCCGGTCAAAGTCAGATCGAGCCATTTAAGGATGTCGTAGTCATGGATTTTAGTTAGTAGCCGCATGTGTTTATGTGCACGCTACACTGTGTGGTCCTGAAGCATAGGGGTCATTCTAGCTGGGTCAATTAACTTTTTGGGTTTCGGTAGCGCTTTTTGTCGCAGTGTTGGCGCTAAATATACTGACAAGCAAAAGAAATGCGACATCGCGACATCATTCGATGTCGCTTTTCTTTTGCTCGTCAGCATACAATCACACGGTGGTTTTCCAGATGAGGGGGATGGAGAGTATTCGCCGTAGTCGGCGATATAGTCTTCGCTGCCTGCAAGGCGTTAAACGGCACTTACTAAACGAACTAACCACCCACCCGGAGGGGGGTTGGGGAGGGGATTGGGTGGAAAGGGGGGGGGGGGTTAGAGGGTGAAAAGGGGGAGAGATGCAGAGGCTGAACCTTTCGGCCAACGTCACAACCAGAACACGTCACTGGACTAGACCAATAACTTGGACACAAATGGCTGTCTGAATGGGTAATTGGTTTCTACACTGACCAGTAAAAGAGATGCAACCTAATTCGAGTCATTGGAAACAATTACTTGTTTCCGATGACTCTAAAGATGTCGGATTTCTTTAGCTCGTCAGTATGCTGATGCCGACTACTATTTATTTTGTGGACGTATGTGGAACATCACAGCGTAACAATTATGACGTCAAAGTTTTAATAATCGAACTCAAACAAACCTGTAAAAGCTAGGTAAATAAATGAATGCCCTTCCTCAGAGGTTACTTAGAATTGATTCATTCGCGGCCAGCCGCATCCGGCTGGCCGCGAATGAGTTAATCAGCGCAAACGCCATTCTACCTGTGAACATTTTCCGTGATTTGGGACCATACGGCGTCCGTCTGCATGATCCCAAATCACAGATCACACACAAAGGACTTTTACTGACCACTGGGTACATAATACTGCCATATCATTATCAACATTGCGTTCAACAATCCCGTACCCCCTGCGCACACAACTCGCAGAATGACTGACACAGGCAGTCTCAACTCGGTCAAGGCGCCCCTCAGTAGCTGCGGAAGTGTCGTAAAGCGTTGCCGCCGGCAACGCTATACCACACTACGCAGCTATTGATGCGGGGTGCCCTGAATGAGTTAACAAGGGCGTCATGCTCACGTGACATTATATACATTGTATATATACAACGAGTATGTGGTGTCAGGATGGATTTCACAACGACAGACGACGCTTACATTTTGAATGACACAAAAAGTGCATTACATTCAAACATTTCTTTATGACACATTGTCAATTTTTTTCACAAAGCCGTACCACACATGTTCTTGAACAACTGAACAAACAGCACAGCCGTGTGTCATATATATTTATCGTAACACAAAATAATGACATAATATCATCAACCAACAAACGCGGAGCTTGCTCATTCCACAAAGCACGAGAAAAATAACATCCATTCGACATTAAACTTTAAAGCACAAATTACGTTTGAGAAACACGTTTTTCGCGCTCACAGTCCACACCGCTTCTCCAGGTGCACTATGGGATAGCTTGACGAATGGTGGAACAGGAGGACTGAGTCTGCAAGTAGACACGAGTACTCATTAGGTACACACACTCGGGGTGTACGCCACAAGTCCATTTCTACTGACATGAGTACCTCATCAAATTAGAAGTGTATTTGTGGTGTACACCCCGAGTGGGTCTATTTGTAAGCATCTCAACCGGAGCTTTCGTGGTCGAGCCATATCTTACTGTAGCGTGTCAGGGCGAATGGGTTAGACTGGGGGAAAAATCAATTGGGGGAGGGGTGGGGGGGGGGGAGGCGGGGGGGGGGGGGGGGGGAGACTCGTCTCTCTTCCTTACAATCTTTCTCTTTTCTTGTAATCTTTGGTTTGTCTCTGTGTGACGCACTGTCCAAATTTTACTCCCACGAAAAAATCCCGAAGAAAGCGCTTTTCATTCAAAAATGAGAGAATGCAATGCCATCCATGCCCAAGTTTGTAAAACTGGAAGAATCTTAAGTACTCAAAACATACTCTTATCTCGGTGAACCGTTCACAAGTTCAGTGGCAAGAAAATGTGAACGCTACCCAACTGCCAGAGGTATAGATCCTCATGAGCCCCCGCAGTTGCGGGGGCTCATGAGGATCTATACCTCTTGCTGACTCGACTTTAAATCCATGTTCCTGGGGTTTATTTGGTCTTAAATTAACGAAGACGACAGGAACACTGCTTGCGACAGCAGACGCTGAAACGATTTGCCACAGTTTGCAATATACATTTTTTTGGCATGCCCTATAAACATTATTATATCGTCAGATACCCGCGATATCATCATAAAATGCATGAGCCCTAATCGCAAGTAGACATTATCTAGTCAAAGACCGGAATTGTGCTTGTAAACTTACGGGAAGTGCCTCGAATAAGTCTGTTTGTGAGGTTTTGTGATTATGACCGAAAACGATACAGATGTACACAAAGCCAAATCAACTATAAAACCACCTGAACCCCTGGATTGCCGAGGCAAGGTGAACACGATTCACCTACAAGAGACATAGATACACATGAGTCCCCGCAGTTGCACACACACACACACACACACACACACACACACACACACACACACACACACACACACACACACACACACACACACACGACACGACACAGTTTTATCAGCCCCCATCAGTTAACCTCCCATTTATCCCCACGGCCGCGTGTCTCAGATTCTGGAGGTGTCACCTAACGACTGCGTACCAGTTGCAGGAGATGGATCGACAGTGATGATTCAAGGTAGTGCCAGATTAGCTTGGCACCTGATGGCGCCAAGCTAATCTGGCACTGCCCTTGAATTATCAAGGTCGATCCGTCTCGTGCTGTAGTGCGTCGGAACTAAAAAGGTTACACAATCATGTTTTTTTTTCTAATCCTTTGCTCGAAAATTTGGAAAAGAGTTCATGCGGGGTGAAAAGAAGAGGCAGATGCCGAGATAACATTCACTTTTCCTATCTACGACCACACAATGTGCGGTATTATCACAGGCAATTGATAAGAAATACGGCAGACAGAACCGGTGCTCAGCACGTGCCCAAACGTCATTTTCACGTCCTGGTGAAGAGACAACCATGAACGCTCACGGAGAACAGCTAGCCTTCAGCTATCACGGTCTAACCATCTATCACGGACAACCTACCTACCTAACTGTTTATGACTTGAAAGAGATATCGACTAAATCCCCTGGAGCAAAAGAGATCTTCGTTTTGAAAAAATGTGAACCACAAATTTTCATTTAAAGAAAAACATCGCCTGTTATGTACCTTTTTACAAAACCGCTCTCAAAATGACTTAGACCCAGTAACCAAACGCCTGTGTCTCTTTTTTTTTTTTTAACTGAAGAGAGTAATTCTCACAAAACGTCTCCGCAGGGTTGTGCCGACAGAGCAGAGGGCGAATTTTTTTTTTTTTTTTTTTTTTTTTTTTGGTTTTTTTTGTGTGTGCTGGATGCATCATCACGGGGGAATTAATTCCGTCAGAACGACGGCAGTGGTCGGCCCTGGATCGATGATAGACTGGGTTACCGTGCCCTTTGCCGAACCAAAAGTCTCTGTGTTGTCGGAGAGACAGAATGCCAAATAATCTCATACGGTTGTTGAGGGAGAGATACGGGAATGATCTAGCCAGAATAATAGATTCTCATGAACCCCCGTAATTGCGGGGGTTCATGAGTATTTATGCCTCTGGCAGGTTTCAGAGGGAATGCGTGTGTAATGTGTTAAGAGTCTAGCCATGTGCGGCATTTTGGGAGGACAGAAATGACTCGGGCGCTCTTTAGCCGCAGTCGAAGCAGGCACGAACATGCGTAGATGTGTGTGTGTGTGTGTGTGTGTGTGTGTGTGTGTGTGTGTGTGTGTGTGTGTGTGTGTGTGTGTGTGTGTAAATGCGACGCATTTGGGACCATGGGCCAGCTGCATAAGTGAGCTTAGTTCTGCGCCATCCATTAGACAAGGTGCTCCATGAGTGAGCATAGTCTTGCGTCAGCCACAAAGCAACATGCTCCGCTATAGTGAGCCCAGGACTAAGCTCACAAAATGCAAATGGCCCCAGAACACCAGGAGGCCAGCCGTCTGGGGTTGAGATACATTCCAAAACTCAGTGAAGGGCGTATTGTTCCTTTTTTTCTGAATGAGCTTGCCAGACATTTTGTGTTCATGTTTCTTGGTTGTTCGCGTGTGTCTCTGCCGGTGCGTGTGCAAGAGAGAGAGAGAGAGAGAGAGAGAGAGAGAGAGAGAGAGAGAGAGAGAGAGAGAGAGAGAGAGAGAGAGAGAGAGAGAGAGAGAGAGAGAGAGAGAACTCGAACTGGTTTATTGCTTCAGGCATCACTACTGAGACCATCAGCGAAATACAGCGACGAGAATCACAATAACAACAGATAAAACGACATTGGAAGGGTTGGGTTTAATGATTGTACATTGCTTAACGTCCCGACAGCAACAAGGCTTTCTCAGGACGTGCCTGCACTGCTTGTGAAAAAAAAAAAAAAAAACTAAACAGAAAATTGAATGTATGTCGCCAGCCGGTCAAATACGTTAAATAAACCTACATCATGGGGCCTAAATAAAGCTGTGACCATTTAGCCACACACATCCAATATCAAGAGCTACAGGCAGCGCAGACAGTAGAGAGAGTTTTAAAAAGACAAATACAGGTGAATGGACCAAGGGTAGACAGAAACACATGCCCCAGAATAGAAAGGAAACCCACCCTGTGGGGCTGACCAGGGTGACCCTGGGAACTAAAAAGTACCTAACCCCACCCAAGTCCCCCAGGGCAGACCCGGGTGGGGACTGGAAGGGTTGGGGTACAAAGGGGATTTGGGTTGGGGTTAGGGAAGGGCAATGACATGTAATCCAAGACATTAATGTTCAGTCCGTCGGGTTCATCAGTACGCGATATGATGGGTACTGTGAGTACATCGTCCTAGAATCTCGTACAGGCAGAAAGCACAGTCATGTCACTTGTCAGGGAGAAAAACAATTACAACTGATTATTCTGGAGAGAGAGAGAGAGAGAGAGAGAGAGAGAGAGAGAGAGAGAGAGAGAGAGAGAGAGAGAGAGAGAGAGAGAGAGAGAGAGAGAGAGAGAGAGAGAGTTAAATGGCTGTCTGTGAAAGGACTGAAAATGTTTCGGTCGTGGATACACTGCGGCAGAGAACATCTCGATAGTGATTCATCAATAAATTATTATCTTTAAAACATTAGCTATGGGGCATTGTCGTTCAGTCACTCCATTTTCCGACACTGTGATTGGTCAGCATCTAAAAATCGCAGGGGGTTCAATGCCCCAATGCCTACATTCTAGAACGATTGCCATACCCGTAATTTTTAATCAGCTGGCCAATCCGCAATTCTAGTATCGCGCACGAATCTGACCTAGGTCTTTCGTCTGAACGCTTAGATCAGGGCTGTCTGGCACCTTACATCATAAATAACCGGAAAACACAAAGATCAAATGGTGGTAGACGATAGGGAAATAAAGGAATTGTACCTTATTTCGGCATGACTTAAGCGGTGAGCACACTACACAAGTGCTACATAATGTGTCGCAATTCAAACTCTGAACTGAGACAGCTAGAAACTTTCCATTGTGCTCCATGTCTGTTTAGAAAGCAAAGACTGTTGCCACTCGTGCAGTAATAGAGAAAGCGAAATGAATAAATAAAATGTGACAGATCTATGCCATTTCAGTTATTGTTCAAAAGATCAAGTCTGTTGAATGCGTGTATGAGCTCAGTACCAGTTGGCAAAGGATGCCAACAATACATGCTTCACTGATGTACGAAATCAGACCTACCTTTTATCCAGTCGCTTGCCATGCATTACTGCCCTCAAAATTTCGAAGTTTTATCGCTTCAACCCAGTGAGAAAAGTTCGCACTTGATTGCTACAGATTCTGATCTTGTCACTGGCTGCTTAGAAGCAGCACCGCTGGTAAACGTTTGAAATTCCAGCGGCAAAAATCAAGCACATTTGAACGACAGACCCATGCTACCAAGTTGTCTTCTTCTCCGATGCCTTTTCAGTCCTTCAGGCCCTCGAGAACGACAAGCTCCCCCAGCTGACCAGAGCTTTGCAGAAGGTCAGACAAACCAGAAGAGTTGTTTTCCAGTTGATACCAGCCCACTGTGGGGTACCAGGAAATGAAAGGGCAGACGAGCTGGCGAAAGAAGGAGCCACAAAAGATCAACAAGAAAACAGCGTCAGCTATAGTGAGCAAAGGAAAATCATCAAGGCATTGATGAGGCCGAGGTCAAACACAGACGACTACCACACAATGACCAGAGAGCAGCAAGTCGTCCTGATCAGACTGCGTACCGGCCACAACAGACTGAACGCTCACATGAACAGAAAGCTCAAGCTGGCACCATCACCAACCTGCGCCTGTGGTCAGGAAGACCAAACAGCGGAACATATTCTCCAGAGATGCCCCCTACTGGACGATGAAAGAAAAGAAGTGTGGCCGTCGCCAACTCCACTGCAGACCAAACTCTACGGCAGTCGAGAAGACCTGGAGAAAACGACGTCATTCATCGCCGGTGCTGGACTGACCGTATAGCCCACTGCGAACGACAAGAAGAAGAAGAAGATCCACAAAGAGTCGCGTCCCTTGTGCATTTCCTAGAAAATACAGTTTGACGTCAGAAATATTTGGCGTTTTACTCCTGACGTCAGACACACATTCGAGGCTTCAATTAGTGCGTAATTTAGAGTGAACGATAATGGCATTAAACCGTCTGTGTTGGGTTACTTCTCGGGTTACATCGTGGTTTGTAGTCCTCTGAAGCTGATTATCAGAACTCCGCGCCTTGGGCGCATCGGTCTGATAATCATCGTCATCGGACTACAATACCACGATGTAACCCTCGAAGTAACCCAACAAGACGATTCAATGCCTAATTCTTTGAACTTGACTATTATAAGCTCTCCTTTGAAGCTATATGCGCGAGCCTGAGAGAGAGAGAGAGAGAGAGAGAGAGAGAGAGAGAGAGAGAGAGAGAGAGAGAGAGAGAGAGAGAGAGAGAGAGAGAGAGAGAGAGAGAGAGAGAGAGAGAGAGAGAGAGTCGTCCATCTTTGCCCATTAAGTCGGAGCGACCGCTTTCAAATTCGTGGGGAACAACACACGGAAACAGTCACCCCAACAATTATCAACATTGAATTTAGCGACCAACTGCGCTGATCTACTTGGCATGAGATATTATAGATTTTCGTGAGCCCCATCTATGTCACTTGCAGATGGAACGGTCTTTACGAGAAATCGGGATGGGGGAGCTATTTGGAGAGACAGAGGCAGAGAGAGACAGACCCCCACAGACCCCGAAGTAGCTGGGCGAAAAAATACATAAATTCGCAACGGTGGCTCCAGTATAGGACAACCGAGCAGCAGTATGAACACCCATTAACCTGCTAAGCCTGAGGAAGACAGATGTATATAATATATATGCTCTGGTGTTTAAGTCCAACAATATTCGCTGTCTGTGATTTGTAACCTCGCATCTTCAAGCTTTAAGGTTCAAATCAGACCTATTACGATTTTCCACTAAAACTGCAACAATAACAATATTGCCCCATTTATTACCGACGCAATAATCTAGGAGATGGATCGACCATGATAATTCAAGGGTAGTGCCATATTAGCTTATCAGATAATCTGGCACCTTGAATTTTCATGGCCTATCCACCTCCTAGAACTGGCACACAGTCGTTAAGTGACATCTCTAAAATTTGGGAAATGCTGTCTTGGAGCTAAAAAAAAAAAAAAAAAACAGCTAGAAAAACGATGGAGAGATCAACAAAAAAAAAAGTGTCACTGAATGAATGCCAATGAGGCTGTGGCATGTCCAAGATATGAATGAAATTTCCAGTAAAGAAAAAATAAACACGCTTAGAATAGGCAAGTACAGCGCAGCTGTGATGTACTTGTCCTTTCTAAGCGTGCTTCTTTTCTTTTGCTGGAACTTTCCTTGCATTTTACTCGCTTAGCAGTCACCTTTTGGGTCTGGATTTAACTCGTTACATTCTGAGGTTGATTTTTTTCCCCCCAGGTTTGTGAGTCGTCTTATGAAAGCTAGATTACAGTTCCGGCGACGGACTGACCATGATAGATCAAGGGTGGTGCCAGGACAGCTTGGCACCAATGGGTGCCAAGCTGTCCTGGCACCACCCTTGAACTATCATGGTCAAATTTATCTGTTAGAGCGCATCAGGACTTAAAGGGTTAAAACATGATCAGTGGACCATGAGCAAGCAACCCAAGCTATGGAGGGGTAAATGGTCATTTTTTTTTAATATTTATAAAGCTTGTCTGTTGCCACCTGAATGGTGATATTAAAGACAGTAACATCTGAACGGAATAAAAACGCCTGAAAAAAATCACTTTTAGTAGCAATGTGTAGGCTAGGCAGCTCAACGTGGCTATATGTGTATCCCGGTAAGTTATTGGGTTACTTTCAACATCCGGAAAGCCCATTTAAAATCTACAGAGTGTGTTGTATCTTGACACGCGGAGCTTTTATGCAGAAACGTGAACATGTTAACGAACAGGAAGTAGGAAGCAAAGGTGAAAAAAACCAACAACAACAACAACAAAACTGAAAAAAATTGCACCCGTTTCGAAGAATTTTAAAGTATGCTGACCATTGCAACCACACGCACAGTGATGATTTACAACAGTTTTACGTGCGTCTAAGTAATCTTAGGCTCACATTACAGGTTGTACTGTCCAAGCCCCCACACACGCACACACTGACTCTTCGCTCTCTAACAGGATGTAAATCTTACTGTTAGTGTTTCATCTTGAATTGTAACACTTCTAAGGAGGAAGTAAAACCGTTTCTCAGTAAAGACAATTTAAAAAAAAAAGAAAAAAAAAAAAAAGCTCGCATCCTTTTCAAAAGGTTTCACACTGAAAATACTCACAAGCAATACCAGACAATTTCAGGATGTTTTCAGAGGTAAGTCAAAACTGTACACGTTTCGAGGAAAACGGTGGATTAAAAGCCCGGAGAAACAGGCGATATCGCCTGTTTGTCCGGGCTTTTAATCCACCGTCGAAACACGTGCAAATTTGACCAACTTCCGACCAACTTCACTCGTTTTCACACACGCAACAACTGGTATCTTTCACACGCACTTGTATCGATTCAATCATTCACTCACTGCCTGCAGTGGCCAGTGGACCAAAACAACCGCGATCCGTCTGCAAGAGACATAGATCTTCATGAACCCCCCCATATGGCAGGGGTTCATGATGATCTATGCCTCTTGCTGGCCTTACTTTAACTCTATGATTCTCAGGTTGAGGTGGTCCACCAAGGTTCAAGCAAGCAAAAAAGCAGAAATGTGGGCTGCACTGTGATTTTACGTGTTACGGCCAACACTGGTTGTCTCCCTCGATTGAACATTGCACTGATCAGCAGTAACAGCGAATTTGAGGGAGACAACCAGTGTGGCTACGGCCTTGAGGCGTAAGACCCAAAATAACGGAGCAGCACACGAATCAATTCAGAGTTGGAATCCACAAACAGTAAAGTTTGTTCGAACGTCTTTTCACTGACACACAAAATGTACAATCTTCTGAAAATAACGTGTAGTTTAAGAACAAATGAGTGACCACGTGAGTTGACCAATGTTTGGATTGAAGAATCCATAAACTGTACAAAATACCTTTGTCTACTAATACAAACACCCAAGAAATGTCTGTTTACTAATACAAATACCTCAGAAATATCAATGCCTGAAAATGATCCCAACACTGTGGTGTCCATCTCAGTTCCTGTGAAAGTTAATACTTGTGCGCTGGTTTTGTGATTTCGGACCATGCGGATTCAAGCCGCAAGGTGCAAAATCACAAGCCACCACACTGACATTTTCTCTGACGTCCTTGAAACAGTGGCGTTTTCATCATTCACATGAGCAAATTGCAAACTGCTACGAAATCGTCACTTTTCCAGTTCAGCACAGGTTTTCCCTTGAGAGTTCCACACGCAAACACAAGCCCAGTAAGTTGAGGTCAGTGGGCAGTCGTCTCTCGTCTGTTCAGTAACAGAACACCACAGTGTCTTGGACTGTGTGTTGGTCTGTGATTTCAGGCCTTATGGCTGTCGCCGTAAGGCCTGAAATCACAGACCAGCACGCGATGATAAAATGTACACTATTTACAGTATGGTGTCGTGTTTCCAGGAGGGTCTCCATTAGTGCTGTGTTTCTCAGTGCGATTGTTCACAGCTCCGTGGCAGCTTCGTGATGAACAACGTTTCGCAATAGGGGCCAGTTGCATGGGTAGTCTAAGCTCATTCATGAAACTGACCCCTCACAATGAAACGGTAAGTTCTGAGACTGGCCTAGACATCCTTCCATGTTCAATATCATATCCTACCACGCAGACCGAAAGGTAATTTTATCACCTTCATTGCTGGCGTAAGCGATTCCTGTGCACACAGCGTACGTCACGCGAACGCAGTATCGTCAACGTCATGCCAGGAATGCAACTTGGTGCGCCATCAGAAACACAGCATTTTTGGACACACTGTAAAGAGGCGCCAGATCTTGCTGGCAATGCAAATTCTTTCATCGTTCACGGTTTTCGTCATGATTCTACACAACAGGAACCACTGAATGACCCCAGCATGACCACTCGTACACCTTCGCCTCATACACGTCTGCTCATGCCTTTATGAAAGCTCAACCCTTTGGGTGTCGGTAGCGGTTTTAGTCGCGATGATTCCAAAAGGTTAAAATTTCATTCCTATATCTACGCCTCTAGGCTTTCTCGAACGCAGTGGCAACATGTATCACAGAACCGGAGTAGGCTTGTCACATTTTAATTTTATGACATGGCCATATGATGGCGTGATGAATGTTTTGTTTGTTTGGTTTTTTTGTTTGGTTTTTTTTTTCATTTTTTTTTTCAATGCAGGGTGGTTTACAAACTCTGTGTCCTTGACCTTCCCTCGCACCGTGGCGCGCGAGAGGATAACAGCACAGCGACTACCTGAATGTGAAGACATGCACGTGCAGAGACTAAACACATTACTGAGAACGCGCAGACCGTGCGTTTTGCACGTGCCGCCGTGCGTATGTCAAAACTGAAACACACTGCGATCGAATGGGATACGGACGAGAGGTTTGCCTGCTTCAAGTTACCCCGCAATATTTAACTCATTCGAGCCATGCTGCATCCCGATTGACGCAGCGTTACGCCGCGTATTATTATGCGGCACATCTCGAATGTGTTAACGTCCTATTTGAAGTACACTAAACATATTCATCTACACTATGATACAAATTCTGAGACTTAACACATTTCAGACGTCCGCATTCGGATACGCGGCTTTATGCCGCATATCCGGATGTGAACCATGTACAATGAGTTAACCCTCTTGAGCGTGGAGGCCACCGGTACTGTTCGCAGTACCACTAGCTGCGTGCGCAAGAGGGGTTCGAAGACGTGCATGAATGAAATAAAAACACAATCATCAATAAAACACAACATTTATATCACACAAGAGACGGAAATCACGGACCTACGTCTCGTTTTTTTGATCCAGACGGCGGACGTTGTGTTGTTCAGCAGCACCGTCCGTGCGTTCACTTTCCATCCATGGAAATCATCGAGAATACACTTCATGGGAATCAAACTCACGTTTCACACGCAGACGTAGCACACACACGCAGAGCACCTTTCTGCACAGTTACAGCACCACACTGGTTGTCGCCCTCGATTGCTGCGCTGTTCAGCGCAGCCGCAATCCAGGGCGACAACCAGTGTGCTACACCACCTGTGTTTCACATCACAAGGCGGGAGATGGAACTCAGGCACAAATTCGCTCAGGACCATCCTGGTACGCCTGATTTCTGGTGGGAATGCGATCACTAAAATTGTGCTAGTCTGCCATTTTGGACTTGACGGCCTGACGCGCTGGTCTATGATTTCAGTTGTGCCTCGATCGGCCATATGGATCAAAATCACAGACTAGTACACAAGCACGCTTGAAGATGGCCTGACGGCACGCATTACAGGCTTCAGGATGACAAACTAGTGACGTGGGTACATTGCTTTCAGTCTCAGCGGCGACAAACCTTCCACTTTTTTCTGCTTGTGGCATTCGATGCAACTTCGTAAAATGAAAGATTCCTTAGCAGGGAAACTTCTATAAAGTGGCTGAAAATGACACTGCGTTTTCAAAGAATTAAGACCAACCTGTTAAAAATCCGATCTGGTAATGTTGGCCTCTTGCAGTGGAACATGGCTGTGAGGATAATGCTGGGAACATCCCTGATCCAGTGTGGTTAGTACCACCACAAAACTACTGACCTGCTCGCGTAGACATTGATGGAAGGCGTCGCAAAATGTCTGAGCTCTGCAATTTAGCTTTGGCCAACCTTAGTTCCTAGAAAGAGCCGTCAGAACGTTCCTGATGGACGAGGGCACTGCGTCGCATCATTAGTCGCGTGCGCCGGCACCTCGGTCGCCAAGAACGATGCGCAAGACGCGACTAAACTACCCAGCAAGCAACGGCCGTCGTGGGCCCGAAGACGATTTTGCTACTGTGGTAGTAGCGTCAGCTTTGTACCAACACATGGCATGTTTTTAGCCGTCGTGGGCCCGAAGACGATTTTGCTACTGTGGTAGTAGCGTCAGCTTTGTACCAACACAGGGCATGTTTTTATCGTCCTGAGGTACAGCAAGGTGTCCGCATACACTAGCCTTCTCTCAAACGGCGCATTCCACACTCACAGACTCACACAAAGCACCAGACATCACATCACAGGGAGTCCCAGGGCTCAGCCGTAGATTTACAAAAGGTATGGGGGTCCTCCTAGGACCACGCAGCCAGCTAGCTCTGTTGTTGTTGACTCCGTGAAGATGCTGATAATGATGATCGACGCATCTTGCTTAGAGGTAATGTTGTGACGCTACATGCGTCAACATCTTCAAGCTAAAGCCGTCCATCATCCTATTCGAGGCATAAATCGTTATGAATCTCGTTAACCCATTCAACACCACAGCCGAATTTCCCAAAATTTAAAGGCGTCATCTAACAACAATATGCCATTTGACCATGTCAATTCAAGGGTAGCGCTTGGCGGCGCCAAGCTAATTTGGCACTACCCTTGAATTGTCATGGTCCATCCACCTCCCGCTGTAGTAGCGTTGGTGAGAAATGGGTTCCTAACAAGGACACGTGGTGATTTATGCCCTTAGCTGGCTCCATTTTCTTGAGCTGTCTACATGACCTTCATAAGACCCCCATACCTAGGAAGCCCGAACGAGGATCCACACGTCTTCCTGGCCCCACTGAGGAGACTCAGGCGAGCGGTCTGCTAGGACCTTCTGCACGCCAGGTTGGACGCCGTCATGAGGAACAGCAGAATGTCCGTGTGTCCGCCAAAAGCAGCGATATGCACGGCGCTCCACCCGTCCCTGTTGGCCAGCCGAACGTCCGCGCCGAACTTGACGAGAAGCTTGACCAGCTCCAGGTTGCCGAGCTGACAGCTCTGATGTAGTGCCGTCTGGCCCTCCGTGTCGAAGACGTTGAGGTTGATCTTGCCCTCTCTGGCCTCCAGGAGTCGCCGCAAGCCTGTGGAGTCGCCATTCCGCACGGCTTCCCGTAGTGTGGACTGGTACTGGGCCACCACCTGTGGTGATGGGGACGTCGTCGTAGGCATGGAGTCGTCGGAGGTGGACGGATTGGGCGGTGGTGATGGTGTAGGGGTTGTGGTCGTGGTGGCCGCGGGTGTTTCGGGATTCGGGGAAGGGGTGGGCAAGTGAAGGTGGTCCTCAAGGCCGAGTGTCGGGGAGTGAGACTGGCTCATGGCCTCCGGGGCGATAGTTGGGGCAGTGAGACCCTCCCCCCGTGTCTCTCTACCGGCTGTCTTTCACTCACGGCTTCACACAAAGAACCAGTCAGGGGAGAGGAAGGAATTCACCCCCCTCTCGTGCACTGAACATTTTCTGTCAGTCACAACCAACCAGCAGCTTTACATTTTCCGTGTGTCGGAATAAAACTGGTGTTTCACATGTCCAAACACGGGCGCAATACTTCACAAACACACGTTTTTTTTTGTCAAACAATTACGAACCAAGCGTTGACACCTCATTCACAAACCCTGTCCGTAAGTGTCAGATTCTCTTAGTCGGATCACATGTACTCCAGAGTAAGGCTGGGCACACACGGGATTGCGTCCAAAATGGTCACAGATTGACTGACACCTCATTCATAAATCCAAAATGTGCTAAGGTTTTCGTCAACTGACCACACTTGCGAACATTTCACTCGTAAAGCCAACATCCAGGAAGATTTAGTGAGAGGATCACAAAGGAAGCAAGGTCACATCATTCACAACTCCCCAATCCGACTGCTCGAGCCTGACAACAAATGGCAGTAGCGGCACTGAGCATCAAGCGCTATCGCTGGTAAAGCAGCACGGAATCCGTCCAGCTCCGCGTTCCAGCACACACACACACTGGAGAGCACAAGCACAGGCGGCAGTGTGAGAAAGTCTCATTGATAGCGGTTCCCATGCGTGCCTGGCCGGGCCGACTACACGGCACACACACACACGGACTACACACTCCACTCTCTCACGCTCGATAACTCGCGCTATACTGCAACAATCGCAGTGGCGATCACCAGTCGTGTAGGTCGCTAGATAGTCAGTCAGTTCTGAGGGCAATGCGGTGGTTGTTACTCTCTCAAGCAGTGCGAGATCGGCAGAATTTTCCCCCCGTCTGATCGCTCCACCATGGCAGTACGGCTGGGGCTCAGGTCGGGACGGGAGCGAGTGGAGTAGGCTGGCTGGGAAAACAGGAGGAAGGGGGTTATGGGGGTGAGGGCAGGCTCGCTGGCTGGGAAAAAGAGTGGGAGGGGGTAGGGGGGTGAAAGTGCAGAAATGCTCCGTCTCGCGGGGTGGCCTCTTTTGCCCATAGAGCGTATGTATACGCTCTATGCTTTTGCCCTCCCTTTCCCACCTCTACTCTGACTGGGATTCCCTCCCTATAGTCACCTCCCTCTAGTCTCTGCACACCCACTCCAGATAAGCACTCTCTCTCGGTCTTTAGCGCTCACTTACGCCCTTGCTCGCATTCTGCACCTCTATCGCCCCGGTAAGCAGAGGTCTTCGGGTCGAAGTGGGCCGCAGTTGGCTCGCGCACAGACTGCGGCCGACATCGGCCTAAAGATCTCGTGCCTACTCTCTCTCTCTCTCACAAGATGTACCGTCACATGCTGCTCCACACTATACGTATTACTCTCTTCTTTTAGGCGCATAAACATAAATGAAATGCACAAAACGATGACTGGTTTCTCATAGCCCCAGGCATTACAGGGGCCCATGAAAATCTATTCCTCTTGCCAGACGGTAGAGGGGTTAAAACAAGTACTCCCCTCTCTCTCACGACCTGGCCTTGCGCCCACCAATGGCAACGCGCCAAAGGAATTCCCTGATGATCAAACTGGCGCTGTGATTGGCTGCGCGGCGTGGAAGAGTGTGATGGCCCAGTTTATTCACAAAGCGCTGACCGTGGGAACCGTGAGGCGCGCTGTCGTCGCTGGGAAAAAAGTCACTGGGGCCTTGCAAGGGATGAACACATGAAAATGAGAACGATTATGATTCTAACAGTACGTACACAATCGGCGGCAGTTCTACGGCGGAGGCAAGTCTCCAAGTCAAAACGATCGTATGCATAGATGTTCGAACATCTTCCCCTGTTGCCGAGTGGACTCATGAGAGTCTTTGCCACTTGCTTCAGGCGAATCTGGCGCTATAGTTTATACAGATACAGACTCAAAAGCAGACTGAGGAAGTTTTTAGGGGTTTAATTTGTGAATGTCGAGGTGCGATCAAGAGCTTGGGATGAAACTGTGACAGTCAAACTTCCATCACTCTTAGCCTGATCCACCTGATACCTCCTTCATCTAAGCAACATTGACAAATACAGATAACTTTATTTCACGACAGGCATACGTTTTACGAGGGTGGCATTTCAGGTCCTGCTGTGGCTAACGAGGATCTATTTTCCGCAGATACAAATGGCTTCGCCGTCTAACCTGGACATCTCTTGTCAGTCTACAGAAAAAGTTTTTTTTTTTTTTTTTTTTTTTTTTTTTTTAAAGAAAAACTGAAGCCAAAGGTCAAGACTTAAGTCGCAGTCATGTGAATGGACCGGAAAGACACGGTGCCCAACCCACACCGAAGACAAAATAACAGACGTATGATGTATACTGAGGAGCAAAGGAAATGTCGCATTCAGTTTTTCTCTCCTCAGTATATCTCTACATCGACCTCATCGGTATCCCAATGGTTGTCTCCCTTGATTCGCTCGTACAAGTATTCTGAGGAGCAAAAGAAATGCAACCCTTTTTTTGAATCATCGGAAACACTTTTAAATGTCGCATTTCTTTTGCTCCTTTGGTGTATTTCTACATCGACCGAGTCGGTATCATACTGGCTGTCTCCCTCGATTTGCTGCCGCGAGAGACTGAGACGACCAGTGTAATCTCAGTCTCCAGTTGTGGCCGTGATGTGTGAGTTGGTAACAGTGTGAGGTTGTAATACTGATGTGGTGTTATCGCCACTATGTAAAGTAGAATTGAGTGCCGCCCTCGTTTTATCAGTGAGTGGATTGATTATATTAACCCATTCAGCCCGACGGCCGTATTTCCCAAATTTTGGAGGCGTCATCTAATGACTATGCACCACTTGCAGAAAATGAATCGACCATGATAATTCAAGGGTTGTGCCAAATTAGCATGGCGCCGACAGGCGCCAAGCTAATCTGGCACTACCCTTGAATTATCATGGTCGACCCGTCTCCTGCTGTAGCCTGCGTCAGGGCTGAATGAGTTAAAAAATCAAAATGTAATCTGCTGTTTTAGTTTTTGTTGTTCCTATCATAGTTTAAAAATAGGAACAACTTTGAAATGGGGCTCGTCGGAGCGCATTCCGTAGCATGCACATGATAATTTTTGCGTGCGGGGCAGAAATTCTGGCAAAGAAGTAACAAGATGAAAACGACGTCACGTCTAGTTACGCAAACCTTGCTAGAGAACGTCTTTTCGGTGCCAAACGCCGTGTGTGTGTGTGTGTGTGTGTGTGTGTGTGTGTGTGTGTGTGTGTGTGTGTGTGTGTGTGTGTGTGTGTGTGTCTGTGTGTGCTGGTGTGTGTGTGTGTGTGTGTGTGTGTGTGTGTGTGTGTGTGTGTGTGTGTGTGTGTGTGTGTGTGACAGCGACTAGAGCCCGCGTTTGAGGACGGACAAGCTTGAAATTTTATGATATTGTCCCTACAAAAATAATCTCGAGGCATTAAAAAAAAATTAATAATAATAATATCGTCATTGGCGAGAAAATGGCCGTTTCACCAAAACCGGTTGATCCATACTGGGGTCCGTAATATATCTTATTTTTAGAGGAAATGTTGCATATAACTAGATAAAAGGAAGATATTGAATGAGTTCGTTAACCAGCATTGTACCTTTAGAATATTTTGAGTGATAATTTAAATATTTTGGGAAAAAATATTTTCACGCTTTTTGGATTAATTTCACGAATTATTTGGGATTAATCTTAAAATAATTGAATTTTTTTTCTTTCTTTTTTTTTCTTCTTCTTTTTTTTTTTTTTTTTTTTTTTTTTTTTTTTACGAAAAAAGCAATCTTCTCATTAATAATCGCATGATTTTTCATATACGGTATTTACATAGCCTGCAGTTTGTCTCGGCTGTCGGGTACGATTAGGTCCATTGTGCGGACCTGTATGTCCCATGTGTCAAAATCAGATACTTTTCTGCCCACTTTTTCGGAGTTATTTGTGAAACAGCTACCATAACTTCAATTTTTCTTTCACGAAAAAAACTATCTTCTCGTTAATACCCGCATGATTTTTCATAAACAGTGTTTGCATAAGCCTGCTGTTTGTCTCGGCCTTGGGATAGGATTAGGTGAAATTATACAATACAATACAATAAATACAATACAATACAATACAACTTTATTGTCTGTTCGAGTGAAGGCACGACAGAAATTTTCCTTTCGGCTCGTCATGAAACAACAATATAAGACATTAACAAACGCTACAAGAACATATCATGAAAAATTATCATTGCAGCAATCTATCACAAGCAATCTGTCACAAGATGGGAGGTAATGTTAAGTAGATCATACTTATCGCGGCGTTATAAACGAGAGTTCAAAATCGAGACAGCAGTTGGAATAAAAGACTTCTTAAAAACATTCCTTTTGGCTAGTGGCATGTTGAAACGTCTGCCTGATGGTAGCATTTGAAACTGATCAGATAGTGGGTGACGAGGATCATTGCGATGCTAGCAGCTATCCTTCGGACAGCTCTATGGTATAGATCATCTACTAGGTACTGTCCTAGGCCAATGATCTTCTCAGCTGTTCTGACGATACGTGACAGTCTGCCCCTGTTTTTCATACTGAGATTGCCATACCAAGCAGTGATGTTAAAAGTCAGTATGCTTTCGATCAGGCTTCTATAAACGGATTCTAAAACCCTGGAACTGACATCAAAACTTCTCAGTTTCCTAAGAAGGTACAGCCGCTGGTTTGCTTTTTTCACAATCAGATCGGTGTTTCCAGTGAAGGACAGCCCACTATCCACGACTGTGCCAAGGTACTTAAATTCAGTGACCACCTCTACAGGTTAATTATTAATTGAGACAGGTACAAAAATGTCATCAACTTTCCTGTCATCAATGACGAGTTCCTTGGTTTTCTGTACATTCATTTCCAGAAAACTATCTTTGCACCATGACTCTAATACTGCTATCTGTGCAAAGTACTCAGCCAGACTGTCTTCTTTTTGGAGTAGGCGTACAAGGGCCATGTCGTCTGAGAACTTTAAGAGACGAGAAGTGGCAGTGTGACAACGCATATGGTCTGTGTATATAGAAAACAATGTCGGAGAGAGGACACAACCTTGAGGGCAGCCTGAATTTAGCACCACTTGGTCAGACAGACTGCCGTGTACATTTACACGTTGTGACCAATAAGCCCTAGGCGTGAAAATCAGCAAGAAAATTGCAAAGTTGATCTCTGATACGTCAAATGTTATGAGTGACGTATAACATCGAGTCACCACTATGAACACGGCGTCGTGGGACTAATGATGCCATGACGTGAAGCGTGAAGTGACGTCACTCAGTGATTTCCCTGCTCGTGCTATCATTCGGAGTTTAGAATAGCCCTACGCCAGATCACAGAGCTTACGAATGGCGAGAATCGGCCGTGTGTCCGTCTTTATTTATGTGTGCCAGTGTATGTGAATCAGAGGGTGGCTTAGAGTAGAAGGAGATGGATTCCTGTCGCTATTCGAGCCCACAGAGCGTACTAATGGCGGGAAGCACAGTATGTCCGTCGTTACTGATTTGTGTACGCCGACGTGTGTGTTGATCAGAGGTTGGCTTAGAGAGGAGGGAAATGGATCAGCATAATAACCCTAATAATATGATCAACTCTGAATGTTCCTAAAAGATAAACGCATAGGAGCTCCAAACAATACGGTAGACTTTGGCATTAAATCCTCTTCTTGTTTTTTCTCGTTACTTGCCTGATACCAGGGGTCAGCTGAAGCAGTGAGCTTAGTCCTACGCCAGCCACTAAGCAAGGTGCTCCGTTATAGCAGAGTACCTTCTTAGTTGCTGGCGCAGGACTAAATGGACTTGTGGACACGGACTGATTATGTTCAAATTTATATCAAGCTGAATTATTATGGATGATGTGAACCCACCATTATGGACTCTGTTTGCTTGTGGTCATTTTTTTCCCTGTCTCTTCCATTGGGTTTTGTCTGGTCAGGTTTAATATGTCTTAACTGCAATAATCCTGTCAGATTCTTGCAATGCAAGACAATGGAAGAGATGTATTATTTTTGGAAGTAGCCATTTGTCTATCATAATATGTTGACATAGGAGGGTAAAGGATTTTGTGTTGTTCATTAACCTCAGGTTCGTACAGCCTGATGTTTCTGGGGTTTTTTTGTTCGCCAGCGTGGACGCTGGCACCTTTCGGTGGGCTGAGATGTGACCGGGTACACCCGGCTCTCATAACCCATCTGATGTAATTTTGTTTGTTGCATCACGACTTTGTTTGCAATAGTGGTGTGTGTTATCATTCAGTGGTTTTCCTTCAATGTAAGGTCTCGCAAGGTATTGTTTTCATTGATGCCTGTGTTAGTCCGACTCCTCCGGCTTACTTCTAGACCACTAGGTATTCAGTGTCTATTCAGCGGACGCAACCGCGTCGGCCGCCTCGTGGCTTTGTTCTAGCATCCGGTGCCTACAATGGCGATGATAGCTTGTGTTTGTGATGAGGCATTCTAAGTTGAATATCTCCTCAATGCCTGTACCGATTGTTTTAAACCAAGATCCATAACTGATTCAGCATGATAGTCTCTTTCATTTTGTAATCTATTTCTAGTCCTCCATCACATGCCTCTGTGGCCTGTCAATCAAATCAATTTCTTGTACCACTACCATCCCGGTTACACTTGTAAATGGTGAAAGGCACAATACAGTCTCCTTTCATACTAATTTTAATTCATCTATAGCATCTATAGCTACCTTAAGTGTCATACAGCGCTGGATGCCAGGCTGCTTGAATGAATTAACGAGACGTAAGACATGGGTCAATCTGTGGGTTTTCCTCTGAAGATCAAGTTTCATTACAGATCAGGATACAAATCGACTATGACAGTTCGAGAGTGGTGACCTGAGGATCTAAACTTTTGTGAAACGTTCTTCCGATATAGTAGGTCTACTGACGAGCAAAAGAAATGCGACTTTATTTTTATTATTATTATTTTATTTTTTTTTTTGGGTGGGTGGGGTGGGTGGGGGGTGGGGTGGGGGGGGGGGTGGGGGGGGGGTGGGGGGGGGGGGGCATGAGAATGTCGCATTTCTTTTGCTCGTCAGTATACACTATTCCCCCGTATGTAGACACGGAATAACTTGTGGGCCATCTTCAGGTTACACACCGTGAAGAAGAACAAGCGGCGAGAATTGAAGGATCGACCTCACGTTGATACTTGACTTTCCCACTAAGCCTTGACCTTTCTTACACCTCTGTCCGTCTACACGTCTATTGAAAACTGACACAAGGCGAAAACAGAAAGCACAGCCGGTTTATTCCCCAGCACTTCCGCTGTCCGTTTAACCCTTTGACCGTCGATGAAGACTGAAAAATGTGAAAACGATCCTACTGCAAGAGGTATAGATCCTCATGAGCCACCGCGACAGCGGTGGCCCATGAGGATATATGCCTCTTGCCGAGACCAATTTGATTCATGTTCCTCAAGCTAGACGGCTGTGGCTTTTGGCCGTTACACGAACAAAGATTTCAGAAACACTGAGAAATTTGTGTCCAGCAGGAGGGAAGGGGTTAAGGAACGTTATAAATTAAACATAGAAAGACTAATAGATTCTCATGAGCCCCTGGGCTTATGAGAATCTACTTCTCTTGCAGGTGGAAGGCCAGCTGACTGCAAGGTCATCACTTTTTTTTTTTCTCGCGCTGTTTCGCATAGCTTCCTATTGTCGGCTAAAATGATGATGAGGTGACGGCGGCCATTGTGGGTTGTAGCGGTTTTTAAACCATTTGCGTGAGGGGGGGGGGGAGGGGGGGGGGGGGTAACCGACCACAGATGCAAATAGGACCCCCCGAAAGAAAAAAAAAACATGGATCCTCACTATCCCCCGCAAATTGCGGGGGCTCGTGAGGATCTATGTTTCTCGGCTCGGCGCAGACAGTTTTGAAATTTCTGATGGTACTGAGGAAGGGAAAGAGAACCTGCCCGAACGTGGATTTTGTTCTTTCTCAGTTTAACTTTCTTCTTTCTCCTCTTGTCACCAGCTCCTCGCGACTAGTTTCTAAAGGTCCTGAGTGTATGTAAAATTGGTTGACACTTGAACTTTGTCCTGACATAGGCATTCGACGCTAAATCGTTCATCGTTAGGAAGCGTCTTTTGGGTTAACTTCTTCGGCATCCACTGGCCAGTACGACCGCAGTCGACCCGTGTACAGCCGTGTAACCGTGACACAACCGTTAGTATTACCAAAGGGGTAGTCAGTCCTGAAGGCGCCATGCTCATCTGAATTATCATCGTCTTCTAGCTCATCTGACACTACTCTTCAATTATCATGGTCATCTAGCTCATTTGACACTACCCTCGAATTATCATGGTCGATCCATCTTCTGCAGCAGGCACACAGTCGTTCGGCAACACCTCGACATTTAAAAAAAAATCAGGCCTTGGGGTGAAATGGGTTAACAGGCTGCCGACGGAGTGGGTTGTTGTCGCCATATCACACCCGCAAGGAAAAACGTTGACAATGACTCCCGGAAGAAAAGACGAAACATCTCACAGAAGTAGTGGCATAAAAACCAACACGGCGACGGAACCTGTAACAAACTGGGCTTGGAGTCAAACGAGAAACTGAGGAGGGGGTTGGGGAGGGAGGGAGCGAAGGGCTTGAGGGGGAGAAGAATGAAGACTGATGAAGAAAAGAAAAGAAAATGGTTTTTAAAAGAAAGGTGGCGGGCGGTAGGAAATGAATTAACAAGTCGTGAATGATATTTTTTTTTTATACTATAGGGAGCCGGGGTATAAATTATATCTCCTTCAAGAAACCGGAAAAGCACAAAAAGAAATCGGCGCCCCGGAGGAAGACCTTTTTTACTCCCCCTGGCCATTATGTCCTCCGTCCGCAAGAGGCGTTGATTCTTATAAGCCCGTGCGCAGCAGGGGCTCATGACAATCTATCCTCTTGCTGGGAGAGTTCCTTCCCTTGTCTTCAGATCGCGGGGAGTTATCTGACTTTAAACATGCGACTGTCTTGTTATAAGTTTTCCCACAGACAGTTTCTATGCGGACGCAGATGTTTTCTCAAGACCGATTTTGAACAAAATGGGAAGATTCAGAATTTGAAAGTTATTCTCGCCCTCGCTTCCGTGAAATTTGAGATACAAATTCAGAAGATTGCGCCGCTCTGAAGGATTTTTTGTTGTTTAAATCGTGGGAATTATTATAAAGTGATTGAGGGTTGAGAGGCACTTAAAGTCATTTTTGTTAGCCGCGCGCAGGCGCGCCAAGCTATTCCGGCACTACCCTTATCGATCTATCGGTGTAGACGTGCCTTGCTGCAGTGCATCAGAGCTGCATGTGACTGACGCACGTAACGATTCGCGCCTAGCTTGTCCTGCATCACGACTCATGAACTGCTTAGCCATGTTCACTGCCTGGACTGAAAAAAAACAAACAACAACAACACAATTCCACTGCAAGAGACCTAAATCCTCATGAGCCCCCGCAGTCGCGGGGGTTCATGAGGATTTATGTCTCTTGCTAACATCATTTGTATCTGTGTTCGTTGGAGCGCTGGCGGTTTTGAGTCAAAACCGCCAGCGCTCCAACGAACACAGATACAAATGACGGTTGGATGAACAAAGATATTCTAGATGTAATCTGCGTTCTCTGACAGTGAAGAGGTTAGCCATGTTTGACTGCCCCTTTTCTTGAAGGCGGTAAACACTGAGACGTTCAAACTTGCATTCGCAGTTAAATATAGCCTAACAATAAAATTGTTGCTTGGCAAATATCAAACGTAACGGTCTCGTCAATCAAAATGCCGCCTGTGTGTTTATGAGTGTTGATTTGTGCTTGCGGGTTTGCAGCTCTCTCGCTCTCACTCTCAGTCTCTGGCCGGCTCTGTGCGTGTGTGTGTGTGTGTGTGTGTGTGTGTGTGTGTGTGTGTGTGTGTGCGTGCGTGCGTGTGTGTGTGTTTGTGTGTGTGTGTGTGTGTGTGTTTGTGTGTGTGTGCATCTCTCTCTCTCTCTCTGGTGGGTACCAGTGTGTGTGTGTGTGTGTGTGTGTGTGTGTGTGTGTGTGTGTGTGTGTGTGTGTGTGTGTGTGTGTGACACAGTGTGTGTGTGTGTGGCGTCTCTCTCTCTCTCTCTCTCAGTCTCTGTCGGTCTGGCGGATACCAGTGTGCGTATGCATCTCTCTCTCTCTCTCTCTCTGGTGTGTGCGTGTGTGTGTGCGTGTTTGTGTGCGAGTGTGTGTGTGTGTGTGTGTGTGTGTGTGTGTGTGTGTGTGTGTGTGTGTGTGTGTGTGTGCGTCAAGTGTGTGCGTGCGTACGTAAGTCTCTCTCGCTCTCTCTGGTGCGTGCGTCTCTGGTGTGTGCCAGTGTTCGTGTGCGGCCGTGTGTGTGTGTGTGTGTGTGTGTGTGCGTGTGTGTGTGTGTGTGTGTGTGTGTGTGTGTGTGTGTGTGTGTGTGTGTGTGTGTGTGTGTGTGTGTGTGTGTGTGTGTGTGTACTTTGTTGTTACAGTGTGTGTGTCTCAGTGTGTAACAGTGGACGTGCCAACACAGGACCGGCTTGTTTTTCTGCCTCACATGTTTGAGGGCCGCACACCTCCTCCCCGCCGCTCCGGGCCGCTCCTTGTGGCTACTGCCATACTGCCGGTTTGGATGTGACACAACCGTATTACCACAGGGGTAGTCCTGAATAGGGGGTACTCCTGAATAGACTGACCATTTAACGAGGGGCGTGGGGTGGGGGGCGGGGGCGGGGGTGGGGATGGGCATTGGATGGGGTGGGGGGGGAGGGGGGATGGGGGCAGAGCGGGGAGTACATCACGGATTCACATTTGAATTTTGCGACTCACAAATCATGAACACATGATCCGGGCCTCAAAACTACTATTCACGTTTCACGAATGGAAGGACCCAGTAAGCCAAAGTCCTCGGGCCCATGAGGGCCTCATGCTCTCCCCCACAACGTTTTGCTTCTGGGAGAGAGGATGAAGAGAAAAGGTGACGGTGTCATAATAAATGATTTCTGACCGGAAGTTTACGGTCAGGCAACAGACTTTTTCACGTTTCACGAAATAACCAGCATGTTTTCACGGATCACGAAAAGCTTATTTGAACTATCACGTTTCACTACGATCCCTTCTTTTATGAGTCACGACAACGGAACTGAAACGTGAATCACAAATCACAATTTTAGGGCATAATCACCCCCCCCCCCACCTCCCCCCCGCCCCCTCCCTCCCCCCCCCCTCCGGTTTTTTTTCTTCCAATCTTTTTGGCTCTCGTATGTATCGGTTTTGTCGCGTTGATTCCCCGCGACTAAACCCTCTACCTACAACGGTCAAAGGGTTAAGTGTAGGAATATGTGATTCTGGAGCTTACAAGCTCTAAGTCGCTAGGTCCAAATTCACAAACCAACACTGAGCAAGGTCCTAAAAATAAGCGCTAGACAAACGCGCGTGTGTACATGTATTATTGGCTTAAATGTGTTCAGTGTGCTAACTTATTAACCCCTTCATGGCCGGGGAGCGGCGAACCCTGTGCAGCTGCAAGAGACATAAACCCTCATGAGCCCCCGCAGTCGCGGGGGCTCATGAGGGTTTATGTCTCTTGTTAGTCCCGTGTTCTTTACGCCTTTGTTTTTTTTTTTTTGTTTTTTTTTTTTCGCTCTTACATCTACGTTCTTAACGCGAATGTCGGTCATTGTGCAGTCGTTTGGCCGGGACGCCCGGCAACAAAGGGGTTAAATGCAGCAGGTTTTCGTTGTTCCAACACAAAAGTCAACCCCTTAACCCCTGAACTGCCACTGACTGGAGTTGGTTGGTTGGTTAGTTCGTGTTTAACGTCCACAGCATCGAGGTGATCATGGACGGCTCTGACGGGCGGATTATGGGGGATAGGGAAACTATTGCCAATGGAGTGCGACCTGAACACTGATCAACTCAGGCGCACTCCAACTGTGCCACTTTGATTTACCAGGACCTTTCAACGGACATGCTATTGAACAAATCCGTTTTTCCCCCTGGATTGTGAGTCCAGCTACCGGGGCCGGGACGGGATTCGAACCCACGACCCGGCGATTCCCTTCGCTCTCCTGCTCCGACGTTTAACCGCCTGAGCTATTTCGGACTCTCGAACTGACTGGAGTTGACGCAGACTGTGATTCTTAAATCTTTGTCAATGAGTCAACGACGTCCAGACAAGGAAAGCTGATGGATTTAAAGTGGCGTTAGCAAGAGGCAAGAGGCATGGGTCCTCACGAGCCCCTCCCTCCCCCCCCCCTGCAACTGCTGGGGCACATGAGGATCTATGCCTCCTGCAGCCGGGTGGTTCGTCATTGTGAAGTTCTGCAGTTTTTCTCGGCAGTGAAGGGGTTAAACCCATGGAAGCCTTTAAACGTGTGGTGCGTGTATGTGTGAATGTGTGTGTGGGTGTCTGTGTGTCAATGTGTGTGCGTGTGAGCGTGTGTCAGTGTGTGTTGTGTGTGTGTGTGTGCGTGTGTGCGTGTGTGCGTGTGTTGTATGTGTATGTGTGTGTGTTTGTTTGTGTGTGTGTGCGCGCGCGCATCCTTATTTAGTCTTAGATTCCAAGTGCATGTATACTGTTCACTACAGACTGCAACCCTTGTACTGAACACCCTCACGGCAGAAGTACAACATGCACATAAAGAGTCATAGATCCTCATGAGCCCGCGCATTCTGCGCGGGCTCATCAGGATCTATGCCGCTTGCATATGGTAAACGCGCGCGGTCTGCTGAATGAATTATATATACTCGGCAAAGTTCAGTCTCAAATGAATGAGATTTTCCCAGGCGTTCCATAAAATAGATTGTTGATGACGGATTGACAACTGGACGCTGTTAGCTCACGTGTGTACCGTCCCTCCGCCAACACCAGTGAGGTTTCGTTTGAAACAAACGACTCCCAAACAACAAACGAGAGCACAACAACACTCCAAACATCTCCAAGAGGCATAGATCCTCATGAGCCCGGAGGGCTCATGAGGATCTATGCCTCTTGGAGATGTTCTTGGAGATGTTTGGAGTGTTGTCTGTGCTTGGTACATGCTGATTATCAACCGCGATTTCAGTTGTTGGGAGTTCGTTCCGCCGCCGCAAACTAAACCTATACTGTAGCAGCTGGGATGTCGCATAGATTCTCATGAAAACAGAGGTTATCCTTATTTTCAGAAATAGGTCAGGGAACGCACGGAGTTCAAACATTTTGTGGACTGATTCAGTCAGCTCCATCAGCAAAGGCTACTCTGATCACACTGACATGTCCGTGGCCACAGCTAGTGTTTTGTAGTTTTGTGACAGCTCTGCAGTGGTGTGGTAAGACATTTTTCATTGTAACTTTCCAGCCTCCAAAAATTAAGCGACGGAGAAGAGGGTCGGAGGTAAGGGGTGGGGGCTGGAGGTGGGGGTTCAAAGACATTAGATCGCCCAGCCCAGCTTCGTAAAACTTAAGCATAACAATCTAAATCTTAAAACTATATATTTAAGTTTTCTGCTCATAACAAACACAAAACGGTTTCCTCCAAAATATAGTTTTAATTTTTTTTTTTTTTAATCCACAAACTATGTCGCGTGGCGCGTACAGAAACACTTTTTCTTTGTTTCTGTGTTATTTCGATTTATGTCGCTGTAGCGGCCACAACTTTCGGCGTCGCTGTCGCGTCCCTGTGTGGAACATCCATTTAAAGTGCCCCTCCACCCCCAGTTTCGATGGTCATGATGGAACAGTGACAGTGGAGTGCGTCCGTTCTGAAAGCAACATTTATTAGTACTGTGCTCCGACGATCAGTGAGTGTGCTCTTTAACTCTTTCGAAAGAGTTCGCATCAATAATCAAAATACAGACAAAAAAGGTGACTGCTGAGCGTGTTAACCCTTATCATTCGGAATATACCAGTGCGTACAATAAGGTTGACTAGAATAGTTCAAGGGTAGTGCGGCGCCAAGCTGTTCTGGCACCACGCTTGAACTAAAGCCATTGGTCTATATCCTTATCTGTAAGTACTACATTGTAGCTTCCATGTGGCAGTGTACAAATTTGAAGCTTTTAGCCTCAGTATGATATGCGTTAAATGCGAGGAAAACACAAACACGTTTAGAAAAAAACAACAACAATTACAACACACATTTATTGCCATTTTGGGTTGAAGAGATTTTTTTTTTCCAAGCAGAAGTAGATTTTACAAACAAGGACACAATTATTTGCTAGGGCTACTTATCTTGATCGTGATTTTTAGTGTCAAGTCACTTAACGCAGAGACTGCCGAGAAAATGATCCGGCTGCAAGAGGCGTAGATCCTAATGGGCCCCCGCAGTTGCTAGGGGGCCCATGAGGATCTATGCCTCTTGCTGACACCACTTTGAATCCACGTTCCTTGGAGCGCTGGGGCTTTCGGCGCTGAATTAACGGAGACCACAGAAACTGACACAATGTGCGTCAACTCAATGGCAGTGAAGGAGGTTACTGAACTGACGAAAAAACCCGAACACAATCCAACTGTAAGAGACATAGATCCTCATGAGTCCCCGCGACTGCGGGGGCTCGTGAGGATCTATGCCTCTTGCTGAAACAAATTTGTATCAATGTTTCTTGGGAGGTTTTGGCTTTTGGTCTTTGAATAAACATCGATTTAAGAACAACAATGTACGTACTGTGGCATGGAAGAGGCCCTTCGTGTGGGAACGCGGTGTTCCAAGAGGAAACGGTAAGGTGTGCAAATCAACTTATCCGGGTGGGAAGACACTGACGCCGCGCGGGAGGGGTGTGAAATGTCACGTCAGTGACGGCCACGCCCTCCTTCAGTTCCTAGATTGATACTGTACTATATGAACTTTCTAAGCGGGTGTCCGGTTACCTTACCCAATCAAAACTCACTGATTCAGACACTACTATCACTACTAAAAACTAATACGTCCTATACGAAGGGGCCTATGAGGATCTATGCTTCAGTCTTGCGGCTTCAGTGAAGGGTGTGCTGGATTGAGTCACTATACAGATCTAGCTTTCAAAGACGTAACACTCTCCTTGTCAGTACTGAGTCAGCAGAACGGCACATCTGTACCTAGTAACTCTAAGGAATTGTACAGATGAATAATGTGTGAGTAGTCTCACGAACGAAAACTGACCTAGGCTGATCACAAAAAAGCCCGTGTGTTACAACTGAAGTGAGATGCATGTGAACCGGCCGTACATGGACGGATAGCCAGTTAACCCTTTCATTGAAATTGAACGCAGATTGTTTTTGAAAGCCTTTTTCAAACAAACAAACATGTAAATAATAAATAAAGATTCAACCGAGATTCAACCGTCAACCGAGATGACAGCTAGACACTGGCCAGTCAAAAACAAACAAACAAACAAACAAACAACAAGTAAATAAATAAATAAATATTTCGACCAACAGTCAACAGAGATGACCGCTAGACATTCGCCAGTCTAAAAAACAACTGAAACCAACACACAAACAAACAAGTAAAAACGTAAATAAATAGATATTTCGGCCAGCCGTAGACAGAGATAATAATAATAATAATAATAATAATAATAATAATAAGCGCATTAAATAGGCGCTTTATCCCAATTGAAAATCGGCTCAAAGCGCCGCCGCGAACTGAACCCAACAAGCACGCTCACGTGAATAATAATAATAATAATAATAATACTGTTATTATATAGGCGCTTTTTCTCAATTTTTGGGGAAATCGACTCAAAGCGCCGCGCCTGAAACCCTCACGAAACAGACACGGATTTTACGCCATTTAAGACAAACACAGTACAAGACAAACGAAGCGCCAGTCAGCTACTGAAATTACAGAGATTTTTGATCGCTTGTATTTGAAATTTGTAAAGTGGCCTGAGACCGGTACCAAAGTGTGGGGGGTGGGTGGTGGGGGGGGTTGGGGGGTGGAAGAACCGGAGTACCCGGAGAAAGAACCCCCGACGGTCCGCCCGAATTAACGGTGACACTTACGCGCATTCACTCACACACTTTACGTAAACACAGAACATTCACGTGGTGCTAAGGGCAAGCCGGTCAAGCGAGCTACTGAAGTTTTTGGAAATTCAAAATCGTTTGTATTTGAAATTTGATTAAGTGGGCTGAAACTGATACCAAAGTGGAGGGGGAGGAAGAGCCGGAGTACCCGGAGAAAGAACCCCCGACAGTCCGCCCGAATTAACGGTGACACTTACTAGAGGAGAAAAATCCGACGCCGGAACCCGTAATCGAACCTCGCACCTTTAGCATTGGTGGCAGGCGCCTTAACCACTGCGCCACGGACCGCCCCGCTAGATTACCGCTAGACACTGGCAATTTGAAAACTGTCAAACAACAAACAAACAAACAAACAAACAAACAAACAAAACAAACAAACAAACAAAATAAATAAATAAATATTTCGAACAGCCGTCAACAGAGATAACCGCTACACACTGGCCAGTCACAAACTGTCACACTAGAGAATGGCTCAGTCAGCAGAAAAAAATAGGTTGGCCGAGAACCGTACTTCCACTTGTCCGCTTTTAATGTTGTCACAGTAACGGCCCACTGCCCCTACCCGTGGGAGAGTACCTCGGCATTAATCCCCTCTACTCACCCTTACTTGCCCCCTGGCTATCAGGTCGAGAAGAAATATTCCATGATACCCCATGATAAGCCAAAGAATTACGTTGAAATCACGAGACGCCTGCTAGGCAGTCTGTGATTTTAGACCTCACTGCCCTAACACGGATTAATCGCAAAGATAACAATTCTTTTTATAGACAATACGTTTCTTATATCTTTGTCTCTCAGTAGCGCTTTTTGTCTCGATGCTTCCTGCAGGAATCAATGCGACAAAAAGTCCCTTTTTATATCTTTGGGAAAGTAAGGTCTGGCATCTAGGGCGCCTTTCGTGTCAGGTTGAAGGTCCCAACTGAAAAAAAAATTGAATCCCTCCCCCTCCCTCCCCCCTCCAACACCCCCGCTCCACCTCCACCATCCCATTTCTCGAGAGATAACTGATCCGCGCCGACTACTTTCACGTGTGTGTGGTATTCCCTGCCTAACTGGATTTATACACAACAAAATACATACCGGGCCATGGCCGGGACGCAGGTTTCACTACCCTGCTTGGTAGCAAAACCCCTTCCACCCCGGCCACTGCAAGAGGGCATAGATTCTCATGTGCCCCTGCTATAACAAGGGCACATCCGAATCTATGCCCTCTTGCCAGCGACTCAGTCTTGCGTTCAGTCGATCGCTGTACACTCTGGCGCTTCCTCGTCTGACGGGGAGTTTTGACGGGTGTCTGAAAGCGGAGGCGTATCAGTACCGGCACCTCGCACGGTCCGGTGGGAAACTATTTACCCACTGAAGGTGTCGCCTCCTTGGGTCTGTCGCCGCGGTCAGGGGTTCTCACGGACTTGGGCGCGCGATCACGACCAAACGCGATCAGCTCAGGACACTGTCAGTTGAAGAGATTCAGTGATGAAGTAGTACGGCCGGGGTTTAGGGGGCCCGCCTTTGGCTTAGTCTCCATACAGACTTGTCCAACTAAGTCTGTAAACTGTTAATTCACGTGACCTCAATGATTGGCCAGAATATCGTGCTATTTTAAAAAAAATAATTCACTTCACCTTCTCTAGAACTGTGCGAGTACGACTAAGAATATCATGTAAACGGTTTAGAGGCAACGTTTGATATAAACAGTGATACACGATCTTTGACGAAAACTCTGTGTCAAGCGGGGAAAGCAAAACGGCTAAAAATAGTCCGTAAAAACTGAGGAAACTGCTCAGGATGAATTCATGACTGTGGTTGAAATTCCATCAGGTCAAAGTTTACCTAATTACAAAGTGTTTATTTTTTTTCACGTGATAACGTTCATTGTTGTTGTGATTATATTGCACACGTTCATTATAAATAACTTCAGAGACAAGTCTTATTAAAAATAAAAACCAAAAAACAAACCTGCTGCATATTGACTTTCGGGTTCACATGAAAGGTCAATTTCCACCGACGTCACATGTCGTTGAGCAAGCTTAAAAATGGCGAACAAAGTAGGCCACCTTCGGCTGTCGGTAGCGGTTTCTGTCGCGATGATCCCTTGCAAAGGAATCATCGCGACAAAAACCGCTACCTACAGCCAAAAAAAAAAAAAAAAAAAAAACCGGGCATCACATAGGTCTTCATGAGCCTCCGCTATGCCTCTTCAGTGCTGGCACCACTTTGTATCCATGTTATGGGGCTCTGTTTGACATCGAATAAACAAAGATTTCAGACACACATTTGGCAGTGGTGGTTGGTTTAGTGTTACTTTATTAAACTTCAGCGGATAAAACCATTAACACTCACCGAGTTTGATCTCAACTGGCCCGTGAAGCTTCCGCTATCGCCTTATCACAAAGTCTCTCACAGACCCGAGGCAATTTGTCTGTATCCTTTACAGGGCCTCGCGTGACGCGCAAAGTGTAAGCGACGACGGCATAGTTTGCATGAGCGGTAATTGACAATGCGGGCCCCGCCCCTTTATGTGCTGAAAGTTACGCTCGGCGAGAGAGTCAGTTTCTGAGTGCGTAAACTAGATGTGTCGGTCAATCAACCAGTCTATTCCGGCCTTTGTGCAAGGGGCACGAACTGTCATGAGCCCCTGCAGCCGCAGGGGCTCATGAGAATTTATGCCCCTTGCTCCGATAGATGGGCTGCTTTACGCCTTTGAGTAAGACAGAAAAAAAAAAAATTACGTTTTTCAAATGTTCCCTTATTACTTATAGAGAAACTTTGAAGGAAGAAAGTGTGCGTTGGGGGGGGGGGGGGGGTGGGGGAGGGACTAAGAGGGAGGGATTTTCGACAAGGGGGCGGAGCCGGTTCGATAGTGGTCGTTGAGTGTTTGATTGGCTGTCACGTCATGAACTGTCCCCCCCCCCACCCCCCCCCCCCACCCCCCACCCCCCCCCCCACACACACACACACACCGACACACACACAGCCACAGCCTCCAAATCTCAAGATATCCAGCTCGCTTCCTCACTCCCCCTCGGCCCCACTCCCTCCCCCCCCTCCCACTCGCGGCGCCTGTTATCTCACTGACAATCTTCATCACATAATACTAGTTACAGGCTTTAAGCCGCTGCAATCGGCAATAGTGACTGAATCGGTCGTTCCGCTTTCAAAGCCCCCAAACCCCGCTATTTGAAAAAAACTACTTTGAGCTGCTCTTGTGAGGAACAGACGTAGATTCGCATGAGCTCTTGCGACTGCAGGTGCTCACGAGAATCTTTGTCTCTTGAAAGTGGGGAAAGCGCTATTCATCCGTTCTGGTTATCATCGGATGAACTATCGATAATCGACATATCCTACTGCGGTCACCCATGCGGAAACAACACTGACAGTGTAGTTCTCTGGGGTTACATTAGTTGCATGCGTGAGCGTAATCCTGCGCCAGCCACTAAGCAAGATGCTCCGCTACAGTGGAGCACCTTACTTATCCCATAAATGATCATACTGAGGCTAAACTGAAGCTGTTCAACTGAATTTGTACACTGACATATTCAAGATCATACTGAGGCTAAACTGAAGCTGTTCAACTGAATTTGTACACTGACATATTCAAGATCATACTGAGGCTAAACTGAAGCTGTTCAACTGAATGTGTACACTGACATATATATTCAAGATCATACTGAGGCTAAACTGAAGCTGTTCAACTGAATTTGTACACTGACATATTCAAGATCATACTGAGGCTAAACTGAAGCTGTTCAACTGAATTTGTACACTGACATATTCAAGCTACATTATAGTACTTACAGATAAGGATATAGACCAATGGCTTTAGTTCAAGGGTGGTGCCAGATTAGCTGGGCGCCTAGAGGCTCCAAGCTATTCTGGTACTACCCTTTAACTATTTTAGTCAGACTTATTTCACACACTGGTGTATTCCGAATGATAAGGGTTAATGGCTGGCGCAGGACTTAACTTACTCATGCAGCTGGTCCCAGCCTGTACGGATTGTTCACTGACCCAGCTCTGATTCGGCCGCGCCGCCACCCGACCTAACGACCGCTCACATTAAAATTTGACAAATTTTCAGTGAAATCACAGTGGCGACTGAAGTAATGCTCCCTGTTAGCAGTGGGCTATCACTGATGTAACCAGAGATTCTCTCCGTGCCAGTGGCTCAGTTGCGTGAGTCAGCTTAGTCCTGCGCAAACTCCGCTTAGCAAGGTGCTCCGAGCACCTCAGTTGCTAATGGTTTGCGGCAGGATTTGGCTCATTCGGTATGCACTGACTGACTTTGAATTGGCTCCGTATCCACAAGAAACCTAGTAGAGCCCAGCCTCTGTACTCGCGGCGGTACCCTGCGGGAGGCGATGCCGGCAGTCCCTGCCTTCAGTGTTAATTTCGATCGCGTTACCGGCACTGCCTGAGCAGTGCTGATAGAGTGTGACTTGTGTAGGAAAATCACTCGGTACGCAAAAGGTCCTCGGGCCATAATTCACCCGTTTACAGCCGTGAGCTGGCCAGTTAACTCATTCTACCCCATCACCGAAATCCCAAAATGTTGCCGTTGTCCTCTGAAGACTGTATTGCAGTGCAGGACACAGATCGAACATGATAGTTCAAGGGCGATGCCAGAATAGCTTGGCGCCCATAGGCCAAGCTATTCTGGCATCACCCTTGAACTATCATTGTCGATGCTGATCTTGCTGTGGCCGGTGTGTCTGGGGTAGAATGAGTTAAGGTTGACGGCGGCCCCCTTCTCAGTTTATCGTGGCCAGTGACTCAGTGCCGGCTTTGCCATACCGCGTTGTACCAGACTTAGTGTACACATCATGTAACATTGATACTGGGGAGGGAAACACGTTTACAAACCCTTAGGTACAATAATTAAATTAAACTAATAACATCGCTGTAATTCTGAGCAAAACGGGTTTCCATACCCTGCGCAGCGAAAACGCCTCGACCGTCACCTAAACTTGTGGTGAAAACCTGGAGACAGTTGCATGAGCCAGCTTAATCAGTCCTGCATCAGGACTAAGCTCGCTCATGCAACTGACCCCAGATGCCGGCGCGAGGCCAAGCGCGCAGTCCGTCCATACGGCAACTGTTATAATCGGACGGGTTTTAGTGCACATAAAGCTGACATTTTAATAGGTATTTTAACTTATTTCAGGTATCAGGCTGTCTTGTATGTCTGCGTTAAAAGTTCGTTTAAATGTAGCAGTGGTGGGGAATGGATCAACAGCAACGCATTAACCCCTTTACTCCCAGTGGACGCAGATTGTGTTTTTCGAAATCTTGGCGAATTCTGATTGATCCCCAACCGTTAAAAGAACTTGGACACAAAGTGGTTTCAGCGAGAGGCATGGATCCTCATGAGCCTCCGCAACTGCGGAGGCTCATGAGGATTTATACCTCTTGCAGTTGGGTGGTGTTCAGGTTTTATTGGCACTGAAGGGGTTGTCTGACTATCAGATCGCAATTGCCAAGTGGCCACTTCTTGTTACCGTCACCATTTGCCTCCCAAAGACACGATAAGTAATCATTGTCCTTCTGGCTGGTTTGACCACTTGGGGAAAAAAAAACTAACCCCCCAAAAAACAACAACAAAAAACAACAACAAACAACAACAACAACAACAACAAAACAACAACAACAACAACCAAAAACAGACAGAATTTTAACACATTCGAGACGTGTGGCAACCAGATTTGTGGCATAAAGCCGCGAATCTGGATGCGACACGTCTCGAAAGTGCCACGTTAACCCGGAAATTTTAGTGTACTGTCTTCGATTTTAATGTGTGATTCTTCCTTGTAGGTTTTAGGTCGTTTCTTTGCTGTTTTTCTTGACTTCAAGTTATTTCAGTACTATCATCCCAGGACTGTGGGAGACTTGAAACTGCCGTTTGCCTTGCCCGCTTCACAGGGTTAGCGTGTCGCCAATGACACAGTAGCGCCAGTTTTCAAATTGTACGCTCGAGGGGAGGAGATTTATTGATGACGATATCAGAGTCAATGGAGCGGAAACAACGTTTTCAGATTACCAGTTACCGCTCAGTCCTGTTCGTCTGTTATCTGTTCATCCGTGACTGATGACACTGATCTAATCACAGTTTACCGGCGGTCAATCCAGAGTGAAGACTTTTTCCCACGCGCAGGTCGTGCGCAGCTCTTGGTGGGGGAGATGTCGCCGCCGATTGCACTTAACCCTTTTCATCCTGATATACTTTTGCGTGAAATAAAATTGACTATCAATGAAACTTTATTTTTCAACGGTAAAGGTATTATCATAGTCAAAGACAAGTCATTTTCGCACCTGACTACGACAGTTCAAGGGCGGTGCCAGAATAGCTTGGCCTCAGGTGTCTGTCCAGCGCTGTGATTCCCCTTGGTTTGAGTACTGACAATTCTGCCAGCGCTAGCCTCACCTATCTGGTTTGTGAGTATCATGTATAACTCGAGGCAAAATTTGTATCGTTACATTGTTGTGTAATGTTCTGTGCATCTACTGTGGGAAATCAGGGTATTCAAAGTTACCCGACCACATATAGTAGCGCACCTTCATGTTTGTGTATGTATGTTTCTCCTGCCTACTTCCTAAGTTCTAGAGAAAGACATGGGTTATATAAGAGACCTGATCCATTCTTTTTGAGGATGGAAATGATTGTCTTATTCTATACCTGCGTATTTCTCTGTGGGCTGGCGATTGGGTGCCTGATAGGCGGGGGCAGGGGATCTAACTGTTGTTTGTCCAGCGCTGTGATTCCCCTTGGTTTGAGTACTGACAATTCTGCCAGCGCTAGCCTCACCTATCTGGTTTGTGAGTAAGCTATTCTGGCACCACCCGTGAACTAAAATGGTGGATCCATCTCCTAATATGCCTACATAGGACTACAAGCAAAATGTTTAAAACTCAGCCTCAGGATGTCATGGGTTATGTTCCGTATTGGTTCCCCCCCCTCCCCCCCCCCCCCCCCCCTTTTTGGCTGTCGGTAGCGGTTTTCGTCGCAACGATTCCTGCATCAGCACTATAGGTGTTTCAAATGAGTATCAATTAACTCATTCTACCCCAACACCAAAATCCTTAAATTTTGCCCCTGTCCTCTCAAGACTGCATTGCAGTGCAGGACACAGATCGACCATGATAGCCCGTAGGCGCCAAGCTATTCTGGCATCACCCTTGAACTAGCATGGTGGATCCTTATCCTGCTGTGGTGTGTCTGGGGTAGAATGAGTTAAAATACCAAGCGAGCGTAGCAAAAAAAAGTCTCCGGTCCTACATCGGCCCGCTGGCCTTTTGCTGAATAGAAGAGAAAAAAAAAAATTGAATGAATTCTAGTTTACGTCTGTATTTTACCCGTCAGTGTTCCCATCTCGGCGATTTTTGAAAAAAAAAAAATGTTATCCAGTGTACAAGAGATTCAGTTTCGTGTCTGCCGCTGTCGGCCCGCGCACGAACATGCGGGGGCCGGCCAGCGAAGGCAGACAACAGCCAAAAAAACTCTCGTGCGCACTGAATTGGACTGAGTTGGTTGGTCAGTTCGGCGGGGTTTAATACGTCCACGGCACCGAAGTGATAATGGACGGCCCTGACGGGCGGGTTAAGGGAACAGGGAAATCTATTGCCTATGGAGTACGACCTGAATACTGATTAATTCAGGCACACTGCAACTGTGCCATTTTGATTTACCAGGACCTTTCCGCAACGGACACGCTATGGAACAAGCCCGTCTTTTCAGTTTTCCATGGATTGCGAGTCCAGCTACCGGGGCCGGGACAGGGACTCGAACCCACGACCCGGCGATTCCCTTCGCTCTCTTGCTCCGACGCTAACCGCCTGAGCTATTTCGGACTCTGTTGGGCTGAGTCTCTCGGTACAGGCACTTTGTAGTATCTGAGTGCCGTTCGATCACTGACGTTGAAAAATATGCGACACTGACGCGCCTGAAGGGAGGGAAGATATGGCTTACTTAGAGGGACGGGGAGACATGAGGGTGGGGTCACGACACCGCTGACAAGGCGGGGGGGGGGGGGGGGGGGGGGGGGATCTCACGATGAACGTGGGAGATTATAACGGGACTGTCCCGCCTTATCGCCATTCCCACGATGGGGGCGGGCAGGAACGCTTGACCTCTAGTGATTGGATGGTGTTAGTGACTGTGTGTGTGTGTGTTTGTGTGTGTGAGTGTGTTTGTGTGTGTGTGTGTGTATGTGTGCCGTGTGCGTGACAATGTGTGTGTGTGCGTGTGTGCGCGTGACAGTGTGTGTGTGTGTGTGTGCGTGCGCGTGACAGTGTGTGTGTGTGTGTGTGTGTGTGTGTGTGCCGTGTGTGTGTGTGTGCCGTGTGTGTGTGTGTGTGTGTGTGTGTGTGTGTGTGTGTGTGTGTGTGTGTGTGTGTGTGTGTGTGTATGTGTGTGTGTGTGTAAAGCCGGTCTCGACTAGGTTCCACTTTTGAACATATTTAAGTATTCAATGTTAATTTGAAATGAAACACTGACATCATCATTGGATTCTTTCTATAAGCGTAAATTCGACATGAATAAATGATGAACGGAAGGGCGGATGAACAGAAGGAAGGAAAAAAACGAACAAATGAATGAATGAAGGAACGAATGAATGAATAAATGAATGAATGAATGAATGAATGAAGGGAGGGTGGGAGGGAGGGAGGAAAGACTCTGAATAAATGAATGGTGAGAGGAAGGAAGGAAAAATGAATGAATGAATGAATGAATGAATGAATGAATGAATGAATGAAACTAAACTTACACTGAATAAACCCAATGCAATAGCACTAGAGACAGATCTGAGTTACGTTAAATCCAGTCCCACTGGCACAAAGTTTAGGCTGAACTTACTCAACTCGGCTCCCCCCCCCCCCCCCCCCCCCCCACCCAAAAAAAAAAAAAAAAAAAAAAAAAAAAAAAAAAAAAAAAAAGCAGCATGAGTAAGACGCGTAGTTCCCTATGTGCGTGTAGATTCTGCGTGATAATTGTGCTTCAGATAGATAGAAAGTCTGAAGAGAAGACGGTCTCGTGTACATCTGTGCTGAGTCAGCAGAAGGGGGGGAACTAAGTTGGTGACTAAGTGACACTTACCTCACCGTTATCTGGAGTGACCAGCGGGCGTTGCATGCCAGTTCTGCCAATCTCTGTGGGTTATCTACATCGTCGGTGTCACGTTACTTTGCAAGCCATGAGTAGACGATCCTGAAAGAGGCTCTCAATTATCGCCACTGATCAGCGTGAGAACTATCTCATCAAAGTCTGTGTGCCAACCTCCTTCCATCTGCAAGAGGTGTAGATTCTCATGAGCCCCTGCATCGCAGGGTCGCAAGAAAATCTACGCCTTTTGCTAAGTCCTGTGTAGATCTGTGTTCGACCGAGTTTGATTGAGCGTGTGATTAAAAAAAAAAAAAAATGACCGCTACTACTCATGTACTATATAGGGCGCCACATGCGCATAGTTTTTAGAATAAATGTATCCGATACATATACATAAACGCAGAAAGTTGTAACCTGTGCTTATTTTGGCTTTCTTGATCAGTCATTGTTCAAGCTGTGGGTGTTTTTGTCATGTGTCATTTTTTTTATTTTTCAGCTGAAAACGTAAGAACGAACTACACGGAGGAAACGCTGACGGTCATGTTCTGCTTCTAGATTCATCACATTAGGGGCTTTGTATCCCTTATCATTCGGAATACACCAGTGTGTGAATAAGTTTTACTAAAATAGTTCAAGGGTAGTGCCAGAATAGCTTGGCGTTTCTAGGCGCCAAGCTATTCTGGCATCACCCTTGAACTAAAGTCATTGGTCTATATCCTTATCTGTAAGTACTTTAATGTAGCTTGCACATGGCAGTGTACAAATTTGAAGCTTTTAGCCTCAGTATGATATGGGTTGTCAGTAACTTCAACCATCTAAACTTGCGTTTGTTGTTTACACAAATGGTGTGAGCTGGTCTGTGATCTAGTCTGACCCTTCCTGCTTAGTAACAAAAGCACATCAAAGTAGGGATAATAATAATAAACAAAAATAAAGAGAAGAAAAGGAAATAAAAAATAAGGAAAACAAAAGAGAATAAAATAAAATAAAACAAAAGGAAAAGGAACGAAAAGAAAAAATGGAAAGTAAAGGAAAAAAAGGAAAAGGAAAGAAAATGTTATAGAAAGGGAAAGAAAAGAAAGAAAGGGGAAAAAAAGAAAATAAAGGGAAATAAAAGTAAATAAAGTAAAATTGAAATGAAAGGAAATTAAAGAAAATGAAATGGACTGAAGGAAATTAAAGAAAAAAAAAAAAAAAAAAAGAAAAAAAAAGGGCAAGGGAAAGAAAGAAAAAATCCCTCGGAAATTGTTGGAACCTCGTTAGACCTACCAGCTTAGTTAAGTACTCCGGCCGACTGCGTGCATTAGGCGCCGTATACGACTCCTTGTAATGGACTGTGTTAACTTGTGTTCTAATGACCGGTTCCCACAGATATTGTTTCATTCCCTCCGCCTAGAATCTTCTGCATATGTATGACAAGTTGCAGATTTGTAACTGAGCGTATCACATAAAAATACTGTGTGTTGGTCTGTGACTGACTTTGCACCTTACGGCTCCCAGCCGTAAGGTCTAAAATCATTGGCCAGCACACGTCAGTACACGTAAATATTTTCTGGTACCGGGCCCAGGCGGTAGATTAATGCCCGCCCAAGACGACAAAAAAATTGAACACGGTCCATCTGCAAGAGACATAGATCCTCATGAGCCCCCGCGTTTGCGGGGGTTCATGATGATCTAAGCATCTTCTTGGGACTGCTTTGTATCTGTGACCCTTGGACGATCTGAGCTGTTTGATTTTATAAACACAATACTGATGCGACCTCAGTCTTGCAGTGAGTTCCAGCAGTGGTAAAATGAGGTCCATCGCTTTGCGTCCACGTTGTTTGAACGGCTAGGGCTCTTCATTTTGGCTTTATGTTTACTACTGAAAAATTAACGACTTTGTCAGAAACTAGAAACTCTAGAAGGGGTCGGTTAACCCTTTCACTGCCGAGAAAAAGTGAACACGATCTAACTGCTAGAGGCATAGATCCTCGTGAGCCCCCACGAATGGGGGGCTTATGAGGATCTATGCCTCTTTGCGGAGAACAATTTGAAACCAACGTTTCTTGGAGGGTTGTGGCTTTTGGTCGTTGAAGCATGAACAGCGAAGTGTTCGGTTAACCCCTTCACTGCCGAGAAAACGTGAACACGATCCAAATCAGTGCAAGAGGAATAGGGCCTCGTGAGCCCTCGCGACTACGGGGGCTCATGAGGATCTATGCCTCTCTTGCTGAGAACAATTTGCATCTATGTTTCTTGCAGTGGACGGTTGTGGCCACACAGGGCAATTAGGTTACGCCCCCTTTTCACACACTGTTATCTGTTAGCCTCTTGCAGCATAAAACTATGAACGAAGAACTTTTCTGCCAAAACAAAAAATCCACGCGGAGCACATCACAGGAGAAGCTATTTCAGCAATTCTTAAAAAAATTAAGAGTTAGCGTTTTTCACAACACTCAAATGCACTAAGTACCCCATGACAAAACTGTCGTCTGCAAGCCTGCATACAACCGTGCACATGCCCCAATTAGGCTCCCATGAACACACTAGGTCGACTAAAATTACCCAGATTTTGCTCTTTTTCACACCACCTGTCATGCCTTTTGTTGCTCAAAACGCCAAAAAAGGCACACAATTGAAGTTTTACACCCTAAAAAAATGGCAAAAAGGGAGGAAATTTTTTGAACTATTTCTGGCGGAAAAGTTACTACATGCACCGGAAGCAATTGCCCTGTGTGGCCTGTGGAGGCTTTAGGTCGTTGAGTCAGTCATGAACAACGATTTCGGAAACACAAATGTAAGGGCCTACCTACAGTGACAGGGAAACAAAAATGTAAGGGCCTACCTACAGTGACAGGGAAACAAAAATGTAAGGGCCTACCTACAGTGACAGGGAAACAAAAATGTAAGGGCCTACCTACAGTGACAGGGAAACAAAAATGCAAGGGCCTACCTACAGTGACAGGGAAACAAAAATGTAAGGGCCTACCTACAGTGACAAGGAAACAAAAATGTAAGGGCCTACCTACAGTGACAGGGAAAGGGTTAATGCCGGACTGATAACATTTGTTAGTGTTCTAGTCTGTGATTTTGAGCCTTCGTGACCGTTGTCGTAAGGGCCAGAATCCCAGAGCGATGCCACTAAGTTTACGTGTTTTGATTCTCACGAGAAATTACGTGTCATTCATGATGTGTTTAGCTACTCAGTGGGCAGTGGGCAGATGTTCACATCTGCACGGGACATAGACGACCCCGCCCTCCACGAGTCGCCTGCTGCCTTGCAGGCCTGGCCGCTTGGCTGCGGAAAGGCTAAGGGAGGAAACCCCTGACATCAAAGCCCCCGTGTCTCCGGGGAAGGCTTTTGAGCCAGAGACTAGGACAAGGACAGTCTGATATAAAACCTACGACCCGAGGACCTCGATGCCATCGTCCCAGCTTGCTAGGCCATGGCAGATGAACCAAGGGTTTAAAGGGTGGGGCCAGTACTGCGCACACTGCACTCCACCAAAAAGCTCCACTGCGCAGGCTTTAGGAAACGTCCACGGACCATGACACTGACCATTCCAAGTCCTGTAGCGATGGGCGAGGGGCGAAACGGCAGGTGAAAGATGTCACTGGGAGCCGCAGTCTCAAACCTGCATGCAGGCGGTTCAGGATATTGGTCGCCTGATGTTGACCTGGGGATGACAACATCACTCGGCACACCCTGAACGACCAAGCAGCCTTCTCTAGGGACAGCACTGCTTGCTCCACACGGAGAGGGGCCTAGAAAAGGTGGCCTAACCAAAGCTCGTCCCCTCGCAACCCCAGTTGGCTAGCCGCGGTCAACGGGCATCTTCTCCTGCGGTCAAAAAACAAGAAAGAATAACGGATCCACTCTCATGACGACCACGACCGGACTCAATGTAGCATGCTGGAACGTCCGAACCATGCTCGACAAAGCAGACAGCGGACGCCCTGAACGTCGCTCCGCCCTCATTGCCCATGAATTGCGGAGGTTAAACATCGACATCGCCGCGCTCAGCGAAGTACGCCTTCCGGACGAAGGCAGCCTCCAAGAACTTGGTGCTGGGTACACCCTCTACTGGTCAGGCAGGCCTGCATCAGAAAGACGGCTCTCAGGCGTGGGTTTCATGGTCAAGACATCCATTGCGACTAAGCTGGAAAACCTACCAACGGGCCACTCAGATCGCATCATGTCCATGCGCCTCCCACTGAGACACCAGCAACACGTCACCCTTGTCAGTGTGTACTCCCCAACCCTCCTGGCAGAGCCTGCTGAAAAGGACAAGTTTTACACTGACCTGCGCAGCCTCCTACAGAGTACCCCAGCAGACGACAAAGTCATCATCCTTGGCGACTTCAACGCCAGAGTGGGCCAGGACTCTGAAGCCTGGAAAGGAGTCCTCGGCAAGCATGGCGTGGGGAACTGCAATGACAATGGCCGCCTACTGTTGGAGTTCTGTGCGGAGCAGCAACTGGTCATCACCAACACTACTTTTCAGCAAAAGGACAGTCGAAAGACCACCTGGATGCATCCTCGCTCCAAACACTGGCACCTTATCGACTATGTCCTAGTGCGTCAGAGGGACCGCAGTGACGTCCTCCTCACCAGAGTGATGCCCAGCGCAGACTGCCACACTGACCACCGCCTTGTCCGCTGCAAACTCAGGCTCCACTTCAAGCCAAAACCCAAGAAATGGGGGCCCCCCAAGAAAAAGCTTGATGTTGCCAGCCTTCAGCGTGACGATGTGAAAGCTGCCTTTCAGACAGATTTACAGCGCAGGCTCAAAGACACAGCGGACCCAGTAGACTCCTCCCCTGAAACACTTTGGGAACAACTAAAAACTGCTATTGCAAAATCCTCTGCAGAAGTCTTGGGTTTCGCCAGAAAGAAGAACAAAGACTGGTTTGACGAAAACGATGTAGAGATCCAGGAACACCTAGCAAAAAAAAGAGCCGCCCATCAGGCTCACCTAGCCCAGCCTTCCTGCCCTGTGAAGAAGTCTGCCTTCCGCCTCGTCTGCAGCAGTCTCCAGCGCAAGCTCAGAGATCTCCAGAATGAGTGGTGGACCAGACTTGCACAGAGGACCCAGCTTTGCGCTGACAATGGTGACTACAGGGGTTTCTACGAAGCACTGAAAGCAGTGTATGGCCCCAGGCACCTGGTACAAAGTCCCCTGCGAAGTGCGAATGGCCAGGCACTCCTCACAGATAATACCTCCATCTTGAACCGCTGGTCGGAATACTTTCAGAGCCTCTTCAGCGCTGAGCGCACTGTTCAAGAAGCAGTCGTCCTACAAATCCCACACCTCCCAGTAAAGGTTGAATTGGACGAACCGCCCACCGCTGAAGAGACCCTCACAGCCATCCATCAGCTCAAGAGTGGCAAAGCAGCAGGCATTGATGGAATACCGCCAGAGATCTGGAAACATGGAGGCACAGCACTGCACAACAAGCTCCATGACCTCTTTCTCTGCTGCTGGGAGGAAGGAACACTACCAAAAGATCTCCGTGACGCAGTCGTTATCACCCTGTACAAGAACAAAGGCGAGAAGTCTGACTGTTCCAACTACCGGGGAATTACCCTGCTGTCCATTGCTGGGAAAATCCTTGCAAGGCTGCTCCTGAATCGGCTGGTACCTGCCATCGCTGAAGACCAACTCCCAGAGGGCCAGTGTGGCTTCAGAGCAAACAGGAGCACCACCGATATGGTCTTCGTGCTGAGACAGCTACAGGAGAAGTGCCGCGAGCAGAACAAAGGGCTGTACGTAACGTTTGTCGACCTAACAAAAGCGTTCGACACTGTGAGCAGGCAAGGCATGTGGCAGATCCTGGAGCGACTTGGCTGTCCCCCAAAGTTCCTCAACATGATTGTCCAGCTACACGACGACCAGCAAGGCCAGGTCAGACTCAACAATGACCTCTCAGAACCATTCCCTATTCTCAACGGTGTAAAGCAGGGCTGCGTGCTGGCACCGACCCTCTTCACCATCTTTTTTAGCATGATGTTGAAGCAGGCCACAGTGGACCTCGATGATGACGATGCAGTGTACATCAGGTATCGTCTCGATGGCAGCCTGTTCAACCTCAGACGACTGCAGGCCCACACGAAAACCCTAGACCAACTGATTCGTGAGCTGCTTTTTGCTGATGATGCTGCCCTCGTTGCACACACAGAGAGAGCCCTGCAGCGCATCACGTCTTGCTTCGCAGATGCTGCCCAGCTCTTTGGACTCGAGGTCAGTCTCAAAAAGACAGAGGTCCTCCATCAGCCGGCACCCAAGACAGTGTACCGCCCTCCTCACATCACCATCGGCGAGTCTGAACTAAAGTCAGTGCACCAGTATACTTACCTTGGCTGCATTATCACGTCGGACGCCAAGCTGGACAAGGAGCTTGACAGCAGGCTGGCAAAAGCGAAAAGCGCTTTCGGGCGACTTTTCAAGCGGGTGTGGCACAATCAGCAGCTGAAAACAGGCACCAAGATCAGCGTGTACAGAGCTGTGGTCCTCACCACCCTGCTGTATGGTTCCGAGTCCTGGGCCCTCTACCGCAGCCAACTACGACTCCTCGAACGCTTCCACCAGCGCTGCCTGCGTACCATCCTGGGCATTCACTGGAGTGACTATGTCACCAACGTCGAGGTCCTTGAACGGGCTGAAACTGTGAGCATCGAGGCTTTGCTGCTGCGGACACAGCTCCGCTGGGCGGGGCATGTCTCCAGGATGGAGGATCATCGCCTACCAAAGATCACCCTGTTCGGCGAGCTTGCTACTGGACACCGTGACAGAGGGGCACCAAAGAAGAGATACAAAGACTGTCTCAAGAAGTCACTTAGTGCCTGCCAAATCGACCACCACCAGTGGTCTTCGCTTGCTGCGGACCGTGACACCTGGCGCTCCACCATTTACAAGGCAGCTGTCTCCTTTGAGGACTCTCACAGAGCTAGCCTTAAGGACAAGCGGCTCAGGAGAAAAAACAGAGATGCCGCAGCTCAGAACCCTGGCCATACCTTCCCCTGCAGCCACTGCGGTCAAACCTGCCTGTCCCGGATTGGCCTCCGCAGCCACGAACAAGCCTGCAGACGTCGTGGGCAACTCCTATAAAATCTTCGTTCGCGAAGTCAAGCCAAGCAGTACCTCGCGGAGCACAGGCAAAGCAACCTTTTAACTGATTCGCAAAGTACCAAGGGCCGCGTATCCCCATGCGGTACGTCGCGAATGAGTTAACCCCCTCACCGCCGAGAAACAATAGACGCGACCTCTTGAGGATCTATGAATCTTGCTAAAACCACTTTGTATCCGTCTTCCTTGGGCGATTTTTGGCGCGGACCTAGAACAAGCCTGCAGACGTCGTGGGCAACTCCTATAAAATCTTCGTTCGCGAAGTCAAGCCAAGAGAGAGAGAGATCTAACAAAGAGTTCAGAAAGACAGTCACGTCTGCCACCTCTGGCAGTGAAGGTATCTCTCTACAGTATATACATTGACAATCATCTCGTATTATTGACTACTCAGCAGCGTGGATTACGCATACAATGATGCGCTATTTTGTGTCTGATTTTGAAGCAAGTGAGTTACACCTTTTAGGATTTACGCCGACATGTAAACAATCACAAAATACACGCCGTACAGCACTTCCCCAGTAGCAAAACGTCTTCGGCCCCGCGACGGCCGCAGTGGGCCCGCGCACGGCTGCGGCCGTCGTGGGGGCCGAGCACCTTTGCTTACTGGGTTGTTATGTACAGAGAACCTCCATTCAGTTCGGACATCGCAGGCGGTCGTCAAAATTTTGGGTGTAAAAATTCACTGATAAGCGAAGTTAGCAAACGTCATTTAGGAATCAGAAGTAGTGGAAATTGCACGCGTTTCAACGGAAACAGTGGAATAAAAGCCCGGGCAAACATACCGTGATCCACTGTTTTCGTCGAAACACGTCTATATATCGCATGTTGGTCCGGCTTTTAATCCACAGTTTTTGTCGACACACGTTTAGATATGACATGTTTGTCCGGGCTTTCAATCCACTGTTTCCGCTGAAAAGCGTTTACATATCGCATGTTTGTAACGGGCTTTTTAAAAATCCACTGTTTTCGTCGAAAAGCGAGCAATTTTGGGGGAGGGGCAATGCCACACACTAAACTAAACTGACTTTTCACGTTTCACGAAATAACCAAGACATAATCACGTATCACCAGCTTATCTTGTCTTTCACGTATCACGATCAGATGAACCCTTCTTTCACGGATCACGAGGATGAAATAATTGCTGTCACGAACCACGATAACACTAAAAATGGCAGTTTTTTTTTTTTTTTACCCGTTTTTTTTTTTCCTCTTTTTTTTTCAGTCCGTTTAATACAGTCGACTCCGCTTCGGCGGGGGGTGGGTTTGGGAGTGGTGGGGGTGGTGGGGGTTGGGGGGGGGTGAGGGTGGAGGGGATACAACAAGAGTCGGATATATAAAACAACACTTTTTTTTAGAGGTCCTGATGGTAGTTTTCCTAGATGTAAATTACTTCAGAGATAACAGCAAGAAAAATAATGTCCCCAGGCGACTTCGAAATTTACATTTTGTACGAAGATTCAAATCTTGCTTTTCACAAAAAGTGGACTGACTGTGTTTTCCCTTCTCAGCCAGGGGCAGAATTTTAGGCACCCCGTTTTCGAAATCATACATGTGATGGTCGAACACGTTAACCCATTCGGCCCTGACGCAATACAGCAGGAAATGGGTCAACCATGATAATTCAAGGGTAGTGCCAGATTAGCTTGGCGCCTGCATCTGCCATCTCAGCTGTTTATCAATTGTGACCCCGAATAGACGATGTTCGGCTACCTGTTCTATAGATACGTGAAAATGTCTTGGTTATTTCGTGAAACGTGAAAAGTCAGTTTAGTTTAGTGTGTGTGCCCCTCTCCCAAAAGAACTTTGATGAATTTAAAAGGCAGTGAAACCGTATGAGGTCAATAGTGCGAGCCGCGAGGAGGGACTTTATCCGCAACACTGTTAAGGACAACACAGATGTAATGTGTCAGCAGTGTGGCGGGTACTGAATTCGATCACCCGAGGCAATAGCAGCAGGTCAACAACCATCCCCAGTAATCTCTCCGCCGACACATTCAACGAACATTTTCTGTCTGTTGCGGATTTGATAACTACTCCTAGTCGTGATACAGAGGCTGACATATGCCCCGATTACTTAGTTCATTTCTGCAACAGAAAACAACTGGCACACCACCATTTAATATCCCCACACTTGCTGTGCACGAAGTGGGCAGACTAATTAGTGACCTAGCTAATAAGAAGTCCTCCGGCCATGATGATATCAACCCACAAATATTAAAGTTGTCTGTACCATACATCATAGAGACCCTTACTTATATTTACAACTTATGTATTCAAAAAAATGTATTCCCTGCAGACCTTAAAGTTGCAAAAGTCGTTCCACTGCCAAAATCAAAAGATCGTACTGACCCTAACAACTATAGACCCATTTCTCTGCTGTCAGCAATATCTAAACCCCTCGAAAGGCATATACATAAACACCTGTCTGACTACTTAGAATCCCGAAAGTTTTTACATTCGTCTCAGTCAGGATTTCGCCCTCGGCACTCATGTCATACGGCTCTGAGCAGATTAACAGACACATATATGAATAATTCGCAGCTGACAGGTGTAATTTATCTTGACTTTAAAAAGACTTTTGACTTAGTAAACCATACAATATTGATTTCCAAACTTAAGCATTATTTTCGAAACGACATGGCTGTTTTATTTTTTACGTCATACCTCGAAAACAGAAAACAGAAAGTAATTATTAATTCAGCCTACTCTTCTACTAAAGATGTTAAACTCGGGGTTCCGCAGGGGTCAATCTTAGGTCCTCTTTTATTTTGTATTTACATCAATGACCTACCTCTAAGTCTCACCTACGAAGCAACACAGTGTGATAATTATGTTCGCCGACGATACCTCAATCCACACAGCTAACAAAGACATAAGTGTAGTTGAAAACGGCCTTCAAAAAAGTCTCGACGATATATCAACATGGTGTAAAGTCAACTCAATGATTCTGCATCCTACTAAAACAAATCTATGATTATTGCAAGACTCCAAAAGCACCAGTTGAAACCATTAAAGCTTAATCTATCACTCGGTGACGACATCATAGAACAGGTAACCGAACATGGTCCATTGGGGGTCACAACTGATAATCAGCTGAGGTGGCAAATGCACATTGACAATGTCTGTAAAACGGTCTCTAGAAATGTCTTTATCAGTGTTACCGAAATTAAAGTATTACACAGATATTGAAACCAGAAAATTGTTCAGTAATGCACACATCATGTCACATATAAACTACGCATCGACGGTGATGTCCACTTAAAAAGACTAAATTCCTTACATAGAAGAATGGCAAAATTAATTCTTTCCGACCCGCACTTGACGACCGAGGAAAAGCTCAGTAAAGCTGGATTCCTACCCCTTCAAAATCATTTTAAATTTAACAAAGGAGTACGGATGTTTAAAGTGTGGGACCATAGCTCTCCAGGATATCTAACAGAGTTGTTTAAAAAAATCAGATTCCTACTATGGGAATATGAGGGTCTTTATATTGTTCCAAAACCCCGAATTGATATATTTAAATTTACTTTGTCATTTGCGGCTTCCACACTGTTCCCACATCACGTTAAAGCCACTCCGACATTATCTCGTTTCAAAACAAGACTTTATAGATATATGACATCACTCAAATAATAATATCTAGTTATTCGTAGACACACGAATGTATGTGTATATTCTAACAAATAAAGATTCATTGATTCATTCATGATATATTCATCTCCTGCAACCATAGTCGTTAGATGACGCCTCCAAAATTTGGGAAATACGTGCGCCGGGCTGAATGAGTTAACATTAAAAATTTTAAAACGATTACATTTTTTTTTCATAATAGTATGCAATAAATAGTAGATAATACGTAGTATGATCAAAAGCAGCAGGGCCAGATGGCATCCCAGCGGAGTCTCTGAAAGCAGACCTAGAGACAACAGTTGAGATGCTGTACCCACTGTTTGGAAAGATCTGGGAAGAGGAGGTGATGCCAGCTGACTGGAAGGAGGGGTACCTAATCAAGCTTCCCAAGAAAGGCGACCTCAGCAAGTGTTCCAACTACAGAGGAATCACCTTGCTGTCAGTACCAGGAAAGGTCTTCAACAGGATCATCCTAGATAGAATGAAGAGCTCCGTTGACCCCCAGCTGAGAGACCAGCAAGCAGGATTCAGGAAGAACCGATCATGTACAGATCAGATCGCCACTCTCCGCATCATCGTGGAACAGTCTCTGGAGTGGAGCTCCCCGCTGTACGTCAACTTTGTGGATTATGAGAAAGCATTTGACAGCGTGGACCGAGAGACTCTGTGGAAACTCCTACGACACTACGGTGTACCCACAAAGCTCGTCCGCCTGATCAAGAGCAGCTATGATGGCATGACATGTCGCGTGATCCACGAAGGGCAGTTCACCAGAGAGCTCCAGGTCAGAACTGGTGTCAGGCAGGGGTGTCTGCTGTCTCCGTTCCTCTTCCTACTGGCCATAGACTGGGTCATGAAGATGACCACAGAGCACAGACGAGGTGGAATACAGTGGACACTGTGGACACAGCTTGACGACCTCGATTTTGCAGACGACTTGGCATTACTGTCCCACACTCATCAACAAATGCAGGACAAGACCACGAGGCTTGCTGACATCTCGTCCCAAGTGGGCCTCACCATTCACAAACAGAAAACAAAGACAATGAGGCTGAACGCAACCAGGGAAGAACCAGTCTTGCTTGCTGGCACCCCGTTGGAGGAGGTGGAGTCCTTCACCTATCTCGGGAGCATCATAGACAAAAAAGGCGGCACTGATGCAGATGTCAGAGCACGAATCGGTAAAGCCAGAGCAGCCTTTCTCCAGTTGAAAAAAGTGTGGAGTTCCAGAGAGCTGTCACAACACACCAAAGTCCGGATTTTCAACTCCAATGTAAAAGCAGTTCTCCTATATGACATGGAGATTGACAAAAACCACAGTCAACAGAGTACAGACCTTCATGAACAGTTGCCTTAGAAGAATTTTGAAAATCCACTGGCCAGAGAAGATCAGCAACGTCAGACTCTGGGAGAGAACAGAGCAGATAACAGCAGAGAATGAAATTGGGCGAAGAAGATGGGGATGGATCGGTCACAGTCTGAGAAAGCCAGCTTCCAGTATCACTAGGCAGGCATTGTCATGGAACCCCCAGGGAAAGAGGAAAAGAGGTAGGCCGAGAAACTCCTGGCGTCGAGACCTCCAAGCAGACACCAAGAGACTGGGAACCACCTGGAGTAGAATCGAAGGAGAAGCACAGGACAGGAGTTGCTGGAGGTCTCTCGTCGACGGCCTATACCCGGGTAGGGGTGACAGGCGTAAGTAAGTAAGTAAGTACGTAGTATGAACGAAGCGCCTGACTAGAAATGTAGAAAACGAATAATCTAGTAGAAAGTCAAAGCCTGAGTAGAAACTGATGTATTTATGTATTCATCTTTTAAATTAAAAAAAAACCTAAATAATTCATTAACCCTTATCATTCGGAATACACCAGTGTGTGAAATAAGTTTGACTAAAAAAATACACAAAGGAAAAATTTGGGTCAGTTGCAGTTCTCTCATCTTTGACAAACTGAGGACCAACATCATCCGGACAGGAATATTCACATTATTCACCATCGTTTGTGCGTAGGAACAACTCAGACATTGTTTATTTGTTTATTTTTTTCATCAATTATTACCATATTTTGGCAAAATGTAGCCTTTAACGAGCTTGGAGCATTTTTCCCGCCTGGGTCCTTCTGGACCCAGGAAGCACGGTGACAGTTTCAACGCCATAGAGCCCGGGCCGTCCAAGAAACACGGACTCAAAGTCGTGTCAGCAAGAGGCGGGGGCTCATGAGGATCTTCGCCTCTTGCAATCGGATCTTGTCCACTTGTTCTCGGCAGTGACGGAGTTAAAGCAGCGAAAGCGAAACTTTGCACCAGCTCTTTTTCTTTCGAGATATTGATGCAAGATATTGATGAATGGTGCAGTCATAATATTATGATTTTAAACCCGGTAAAAACGGAGAGCATGGTAATTAGCACCCGCCAAAAACACCAGCTTGGCTCTCTCTCACTCAGTCTGTCCCTCCAAGGCAAAACCATTAGCCAAGTTACTAACCATCGCCTGCTAGGAGTCACGGTGGACAACCAGCTTAGGTGGCAGCTACACATCAGTAACGTTTGTAAAATTGTCTCCAGAAATCTGTACATCTTAGCAAAACTTAAACACATTACTGATATGGAGACACGTCAACTGTTCTTCAATGCCCATATTTGATCGCATATAGACTATGCTTCTACTGTGTGGGATGGTTCGAGAGATGTCAATTTGAAAAGATTGAACTCTCTACATCGGAGAGCTGCCAAACTAATACTCCCTGATCCCAGCTTAACTACTGACCAAAAATTGGCAGCCTTAAAAATTCTGCCCCTGAAAGATCATCTAATTTACAATAAGGGAATGGTTATGTTCAAGGCATTAAACGATAAGCTACCCCGATATATCACATCGCTATTTACCGTCCAGTCATCAACATACTCCAGATCAAGAAAATCCCATATTGTGCCGCGACCTAGAATTGATCTCTATAAAACGAGTTTGACGTTCTCTGGCTCTAGTCTTTGCCTTGCCTAGAAACGTCACGACATCAGCTACTTTCTCCTCGTTTAAAGTCAGTCTCATCAAGTACTTATTTTTGTCAGCAGCATCCCCGTGACTGTGCACATATTGAAAAATACTATTTCTCATTAGATCATTAATTGCGTGTATCACAGGTTTCGACTGATGACTCATAGTATTTATTCGGTACAGCTTGTATGTAGCCAGCTACTCATATGACTGACTAGCTTAAGCCGCGTAAGCGTGTGTGTGTACGTGTGTGCGTTGTGCGTGTGCGCACGTGTATATTAGAGATAGAGAATGGCGTGCTCAAATGTGCATGCGTTATGTATGCGTATTAGGTTGTGTGTATTCTTATTATATTATTTTAATTAAACCTCACAACATGTCATTATGCCCGACCAGTAAAGTTGGTAATTCCTATGTCACTTCCCCCCAACATTATTATTATTATTATTATTATTTCTTTCATTCTTGGCTTGTGCTGTGTCATGTAATTTTTTTCCCTTCTTAGTAGTATAAAACAATTAGTACGATAGTAACTCTGTAATCAGTAGATTAGCAACGGCAAGTTCGAAAAATGGTTGTTACTACCAAAACTTTTACCGTTGTCAAATAAAGGATCATTGTCATTGTCATTGTCGGGCCCCACTACAGTAGGCGTAAAAATATGTAAGCTTTGAATGGTCACCACCCGCTGCTTCCAACTAGTGGATTGGTGGGGGGGAGGGGGGGGGGCAGGGAATAGTAGAAAAGAAAGGAAGCTGAACTCAAATCATTTGACATGTCCGGCTGCCTCCCTTGGCCTCTGTGAGTACTGCCGGCAAGGTCAGCCCCATCCCCGGCTTCAGACCCAATGACCGCCTGAATACAATTTTTAAAGTTCATCGCAAAACGCTTTCCACTCCTGCATCCCATTGTCATCTCACTGACCTAGTGTCAAGCGACTGGGCAAAACCCAAGTCAGTTCAGTCTCTCATTCAGTCTCCTTCATCTGCACGCGGCATAGATTTTCATGAGCCCCTGCATGCAGGGGCTCATGAGAATCTAGGGCTTCGTTCAGACAGAAGTGTTTCAATTACAGTGTATCGCTACTATCAGTATTCTCAAACTGAGGAAAGCCATTCCGTTCTTGAAAATAAATTCTAAGACTATCCCACAAAAAGAAACTTTTTTAAAAGAACATTTGTACGTATATTCTCATGAGACTTTTACGTGACCGACTGCTGATTTAATAGGCCCACTGAAAAATATACCTGTACATTTTTCCTTTGATGAAGGAAGTCTTCGGCATTTCAATTTCTAGTCGACACCCTTCCACGACTGGTCATTCATTTTTTCGCCTTCCCAGGCAGAAGAGTAGTTGACCTGAACGGCGGCCTTGACCCGTGACCCCTACACGTATGGGACCACTTGTTGAGTGGGATCGTCTTTTGTGCTCCTAACGGTCCGGCACAGACGCACTTCCGGGGTGGAACTTCTTGCCCTGATGATGGGGCATGCTCGGATCAGCATGTTCCTTGACGCGGTTACTGAGGCGGGTGTATGGGTACCGGTGTGGCGGTGTGATTTTTTTTCTGTCGTCGTGCGGGACATCCTGAGACACCTTTAATTGCATGAAATGAATTTGACTATGATAGTTCAAGGGTAGTGCCAGAATAGCTTGGCGCCTAGAGGCGCCAAGCTATTCTGGCAACACCCTTGAACTGAAATGGTTGATCTATCTCCTTATATGTAATGTAGCCTTCATAGGACAATGCGCAAATAAACAAAAATCAGCCTCAGGATGTAATGGGTTAAAGTACCATTATTAAGACACATTTCAGAACCATTTGTGTTTGTTATGCCCGGTCGACACACCTAATGAACTTCTACGGCAGTTTGACCACGCACACGCTCATTAGCGCGTAATCACAATTGCTTATTCTGTGAACCCGGCTTAATTTCGTCGTGTATATAGGCTCTCCTGCGGCGTTCCACAGGGGTCCGTCCTGGGCCCGGTCCTTTTCACACTCTACACCTCCCCCCTGTCCAACGTCATCCAGTCTCACCACATACACCACCACCTCTACGCTGACGACTCAGAACTACTAGACAAAGACAAACTCGACAACACTCAGACACTACTGACTCGCACGGCTGACTGCTATGAAGACGTGAAAAACTGGATGACAGCAAACAAGCTCAAACTGAACGACGACAAAACGGAAGCCATGCTGGTAGGCACTCGCCAGAAACTTTCCCAGCTCCCTCCCTCTCTCCACCTTCAACTCGACAGCACCCCCATCTCCCTCTCTGACTCGGTCAAGAACCTTGGCGTTATCCTCGATTCCTCGCTTTCCATGACCAGCTTCGTCTCCGCCACGGCCCAGGCATGTTATTTCCACCTCCGCCGCATCAGTCAGATCAGAAAATACCTCACTACCGAAGCTGCCACCAAACTCGCTGTCTCTCTCATCTTATCTCGCATCGACTACTGCAACTCTCTCCTTTCCGGCCTTCCTCACTCCACCACTCTCACTCTCCAGCGCGTCCAGAACAATGCTGCCCGCCTCGTCCTCAGAAAGAAAAAATCCGACCACATCACTCCCCTGCGCAAGCTCCTTCATTGGCTCCCCATCCCCCAACGCATCCAATACAAGATTCTGTCTCTCTGCTACAAATCCCTGAAGAACTACGCTCCTGCCTATCTCTCCAACTTACTTCACCCCTACACTCCTCCCCGCTCCGCCTCCGACCCTCTCCGCCTCCTCATCCCCCGCACCAAACTCAGCACTTGCGGCCCCCGCTCCTTCTCAGTATACGGTCCATCTACCTGGAACACTCTCCCACTCTCTCTCCGTCAGAAACACTCGCTCTCCTCCTTCCAGTCCGCCCTCAAAACTCACCTCTTTCAACAGTTCTAGCACTATATCACCACACTCCCCACCCCAAGCTGACCGTCGTAAGGTATCTTCACTATTTGTGTCACGTGAGTCATTGTCTATAGCGTGCGCATGCGTGTGCGAGTTGTGAGTGCGCGCTTAGAGTTATAATTATTATAAGATAAGCGCATTATAAATACCGTAATTATTATTATTATTTTAAGACGTACAGTTAACAATTCGACATGAATTGCCAATCCTATCTGAAAAAAAAAATCAGCCAAAGATGATTTGTGCAGTAATAGTCTGTAATTGTCATAAAACATTTTGACATCAGGTTTAGCCCGTTTAGTGCAGAGAAAAATTGAACACCACTCAACTGCAAGAGGTATAGATCTTCATGAGGCCCCTCTTGTGGCGTACTCACCTATCAGTGGAGTACACTCGCGAAAAGTTCTTGGGGTCCGGTGACTCCGTAGAAAGTAGTGAGCGACCTTGATATCGTTTGGTCTTGACTCGACTGAAAGTTGACTGACACTACAAGACTGAAACAGAGACACCCATGCGAGAAAGCAAGGGGGCATAATCCTCATGCGCCCTACAGGCTGCGGGGAATCCTGACATCTAGGGCTACTACTTCCTTCAATTTATGTTTGTGTTTTTCCGCCTGGGAGGTCATTTGCTTTCTTCAATGATCCTTGAACTCAGTTGTGACGGCGACATGAACTGGCGTACACACAGTGTTAGGATTAAACCCCAGACCTCAGCCGAGGGAGATGTAAATGTCGCCTTTATTTGTCCAGCAAGAGCCGTAGATTCTCATGAGCCCCTGCTGCTGCAGCCGTAGGGGCACATGAGAATCTATGGCTCTTGCAGACAGTAGGGTTAAGTTCATGTGAGTTTGTTGCCTTTCTCTCTGGTTCTCAGCCTTCCTTTGATTTCTTGTGGGAAAGTGAGAAATTCGCATGATATCTCCCACAGACCTTTTTTTTCCCCCGACCGTGGGTAGATCAGGGATGTGGAAGGGGGTGAGGGGTGGGGGTGGGGTTTGGGGGAGGAGAATAGTGAGAAGGGGTGGGAAGATAAGGTCTGTGGGAGTGACTGGCCTACTTTGGATCTGTACTTTTTTTTTGTCCGGCGACCGGATTAAATATATCCCGAATAATAATAATAATATTACTTTAACGATGATGGTGATGATGATAATAATAATGACGACGACGATGATAATAATAATAATGATGACAATGATGGTAATAATAGAGTGATTTCAATGAAATTCGTGTCAGAAACAGGTTAGCAGATGGTTTTCTTCTGAATTATCGGTTTGGTATGAGAGATAATTATCGGGTTTGTTGGCATCTGAAGCGCATTTGTCGGTAGCGGTTTTAGTCGCGATGATTTCTACAGGAGTCATCGCGACTAAAACCGCTACCGACAGGCAAATGGTTAGAGGCGTCAGAAGTAAACACTATGCCATTTATAGCGTATGAGGGTTGAAAAGCTAAACTGAATCGCCGGAAATCTCATATTTGGTTACTGACATCATTTAAAACAAAAATGAAACGTATGAATGAAATGAACGCACAACGTTGTCGGAAACACAGTGAAAACTGCCTGAATGACACATGTGGCAATTTATTTATCTTACTCGTGCGCCGCGAACCCGGCTTATCTGATTTAGGTGGCTGCTCTCTCTCTCTCTCTCTCTCTCTCTCTCTCTCTCTCTCTCTCTCTCTCTCTCTCTTAAAAAAAAGAATATAAAAAAAATAAAAAAATAAAAAATAACCTATTTTGTTCGTTATTTTCTCTCTCTTTCTTTAAGTTATCCACTTATTGTGTTACTTTCTTTTTCTTGAATTTCTTTGTATGATTTTTTTTTGTTTCATGTTTTGTTGATGAACACACGGCATATGGCATTTAAGACAGGCATCGCCCGTATTGCCTGATAGCGTTATCCTGAAATGAAACGTCGTTCATCATCATCATCGTCATCATCATCAACATTATCATCACCATCATCATTTTGATCATCGTCATCAACATCATCACCATCATCATCATCATCATCATCTCTCTCTCTCTCTCTCTCTCTCTCTCTCTCTCTCTCTCTCTCTCTCTCTCTCTCTATTTAAGTTATCCACTTATTGTGTTACTTTCTTTTTCTTGAATTTCTTTGTATGATTTTTTTTGTTTCATGTTTTGTTGATGAACACATGGCATATGGCATTTAAGACAGGCATCGCCCGTATTGCCTGATAGCGTTCCTGAAATGAAACGTCGTTCATCATCATCATCGTCATCATCATCAACATTATCATCATCATCATCATCATTTTGATCCTTCATCGACATCAATATCATCATCATCATCATCATCTCTCTCTCTCTCTCTCTCTCTCTCTCTCTCTCTCTCTCTCTCTCTCTCTCTCTCTCTCTATTTAAGTTATCCACTTATTGTGTTACTTTCTTTTTCTTGAATTTCTTTGTATGATTTTTTTTGTTTCATGTTTTGTTGATGAACACATGGCATATGGCATTTAAGACAGGCATCGCCCGTATTGCCTGATAGCGTTATCCTGAAATGAAACGTCGTTCATCATCATCATCGTCATCATCATCAACATTATCATCATCATCATCATCATTTTGATCATCGTCATCAACATCATCATCATCATCATCATCATCATCTCTCTCTCTCTCTCTCTCTCTCTCTCTCTCTCTCTCTATTTAAGTTATCCACTTATTGTGTTACTTTCTTTTTCTTGAATTTCTTTGTATGATTTTTTTTGTTTCATGTTTTGTTGATGAACACATGGCATATGGCATTTAAGACAGGCATCGCCCGTATTGCCTGATAGCGTTATCCTGAAATGAAACGTCGTTCATCATCATCATCGTCATCATCATCAACATTATCATCATCATTTTGATCATCGTCATCAACATCATCATCATCATCATCATCATCTCTCTCTCTCTCTCTCTCAACAGGAACCTGATGGCGGCGTGTGATCAGGCGAGGGCTCTGTACATTGACAACGTGCCAGTGTTTCTGTCTCGTGGTGGGGCCCCACGTAAACTGCTCTACAGACAGTATGATAATTTCCATCCAAGCACTGAGGGGGCCTTGCGACTTGCTTTCAACTTTAGGTCCACTGCTCGTGCAACCCTGCCCTCTGTGCGGTCTAGCTTTGCCCACCAGCCTGGACTGCGGCCAACTCTGTGTGACGACCCCCTGCAATACGGACCCCCCGTGGCGCCTCTAGGAGGCTTGCACCGTAACGGTCACCTGCCCAATGAACTCAGCTATAACGTTCCCCTCCTCCCCACCCCACATTATCCCCAGTCAATGACCTCGCAGCGTGTTTCCTACATCACCTGTCCAGAATATCAGGGGCGGCACTATGAGACCCTCGTCTGAGTGCATTGTAGTGTGAACCCACCCTGGTTGCCTTCCTCGATTCTCATCGGTGGATCGATGGGGACAAACAGTGTGGTCTACTCATCATCCCTTGCCTGAGTACAGAGACATTCTCAACCCACGCTCACTGTCTCCCTCGATTCGTTCTGGCGTATCGACGGAGACAACCTGCGCGGCGTACCATGATGTGTAATTGTCGTATTTATCAGTCCATGTGTTGTCTTTCTCGCTTCTCTGCTGTGAGTCGACGGAGCCACCCAGTGTGGCACCCACCTTCACTCTCATATATTGCCCACACTCATTAGATGGAGCATCACACCGTGATCATTTTCTGACGTCTGAATCTAACAATCTGGCAAACTGTTTAGTGTCCGACATTGAATCTATAGCGTATTAATTGATTAGCCTTTTGGATTTATTTCGTGCACCGAATTTGCTTCTGTGTATAGGGTGTGACGATCATTATCTTCCTGCATTTTCCTTTTCTTTCAAAACTGAGGTAATACTAGACTCTTCTTGTTATAGCGAAAGAGCCTATGTCTTTATCGTATATTATACGGTCTACGATCAGTGACTCATTTCATTCGCTTTTCAGAACGTCACGATACATTATTTCCCCTACGCGGGACGTGACGCTAAGGAGCCGGTATTTATATCGCAGATACGGTATATTATCAGTGACTCATTTGCCTACAGAACGTATCAAAACTTTATTTCCCCGACGTGGGGAGTGACGTTGCCTGCAGAGACAAACCTGAGGTAATAGACTCTTCTTGTTATAGCAAAGGAGCCTATGTCTTTATCGTTTTTTGTACGGTCTAATATCAGTGTCTCATTTCAATCGCTTTTCAGAACGTCACGATACATTATTTCCCCTACGCGGGACGTGACGCTAAGGAGCCGGTATTTATATCGCAGATACGGTATATTATCAGTGACTCATTTGCCTACAGAACGTATCAAAACTTTATTTCCCCGACGTGGGGAGTGACGTTGCCTACAGAGATAGCGACAGAGCTTAAATTTCAGCTCTGTAGTTTCTCCTGTATTTTGTTTAACTTTGTTAGCGTTCATACGCATTCATTTGTTCTTATTTGAATTTCGTACACATTTTTCCGCTAACGTGTTCATTCATCATGCCTGCCTGTAGCCCAACTGTACCCCAGTGTTCGCTGCAAAAGCAAGATTTACGAATAGGGCATCTTAACATCTATCATTTATACAACAAAGTGCCCGACGCCACTGTTTTACTTTCACAACCCCAACCCTTTCATGTATTTGGATTTACGGAGTCTAGACTCAGAGAACATATTAGTGACGACTCGATCTCCATTCATAATTATACTATATTCCGTAGAGATGCATCATCTGCTGGCCATACAGGTATAGCTGTGTACCTTCATAACTCTATCCGCCAATACGTTACCCGCCGTATGGATTTAGAGTCTAGTCACGTGGAAAGTTTATTCCTTGAATTGAAATGCGATAAATCTTCCCCCACACTTATCGGTTTTATTTATCGCACCCCTTCAGCAACATTTTCATGGTATGATGATTTTGTTACCATGATGGATAAGGTGCAATTACGTAACAACAAAGACATACACCTTCTAGGCGATTTTAATATTGACCTTCTCACGACTGGTCATGCGGCGTGGAATTACACCACCTCATTATTTGGCCTGCAACAGATGGTTCGGTCTCCCACACGAGTTTCTTTGTCATCCGCCACATTGATTGACCACATCTACACTACAAATGTATCTGCTGTCAAGAACGTCCATGTGCCAAATGTAGCCATTAGTGATCATTTTCCTACTTGTTTTCATCTTTTAGTTAAACGTGATAAACCCTAGCACAAACAACACACTACTATCACCTACAGGTCTTACAAAAAATTCAACACTGATGACTTTCTTCGAGACCTATCGAACATGCCCTTTCACCTTATTTATAACACTAATGATCCCAATGAAGCCCTAACGCTTTGGTACAAGCTGTTTCTTTGGGTCCTAGATAAACATGCCCCACTCAGGACTAAACGAATTAAAAACCCTACCCTTCCGCCTTGGTTGTCAAAGGACATTATTCATGCGATGAAAATAAGAGATGACTTAAAACGGCAGAAAAAATTTGCAGATTTTAAAAAAACAACGTAATTTTGTAAAATCCTTAGTTAGAAAAGCCCAGAAAACGCTTGCGGAAAAAGTTATCGCAGAGGGTAAAGATACCCGAAGTGTCTGGAATGCTATCAATTTGTTTACTAAGCGGAAAAGTTCCATCCCTGCTGCTACATCTCTAGGCATGGATCCAGACGACTTCAATTCCCATTTTTTAAATATCGCTGAGTCCCTTGTACAGTCTTTTCCCACTTGCAGTGATAGTTACAGTTGTTCTGCTAAACTGCGCACACACTGTGAGTCTGCAGCAGGTGCGTCCTTCTCCATACCTCTTATGACAGTGTTTGAAGTTGGTAAGTATATTTCTACTCTAACCAGTAAATCGTGTGGCCTGGATGGAATAAATAACATGGTACTGAAATTGTCACTTCCATACACAGCTGACTCCTTGACATTTATATTCAACCTTTCTATCACCCAAGGTATTTTTCCAGATGCCATGAAAGATGCTAAAGTTGTCCCCATTCCCAAATGTAAAGATCCCAAAAGTCCAAACGATTTCCGTCCTATTTCAGTGTTATCAATATTATCGAAGCCAATTGAAAGACACATTCACAAGCACCTACTCCAATTCTTGGAGAATCAACGCCTACTCCTATCTCTTCAGTCCGGTTTTCGACCTAAACACTCGTGCCATACTGCACTCGTTCACATCGTTGACTCTTGGCTCTCATCAATCAATAATTCCAAATTAAATGGTGCAGTTTTTCTGGACCTAACCAAAGCATTTGATTTAGTCGATCACAACATTCTTTTAAAGAAACTTTCAGTGTATAAGTTTGATTTGAACTCTATTGCGTTTTTCTCATCCTACCTAAGTTGCCGCCGACAGAAGGTGTACTCGAACGGAAGGTATTCGAAAGAAGGTATAGTGAGGCACGGTGTTCCCCAAGGATCTATCCTAGGGCCTCTTTTATTTTCTTTATTCATCAATGACCTGCCTCTTTCCATCTCAAACCCTACGGTAAAATGCGAACTCTTTGCTGACGATTCCACGCTGCATACATCAGACGATCGTCTCATAACGCTAAATTGTATCCTCCAGCAAAGTCTTGATGAAGTGTTAGATTGGTGTACGCATAATCGCATGCTCCTCAGTACTTCTAAAACCAAAAGCATGTTGATAACAACCCGCCAAAAGCATCAGCTACGTCCTGCCCCTTTGATACTTTCACTTGGTGATAAACCTATCCAACAGGTATCCAAGCACCGCCTACTGGGAGTTGTACTTGACGACCAGCTCAATTGGTCGTCGCATATTGACAGTTTGTGCAAAACCTTGTCCAGAAATGTATTTCTGCTCTCTAAACTTAGACATATTCTTAGTACAAAGTGCTGTACATTGTTTTTTCACGCGCACATTAAGAGCCACTGTGACTATGCGTCCTCTTTGTGGGACGAATGCAGCGAACGTCATATTAAAAAAGTCAACTCGCTATATCGTCGTTCAGTTAAAATAATTATTCCACACCCTACTTCCACAGACCAAAAGATAAAATCTCTTGGCCTGCTTCCACTGAAGGAACAACTAAAATTTAACAAATGCGTCCTCATGCACAAAATATTTCATTATCAAGTCCCCGAGTATCTGTGCGCGCTATTTAACTTCAGCCCTAGGCATCAGCTACACACAAGACATGGCTTGCTTCATTTACCCCGACCCAGGATAGATCTCTACAAGTCAAGCCTTCTATTTTCGGGCAATTTTGTCTGGAACTCATTGCCATTGAACATTAAATCATGTTCAGGTAAAACCCATTTTAAACGAGCTTTGCGAACGCACTTCCATTCAGCCTGACTTCACAGTTTGCCATATCAGAGTATTGTTGTTGATAACACGTGAAAGTCAAGTATTTTCTCTTTCTCCTTACATTTGTAAACTGATAATCCTTGGTCTTGTCGGTGTCGCTATATGCTCTTGATGCTGCTGATTCTTTGACACTGTCTTAGCTGAGTATAATATTAATGCTATGCACTCATTTATTTCTCTTACTTTTGTGTTGGTGGCAGTTACTACTTCTCCAATACGAATTTATTTTTTATTTTTTCCCTTTCATTGATTCACCTATTGTGTTTGTTTTTTTTCCGTAGTTTTTCTTCTTATTATTATTATTATTGTTATTATTTGCATGCTATGTTTATTTTCCTGTTATGTTGTTTGTTTA
>BTPG01000004.1:186074515-186092015 GCA_036245525.1 Semisulcospira habei
CTCTCTCTCTCTCTTTCCTCTCTCTCTCTCTCTCTCTCTCTCTCTCTCTCTCTCTCTCTCTCTCTCTCTCTCTCTCTCTCTCTCTCTCTCTCTCACACAAACATGCGCGCATCTCAAGGAAGAATAGATCCTCATGCGCCCTCCAGGCTCATAAGGATCGATGCCTCATGGAGATGTTTGGACCGCGCGCGCATGCACGCACACACACATCGAACCGCTTTCAGAAGAGCATGCAGGTGACCCGTGTACTTAGTATATCATGTAGCTAGGTAAAGTCAACCTGCTTTCACGCAAATTATAGCAAGACTGAAACTGTACCATGAAGTTCTAATTTTGTCACCATATTCTCAAGCCTATGAAGCGAAGTGAAACTTATATCACGTAAAATATAAAATTACTTAAAAACTAAAACTTACGTCATGACAAATGACGTTTGACAAATCAATGACGCGTATGTCCTGCGCCCCTAACAGAACTCACTGACGCATTGGCAGATATGCGAGACTTTTTTCAATAGGAGATAATTCAACATCAGAATCAGGTCAAAGACAAAAGGTAGAGACCATTGACAGCGAGGACAGCTCTCATATAGAAGGGATTTTGTGAGTTATGGTTCATCCCATCTTGTTTGCTTTTGGGCGTTTTGAGCAGCAAAATGCACGACAGGTGGTTTGAAAAAGAGCAAAATTTGGGTAAATTTAGTCGACCCAGTGTGTTCATGGGAGCCCTATATGGGGCATGTGCACAGTTATTGTGCAGGCTTGCAGACGACAGTTTTGTCATGGGGTACTTAGTGCATTAGAGTGTTGCGGAAAACGCTAACAGACAATTTGTTTAAGAATTGCTGGAAATGTTTCTCCTGTGAGATGCTCCCCGTGGAATTTTTGTGTGGGCAAAAAGGTTCTTTGTTCATAGCTGTGTGTTTCAAGAGGCTAATAGAGAAGAGTGTGTGAAAAGGGGGGGGGGGGGCGAGGGGGGGGGGATCTCATATGGGGAGTTGAACCATACACACCTCAGACACACCCACCGTCTGGCGTGGAGACAACCGGCTGAATAAACGCGCGATTTGGTTTTGAATACCCCGATATTTGGTCAGTGTCTTCCTTAACCCTGTTTAGCCCTTTGTGCAACAGCAGGAGATGGATTGACCATGATAATTCAAGGGTAGTCAGCCAGATTAGCTTGGCGCCATCTCAGGCGTCAAGCTGATCTGGCACTGCCCTTGAATTATCATGGTCAGTATAGGTCTCCTGTAACTGGTATATAGTTGTTAAGTGACACATCTAAAATTTGGGAAATACGGCCTTGGAGTTAAATGGGTTAATTTTGCAACTTCCTTATATGCAGTCAGTCACAGTTCTTGCCTACCCTGACCCACCCACCACACCCTACCCTACCCCACGCCATGCCCCCCCACCCACCCACCCACCCCCACCCCTTCATCGCCATCCCCTTCTCTCGAAGACTTCGTGACAGACGCTCGTGTTACTAGTCAAAGTCCACCTCGTTCCGTGTGCAAGTGTCGTAGATCTTCAAGTACTTCTGCAGCTGCAGCGGCTTCTGAGAATCTGCACATCTTGCTGGCTAATCGAGACCGACCATCCAGCTCATATCTACTCAAACATTGGAAGCTGTTGGGGTTTGGGCCTGATATTTTTACCCCCGCAAGTCAGCCAGATTCCGATGCCAGAACCCCGGGGTCACACAAGTGTCACCAGCATCCTTCTGGTAACGCTGCAGGTTAAACCCTGACGACTTTCTCTGTACAGGGAAAACAGATGGATGTAAACTTCGCCGATCCTTGTGTGCAAGAAGCATAGATTCTAATGAACCGCTGTATTTGCAGCGGCTCATGAGAATCTATACCTCTCGCAACAGGAGGGTGATGGCTAAACGATTTTTGTAGAGACTCGCCTTCACGACAAAGAGCGTCTGCAGGGGACGCAATTTCAGGGTGAGAAAGGCGGGAAAACCCAACATGTTTCTGGTTTCAGTTACTGCCTACGTTTCTTCGGTACTGAATATACAACTGTGACTTTTCTTTTCCTTCTGCGTTTCATGAACTGACAAATCATGTATCAAAATTCTTCGAAAATCAGTGGACGGAAGTTCGGGCCAACGACATGGCAGTTCTTGCGGATGGAGTCAGTCACGGTCATAGAGATGATGACCCAATCGGCAATGACTCTCGTGAGTACGCAGTCTGTGGTGAATTCGATGACGGAGCCCAACATCGATGATTCAGCAGGGTGCAACCGTGACTGGTCAGCTAAACAATTCCCGTCACAGCGTTTTTGGCTCACATGCGAAGCAAAAGTGAGTCTATGTTCTGGGCTAGTGGCCACACAGGGCAATTAGGTTACGCCCCCTTTTCGCACACTGTTATCTGTTAGCCTCTTGCAGCATAAAACTATGAACGAAGAACCTTTCTGCCCAAACAAAAAATCCACGCGAAGCACATCACAGGAGAAACATTTTCAGCAATTCTTAAAAAAATTAAGAGTTAGCATTTTTCACAACACTCGAATGCACTAAGTTACTTACTTACTTACTTACGCCTGTCACCCCTACCCGGGTATAGGCCGTCGACGAGAGACCTCCAGCAACTCCTGTCCTGTGCTTCTCCTTCGATTCTACTCCAGGTGGTTCCCAGTCTCTTGATGTCTGCTTGGAGGTCTCGGCGCCAGGAGTTTCTCGGCCTACCTCTTTTCCTCTTTCCCTGGGGGTTCCATGACAATGCCTGCCTAGTGATACTGGAAGCTGGCTTTCTCAGACTGTGACCGATCCATCCCCATCTTCTTCGCCCAATTTCATTCTCTGCTGTTATCTGCTCTGTTCTCTCCCAGAGTCTGACGTTGCTGATTTTCTCTGGCCAGTGGATTTTCAAAATTCTTCTAAGACAACTGTTCATGAAGGTGTGTACTCTGTTGACTGTGGTTTTTGTCAATCTCCAAGTCTCTGCTCCATATAGGAGAACTGCTTTTACATTGGAGTAGAAAATCCGGACTTTGGTGTGTTGTGACAGCTCTCTGGAACTCCACACTTTTTTCAACAATGCACTAAGTACCCCATGACAAAACTGTCGTCTGCAAGCCTGCATACAACCGTGCACATGCCCCCATTAGGCTCCCATGAACACACTAGGTCGACTAAAATTACCCAGATTTTGCTCTTTTTCACACCACCTGTCATGCCTTTTGTTGCTCAAAACGCCCAAAAAGGCAAACATTTGAAGTTTTACCTCCTAAAACGATGGCAAAAAGGGAGGAAATTTTTAAAACTATTTCTTGCGGAAAAGTTACTACATGCACCGGAAGCAATTGCCCTGTGTGGCCAGTGGTCGTCCGTCCGTCGTCGGTGGTAAACTTTAACGTTGGCATTTTCTCGGAGACTATTCAAGCTACAGTCTTCAAACTTGACCCAAGGATATTTTGTGGCAACACCTTTCTAAACATACAAATTTCAGTGACCTCTCACAAGGTCAAGGTCACAGGGGATCAGGAAATATATCAAAAATAGCTCTTTTGGGACATAATTTATTTTTTATCAAATACTATTCACTCCTCTATCATTCAAGATAGCGAAGGGAACTGTCTTACGGAAGACCAAGACATTCTGAAGAGATTTGTACAACCACCGAGCTACAGGGGACCCAGGCATACTTGTCACCCCACCAGTGACCAACAGTGACAACTATCCCATCTCCGAGAAGAAGTAGAGGCTGCCGTGAAGTCGCTGAAAACTGAAAGGGAAGGCAGCAGGAGCAGACAACATCCCTACAGAACTAGTCCAAGAAGGGGGAGAAGACATGATAAGCGCCTTACTAGCTATGTGCAATAAATATCTGGCAGTCAGGGGAATGGCCCACACCATGGACCCAATCACTTATAATAACTCCCAAAAAAAAGGCAACTTACAACAATGCCAGAATTATCGCACGATCAGTCTTATATGCCACCCAAGCAAAGTCATGTTACAGATCCTACTGAACAGGCTGAAGCCACAGGCAGAGACAATCATAGCTGAGGAACAGGCAGGCTTCAGACCAGGGCGCAGCACAACTGAGAAGATCTTCAACCTGAGAGTTTATGTGAGAGGTACCTCCAGCACCAGCAAGACCTCTATCGTTTCTTTGTGGATTTTAAGAAGGCGTTTGACAGGATGTGTGGCATGCAGCCCTTTGGTCCACCGTGAAGCTGTACAATATCAATGCCAACCTGATCAAAGTAATAGAAAACCGTTACAACAAGGCCACTAGCGCAGTCTGCTTCAACGGCAAAATAGGAAATTGGTTTAGGACAACAGTCGGAGTCAGACAAGGCTGCTTGCTCTCACCTACTCTTTTCAACATCTTCCTGCGAAAGAATCATGATGGATTGGAGGCAGAACAATCAAGAACTTGCGTTTCGCGGACGACATTGATGGTCTTGCAGGAACAGAGGAGGAGCTAGCTCTGCAGCTGGTGGTAAATATGGACAGTACAGCCATTGCGTTTGGGATGGAAATCAGCGCAGAGAAGACCAAACTGATGACTAATAACGCGAGTGGCATTGGCACTGAAATCATGGTTGGAGGCCAAAAACTGGAAACAGTTAAGAAATTTAAATACTTAGGAGCCACTGTGACAGATGAGGGATCAAAACCAGAAATACTGTCCAGGATCGCGCAGACAACAACAGCGCTGACAAGACTGAGGACCATATGGAAGGACAGAAACATCACACTCTGCTCCAAGAACAAACTGATGCGCTCTTTAGTCATCTCAGTGTTCTTATATGCCTGTGAGTCATGGACCCTCACAGCAGACCTCGAAAGGAGAATACAAGCCACTGAAATGAGATGTTTTCGAAGGCTGCTTGGCATTTTGTACAGAGATCACATCACGAACGAGGAAGTTTTAAGCAGAATCAGGCAAGCCATGGGGCCCTATGAAGACATATTAGCCATCGTAAAAAAAAAAAAAAAAATTAAAAAAAAACTGAAGTGGTATGGGTATGTCAAGCGATCAGCAGGGCTTGCCAAGACAATCCTGCAAGGCACTCTGCAAGAAGGGCGAAGGAGAGGAAGACCGAGAAAAAGATGGGAGGACAATATCTCAGAGTGGACAGGACTGAAGCTAAGAACAGAGCGGAATGGAGGGAGCTGGTTGCCAAGTCATCAGTGGTGCCCCAACGGGGTCGGCAAGACTACGGGATAGATAGATAGATAGATAGATATATAGATTAGATAGATAGATAGATAGACAGATAGATAGATAGATAGATAGATAGATAGATAGATAGATAGATAGATAGATAGATAGATAGATAGATAGATAGATAGATAGATAGATAGATTATTCACAACTTCAAACCCAGACTTGGTACAAAGATACCTGATGGTAAGACCTTTATACGCACACTAATTTGGTTGATCTCCGGAAAGGTCAAGGGTCTTAAGAGTTCAGGAACTAGGTAAAAAATAGCCATATTTTTTTTACAAAAGGTGTGTTTTTTTTCAAATACTATTCACAACTTCAAACCCAAACTTGCTACAGAGATACCTGATTGTAATATCTATCTATGCATACTAATTTGGATGACCCCTCGAAAAGGTCAAGGGTCACAAGAGCTCAGGAAATAGGTAAAAATAGCCACATTTTGACAAAAAAATGTTTTTTTTTCCCTCAATTACTATTCACAACTTCAAACCCAAACTTGCTACAGAGATACCTGATGGTAAGACCTATCTATGCATACTAATATGGATGACCACTCGGAAAGGTGAAGGGTCACAAGAGCTCAGGAAATAGGTAAAAAATAGCCATATTTTGACAAGAAATGTTTTTTTTCTCAGTTACCATTCACAACTTCAAACCCAAACGTGCTACAGAGATACCTGATGGTAAGACCTATCTATGCATACTAATTTGGATGACCCCTCAGAAAAGGTCAAGGGTCACAAGAGGTCAACAAATGTGTATAAAATGCCAATAATTGTAGTTATTATCGACATTTTTGCAAACTTTTCAATCAAATTTGGCACAAGGGTAGCTGATGATAAGACTTTCCTATGTATCCTAATTTGGTCGACTCATCGCAAAGGTCAAGGGTCACGGGGCTTTCACAGATATGTGAAGACTGATTAAATTTTGAGAAAACATGGATTATGTTAGTGCAGAAGCCATCCCTTTACTTATTGTCAGACGTGTGGATCGGTCATACACCTGAGCCATAAGGGCTTTGCCTTTCTTGTTTTCTTTGATTCAGGGTGGGGGCAGAGCCCGGGAAACTCGTGAGCGAGATGGTCCGCCACGTATGATCATGGACGGTATCATCATGCTTCCCCGGCAGTCGATGGGGAGGGGTGGGGTGGGCTGGGGGTCATGTCGTCATGGGTAGGGTGAGGGAGCGGGGCTGGGCGGGCGGTGGGGGGTGGGGGGGTGGGGGGGGGGAGGTCAGGGTACCGGGAGGAAGGGGGGGGGGGGGGGGGCGTGCTGAATGCCGTGTGAGTGGAACTTTCTTCGAGTTTCTATGCCGTCTCGTCAGTGTTGTGGATCCTACTCCAATTACACCTTAGTATCTTCGTTTTCTTCTTCTGTTTCAAGTCAGTCGGCATCTCTAACTCATTCGAGGCGCCTCGCATCAATAGCTGCGGAAGCGTCGTATAGCGTTGCCGGCGGCAACATACGCTATACGACGCTTCTGCAGGTATTAATGCGGGGCGCCGGCTTGAATGAATGAGCTAACAAGTGTCATCGGAGGAAATAGGCTCAAGAGACTGAAAGCGAGCCAACAGGTGGCTGTGAGACCCCTTGTGCTCAAACACCATGTCCGACACCTGCACATCAAAGCCCCACTCACCTGCAAGAGGCCAAGAGTTTCATATGTCCCAAGAGCAAGGGTACCGCCTCTCGTTGAAGATCCATGTGACCACTGGCATGTGCGTTTGCTACTCAGTCGGCCAGAGTGAGAGAGAGAGGGGTGTGTGTGTGTGTGTGTGGGGGGGGGGGGGGGGTTTGGTTTCTGACAGAGACTTGATGTCGCTTTCGTTCTAAGCGATTTGAATAGCTACATGTCTAACAATTTTCTTGGAAAGTGCGATATTTTTTCTCTTCTTTCTTTTTTCTCTCACATATCTTGGGTTGCTAGGATAACAAGACCCATAAGGTCTCAAACGAGGGTGATACCAGAAACCACTTGGCGTGGCCTTTTCTCCCTCCCTCACCGAGGAGTGCAATGTTTTATCGGAGTACTGATCTCTCCTCGCAATAACCCAAGAGGCATAGATCCAGTAAAGAAAGGTCCTCGGGCCTACGACGGCCCGCAGTGGGCTCGCGCACGGTTGTGCGCGGGTCCACTACAGCCACCTGGGCCCGAAGACGTTTTGCTACTGTGCCGGGAGGCTTGGGGTATGGATTATCATATGCTCCTGCATCCGCGGGTTTATGAGAATCTCTGCTTCTTGCTGGGTGGATGTGGGGCTCATTTATATCTCAGGTGGAGAAAGATGTAAAGGTTTGACCTTGTGACTGATAAAGAATGATATTCGTTTGAGGTTACGGTTGAATTGGACTGAATTCTCTCTCTCTCTCTCTCTCTCTCTCTCTCTCTCTCTCTCTCTCTCTCTCTCTCTCTCTCTCTCTCTCTCTCTCTCGTAGTTTGTAGCAGGACAAGAATGAAACAAAGTCAGTCTTATTTATTATTATTTATTTACGCCTGTCACTCCTACCCGGGTATAGGCCGTCGACGAGAGACCTCCAGCAACTCCTGTCCTGTGCTTCTCCTTCGATTCTACTCCAGGTGGTTCCCAGTCTCTTGATGTCAGCTTGGAGGTCTCGACGCCAGGAGTTTCTCGGCCTACCTCTTTTCCTCTTTCCCTGGGGGTTCCATGACAATGCCTGCCTAGTGATACTGGAAGCTGGCTTTCTCAGGCTGTGACCGATCCATCCCCATCTTCTTCGCCCAATTTCATTCTCTGCTGTTATCTGCTCTGTTCTGTCCCAGAGTCTGACGTTGCTGATCTTCTCTGGCCAGTGGATTTTCAAAATTCTTCTAAGGCAACTGTTCATGAAGGTCTGTACTCTGTTGACTGTGGTTTTTGTCAATCTCCAAGTCTCTGCTCCATATAGGAGAACTGCTTTTACATTGGAGTTGAAAATCCGGACTTTGGTGTGTTGTGACAGCTCTCTGGAACTCCACACTTTTTTTAACTGGAGAAAGGCTGCTCTGGCTTTACCGATTCGTGCTCTGACATCTGCATCAGTGCCGCCTTTTTTGTCTATGATGCTCCCGAGATAGGTGAAGGACTCCACCTCCTCCAACGGGGTGCCAGCAAGCAAGATTGGTTCTTCCCTGGTTGTGTTCAGCCTCATTGTCTTTGTTTTCTGTTTGTGAATGGTGAGGCCCACTTGGGACGAGATGTCAGCAAGCCTCGTGGTCTTGTCCTGCATTTGTTGATGAGTGTGGGACAGTAATGCCAAGTCGTCTGCAAAATCGAGGTCGTCAAGCTGTGTCCACAGTGTCCACTGTATTCCACTTCGTCTGTGCTCTGTGGTCATCTTCATGACCCAGTCTATGGCCAGTAGGAAGAGGAACGGAGACAGCAGACACCCCTGCCTGACACCAGTTCTGACCTGGAGCTTTCTGGTGAACTGCCCTTCGTGGATCACGCGACATGTCATACCATCATAGCTGCTCTTGATCAGGCGGACGAGCTTTGTGGGTACACCGTAGTGTCGTAGGAGTTTCCACAGAGTCTCTCGGTCCACGCTGTCAAATGCTTTCTCATAATCCACAAAGTTGACGTACAGCGGGGAGCTCCACTCCAGAGACTGTTCCACGATGATGCGGAGAGTGGCGATCTGGTCTGTACATGATCGGTTTTTCCTGAATCCTGCTTGCTGGTCTCTCAGCTGGGGGTCAACGGAGCTCTTCATTCTATCTAGGATGATCCTGTTGAAGACCTTTCCTGGTACTGACAGCAAGGTGATTCCTCTGTAGTTGGAACACTTGCTGAGGTCGCCTTTCTTGGGAAGCTTGATTAGGTACCCCTCCTTCCAGTCAGCTGGCATCACCTCCTCTTCCCAGATCTTTCCAAACAGTGGGTACAGCATCTCCACTGTTGTCTCTAGGTCTGCTTTCAGAGACTCCGCTGGGATGCCATCTGGCCCTGCTGCTTTGCCATTCTTAAAAAATGCCACTGATTTTCTGATCTCTTCCCGGCTGGGTCTGTCACAGCTGATGGGTAGGTCGGTCTCTGCCGGCTGGATGTCGGGGGGGGGGGGGGGGGGGGGGGGGCTAGGTCTGTTCAGTAACTCTTCAAAATACTCGGCCCATCTGTCGAGTTGGTCTGCTCTGTCTGCAATAGGCTTGCCTTCTTTGTCTTTTACTGGTCTTTCTGTATGGCCATACTTACCCGACAATCTTCTGGTAATGTCGTAGAGCTGTTTCATGTTGCCGCTGCCTGCTGCCTTTTCTGCCTCTGCTGCCAGGCTGTCTGTGTAGGCCCTCTTGTCTGCCCTGATACTCCTCTTCACCTCGCGGTTGGCTTCCGAGTATTCCTCCTGTGCTCTTACTTTGGCTGCTCTCGTGCGACTGTTGTTGACCGCTGCTTTCTTCTGCTTCCTCGCTTCTATCTTCTTCAAGGTCTGTGCCGACAGCCAGTCCTTGTGGTGGTGTTTCCTGAACCCTACAGTGTCTTTGCAGGTTGAGTTCAGCGCCTCTCTAACTGCCTTCCACTGCTGCTCTGTGGTGACCGCCTCCTCTTCATTTACTAGCTCCTGTAGCGCTTGAAACCGGTTGGACAGCACCAGTTTGAACTCTTCTCTAACTCCAGTTTCTCTCAGGAGGCCTACATTATAGCGCTGTCTTCTTGTTGTCTCTGTGCGGCTTTTCTTTAGCTTGAGCTTCATTCTTAAGGTAAGCAGATGGTGGTCTGAGGCGACATCTGCTCCCCTCCTCACTCGAACATCTTGAAGGGATCTTCTAAATTTCTTGCTAATGCAGATATGGTCTATTTGGTTCTCTGTTGTATGGTCAGGTGAGACCCAAGTTGCTTTGTGTATTCTTCTGTGTGGGAAGACGCTGCCTCCAATGGCAAGTCGGTTTAGAGCACAAAAGTCTACAAACCTCTCCCCGTTCTCACTCATCTCCGAGCCTAGTCCCTGTCTCCCCATCACCTCTTCGTATCCGGTGTTGTCCTCCCCTATTTTGGCATTAAAATCGCCCATAACGATGGTGATGTCTCGCTCCGCACATTTGTCCACGGCACTCTGGAGTCGGTCGTAGAACTCTTGTTTCTCTTCCTCGTCACTGTCATTGGTGGGCGCATAACACTGGATGACGTTCAGCTTGAGCTTTTTCTTGGTTCTAAAGGCTGCTGTGATAATTCTTGGCACAAGAGGTTCCCAGCCCATCAGCGCTCTCTGTGCCACTGGTGACAGCATGAATGCTACTCCTTCTGTATGGGGGGCATTCTCCTCTTCATGACCTGAATACAGAATCATCTCCCCACTTAACAGCCTTTTCTGGCCAGACTGCGTCCATCTGGCTTCACTGATACCTAGCAGGGAAAGGTTGTACTTTTGCATTTCCGCTGCTATCTGGGCGGCCTTGCCGCTCTGGTACATGGTCTTGACGTTTCATGTGCCCATGGTTGTGTCCCTGGATAGAGAGAGGCGGCTCGGTCCTGTGGCTTCCGAAGACTTCCGGCTTTCACCACAGGACGTCATAAGTCTTCTAGTAGAAGAACCTTCCTCCTCCAGGAAAGGAATTACTGTTAGTCTTTTCGTCGGCGTTTTTGTAGCTATTTCCTTTTTTGCAGGGTGGGGAAGCTACCCCCACGCCCAACCCCCTTACTAGGAGGACCAGGGGTTTTATGTCGGGGTCACCTTCCCTTAGACCATGTTGGTTCACGGCACCTTATTTCATTCGGTGCACCCCTCTCACGAGGGACCCCCTATCCACCACCCAGGGGACGCGCCTCAACGCCGTATGGTCCCAGCGCGAGGAAAGTCAGTCTGCGCACCTACATTATTTTATCATTGAAAATATCATTTCATTTCATTTCATTCCTGTTCATCTTTCTGTCTCTGTTTCTCATGTCATTCTGTCTGTGTCTGTCTGCCTGCCCGCCTGTCTGTCTGTGTCTGTCTGTCTGTGTCAGTGTCTCTGTCTGTCTCTCTGTCTGTCTGTCTGTCTGTCTCTGCACGGTCTCTCTCTCTTTCTGCGCATGCGCATGTAAACAGAGTGTGCAAAATTGTGTCCAGTGTGAGAAATCTATTTCTCCTTTCAAAACTTATTTACTTTACGAATTCACCAACTAGAAAACTCTTCTTCAGCACTCACATCCAGCCCCACATTGACTACGCATCTACAGTCTGGGACGGGTGTAGTGATGCGTGCTTAAAGAGGCTTAATTCCCTCCACCGGAGGGCAGCCAAGCTAATCCTTCCCAATAAGCAGAGACAGCACTGACGAGCGACTCAGGGCCCTTGACATGCTTCCGTTACGTAACCTCTTTCTGTTGAATAAGGGCGTGTTAATGTTTAAAGTCCGCATATCCAAAACCCCGCGGTACGTCTCGGATTTGTTTAAGTATGCTAACACACCATACATGACATCAAGAAACAAACTGTCAGTACCCAGGCCACGACTTGATATAGTATGATATATATCAAAACTAGTCTGTCTTACTCAGGGCCAAACTTTGGAATTTGTTTCCGACCAATATTACCGAGGCATCTTCATTGTCCACCTTCAAGGCAAGACTATTCCGGCACTTAATTGAGCTGCCGAACAAAGCGCACGCGACTACTGCGTTCTGAATAATGACTCTGTTATCAAACATGTAAGTGTGTGGGCGCGTGTGTATGTGTGTGCGTGCATGCGTGCGGACAGTGTGTTTTGTGCATATTTGTTTATGCTGGTGTGTGCGTGCGTGTGTGTGCGTGCGTGTGTGTGCGTGTGTGTATGTGTGTGTGTATGTATGTGTGTGTGTGTGTGTGTAGTCTTGCGTGCATGTATGTGTATGTTTGGTTAGTCAGGAGGAAGTAAAACGTCTAGATAATCTTGACGTTTATGCTTACAGTTTTGCCTTCAATGTACCAGATGTAGTCTTAACAGTGCCGTGCAATGTATTATGTATGTGTTTATTATGTAGTTGTATTTCATGTACCGTGTGTAATGCCAGACGTGGGTAGGGACTGTGCTTGGTCTGACGCGGGCGTTGGTTGAAGGCCCCGGACATCATTACATCACGGTAGGCCCTACGTTTTCCGGGCCTTTGTTTAACCCAATTTGAGCCGTAGCGGCGGGGTCTGACCTAACTCTGATTTACGTATGCCCGTGTGTGTGTGCGCGCGCGTGTCAGTGTGGGTGTGTGTGTGCAAGTGCGTGTGCGTGCCGGCGTACGTGTGTGTGTGTGTGTGTGTGTGTGTGTGTGTGTGTGTGTGTGTGTGTGTGTCAGTGTGTGCGTGCGTGTGTGTGCAAGTTTTCATGTAGTTTGTAGCAAGGACAAGAATGAAAAAAGGTCTGCGCACCTATTCTTTTATCCTTGGAAAATCAGTAAAGTTTTATTTCATTTCATTCTCTCTCTCTCTCTCTCTCTCTCTCTCTCTCTCTCTCTCTCTCTCTCTCTCTCTAGTCTCTCTCTCTCTCTCTCAGTCTCTCTCAGCTTGTCCTATCAGTCTTTCAGAGCCGAACCTATCCACATGTGACCTACGACCTTTCGTGTGACCAACCTTTGACCTTTGGTGAACTGGTATGTGGGAATGGAGGGTGTTTGAGAGACATTCGGCTTTTTCTCGCACGCTGGAGTACTTTTCTCCACTGTCGCTCGCATTCCTTACGTCTTTGGTGGTAAAGAAACCCTTTATCCGGCAACTGCCCAGCAAGCCAGGACCTTCGGACCCACGTCGGCGGCGCACGGCCGCACTGACACTGGCGGTACACCGTGAGTCATTGCTGACCGCCGGATGATTTCTGTCAGAGTTCGTCGCCGGTGATAATTTGAAAAGATTAGAAGCTTTCTTTGGGACGTTTCTCATATTCAGTCATTCAGTGTAGTTAGGCTTAGGAAGCACGGGCATATTAGGTTCACTCATTTAAGGCGCCTCGCATCAAAAGCGGCGGAAGTGTCGTATAGCGTTGCTGGCGACAACGCTATACGACACTTTCGCAGCTATTGATGTGGGGCGCCTTGGATGAGTTGATGCATCAGTGTACTGTAACGATAGTTCAATTCTTTTACCCTTTTTCCTTATTGCCTAGTGCCAGTCAGTCGGTAACAACTATTTTATAAAAGACCAAAACACAGTGAACGACAGCCATCGGCAGACTTATCGACAAATCCACGACCACAGCATCAACCACAGTCACTGAACTATCTAACTAGCCGACCCGGCCAACCCGGCACCAACCAACCTGCCAACCAAGATTGCTGAAAAGATAGATTGACAGACAAAGAAACAAGCAAACCAACCAACCAACCAACCAAATAACCAATCAACCAAAAATAAACAAACGGTACATGCATTTGTACAAGGTAAATGAAGATTAAGACACCGTATGCTTCTGTGAAAAGAAAGTATTTTTCTTTTTTGTTTCTTATTCTTCATACGTATCGAATCAAACTCCCCTCCCACCCACCCCCACACCCTCAAAAAAGAAGAGAAAAAACAACAAAACAAAACTAACAAAACCAATAAACAAACAAACACACAAACCCGGCAAAGCAAAACAAAAACCCACACACACTAAATTGGTGTTTAACTAATAGCCGTCAGTAGTTCTAGGCACACTGGTTGTCTCCCTGGTTGGTTGGTTAGTTCGGGTTTAACGTCCACAGCACCGAGGTGATCATGGACAGCCCTGACGGGCGGGTCATTATGGGGGACAGGGAAATCTATTGCCTATGGAGTACGACCTCAGTGAACACTGATCGACTCAGGCCGGCGCACTCCAGCTGTGCCACTTTGGTTTACCAGGACCTTTCAACGGACATGCTATTGAACAAATCCGTATTTTCCCCCTGGATTGTGAGTCCACCTACCGGGGTCGGGACTGACGGGATTCCTTTCGCTCTCCTGCTCCGACGTTTAACCAACCGCCTGAGCTATTTCGGACTCTGGTTGTCTCCCTCGATTCGCACCCGCTGATATCTGCAGTAGCGAATCAAGGGAGACAACCACTACATGTGTGTTTTTGGAGTCAGTCTGTATTTGTACACGCCGCAGTGACAGCGACAGTAACCGAAGACCTCTCACAGCGCCTGTCAAAACGTTGATTGACCCGCCTTGTCGAACTGGGTCATTGGGTGGACGTTAGCGTCGGCGCACAAAGGGTTAATTGCCGTCGTTAGCGACGGACCACAAAGGGTTAATTATGGCGAAGGAGTCGGTGTTTGCCCTACAAGTGAAAAAGTGGAACTGTAGTGCTTGATTGGGCAAGACTGAATAGTAGTGACAAGTGAAAAGGCTTAGCAAGTCTGCCAGCCGAAACTGATAATCAGTCATGGATTTTTACCGTAGAGGAGACAACTTGATGTTGGTAAATAGGCCGGGACCAGCTGCCGGCATGTGTGAGCGGCTTAGTCCTGCGCCAGCCACTACTAGTAAGCAAGGTGCTCCGCCGCTATATCGGCGGAGCACCTTGCTTAGTGACTGGCGCATGACTAAGTTCACTCATGCCACTGACGCCAGTTTCACAGGCGAAGGTCGAGGAATAATCAGTTTTTCATGATGCGTATGATCTCAGTGTCCGAACTGAACATCATCGATGGGGTATCACTCGTATTTCCGTAAATGATAAAGGAAGACAATCGCTATCATAAATACTAGAGGGATCATGTTAAGTTTCCATGAGCCCGCCGAGCCGGCCTTCATGTCAGACTGTCAACATCAAACAACGTAGGAAAGGGCTTGGGTGGGGAATTGGGGGGGGGGGGGGGGGGGAGGGAGGGGCGAGTCGTGCAAACTTAGAAAAAATGAGTCGTAAAAATAACAAAATACGATATTTTTACTTCTCCGAAGATGTCAGTGTTTGTTTGTGTGTTTGCGTTTGTGTGTGTGCGTGTGTGTGCGTGCGTGTGTGTCTGTATCTTTGTGTGCATGCATGTCGAGGAGAGGAGGGGGGGGGAGGTTGGGGGTGGGGGGGGGGAGGTGTGAGGGGGGTGGTGGTGGAGAGGGTCACCCCTTCCCTGCCACCCGGCCCTCTGTTCCTGCGCCACTAAGACACCGCTGCACAAGTAAGCAAAGGTCCTCGGGCCCACTTCAGTGCGCGGGCCCACTGCAGCCATCGTAGGCACGAGGAGGCTTTGCGGGGGTTGTCGTAAGAGCGTATTTGGTTGAAAACGTTTCACCTGCACTTTCCATGACTGATTAGGCCACATTGGTGTTGTGAGACCGACCCACGCTAATTTCGGTCAGAGACAGGTGTCAGACCGACTGGCTGGCACGGCGGTTCACTTTTAATACGTTTAATGATCACCGGGAATGGTCAATCAGGTGTAACCCGTGACGTAGTATTTACTGTGTGTAACCGTAGGTGAAGTATAAGTACATTTAACTCATTCTATCCCAACACCGAAATCCCCAAATTTGGCGTTGTCCTCTGAATACTGCACTCTAGTGCAGGACACAGATCGACCATGACAGTTCAAGGGTGATGCCAGAATAGCGGCTTGGCGCCCATAGGCGCCAAGCTGTTCTGGCATCACCCTTGAACTATCATGGTCGATCCAGATCTTGCTGTGGTGTGTCTGGGGTAGAATGAGTTAAGTACACTATCGTAAATATCGCTGAGCAGGTGAAGAAACAGGGCGATTTGCCATGAGTGAGCTTTAATTAGTCCCGCTGCGCCAGCCACTAGGCAAGGTTTAGTTGTAGCGGAGCACCTTGCTTAGTGGCTGGCGCAGGACTAAGCTCGCTCACTAAACCGGCCCCAGAAGGGAACGCTTTTGTAGACTGCTATGGTTAAAAAATGTTCACGTGAACCCGCGCACACCCTGTACAAGCTCACGCTGAGCTTGTACCAGGCGCACCAGGGTTCACGGTCGGCGAAGAAACCGTAGCACGAACCGACTCCAAACCGGCAACGAACGACTGAGTGAGACTGAAGTCGGATGGCGTGTCATAGTAATACCAGCGCAAATCAGTAAAGCATCGACAACATTCCAAACATCTCCAAGAGGCCGTATACATCCTCGTGAGCCCGGCGGGTTACCCGCTGTGACTTCAGTTCGCTCTCCGGTTCGTTGTTTGGAGCCCGAGTCGTCCGGCGTAAACGGATAACCTCTCCGACCATGACTCAAATGACACAACTTGCACTGACTCGACTGACGAACGCCTTTGCCTTCATGTCAGTTTTCCCACCCAGTCAGTGACCGCTGTGACCACACAAATTAACCCCTTAAAGTAGAGCAGCGTTACCCAACACGAACACCGCGGCTCAAACCGGCTGACCGCCAGACTTTTATCACCAATTATTGAAAGGCGGGTTGTTTGAAAAAGGAAATCACTGTGAGAATAGGAGGCAACCATGCTGGACATGCGGCTCCTCCCCTCAGTCCCCGACCTCACCCTCCTCTCAGATGCCCATCTGCCAAGCCGACACACACATACTCACAAACCAGATAGGTGATGCTAGCGCTGGCAGAATTGTACAACAAACCAAGGGGAATTACTCAGCGCTGGACAACAGTTAGATCCCCTGCCCCCGCCTGATAGGCGGGGGCAGGGGATCTAACTGTTGTCCAGCGCTGAGTAATTCCCCTTGGTTTGTTGTCGGTACGACACACACATGACTATACATGTAATTTATATTCGCACAATATGCAGATGAACTGAAGTAGTTACACGTATACCTGTACCATCACAGGTTTAACCCGTTCAGTGCCAGCCGACGCAGACTGTACGTGTTTCTACAAAGTTCGTGCGGAATTCAAGACCAAACTAACACCCTGGATTCAACCTGAAGTGGTTTCAGCAAGAGGCATAGATCCGCATGAGCCCCCGCAGTTCCGCATGAGCCCCCGCAACTGCGGGGGCTCATGAGGATCTATACCTCTTGCAGTTGGGTGCTGTTCACATTTCTCGGCAGTGAACGGGTTAAATCCCCACGTTGTTGCTACATTTGTATTTTTATTACTATGTGTGCGTGTATAAAGCGCGGACCTACTCCAGCCGAGACAATAAACTATTGACCCTTATCATTCGGAATACACCAGTGTGTGAGACTAAAATAGTTCAAGGGTAGTGCCAGAATAGCTTGGCGCCTATAGGCGCCAAGCTATTCTGGCACCACCCTTGAACTAAAGCCATTGGTCTATCTCCTTGCCTGTAAGTAGTATAGTAGCTTGCATATCATAGCGGCAGTGTACAGATTTGAAGATCAGTTTTAGCCTCAGTATGATATTGGTTAATAGATCGCAATATCTCTTTTATGAATGTCTTGCTATCATGCAGACGAAAAATTTAACTTATGAAGGTCACGTTAACCATTTAAATTCAGGCAGTTCAGGC
>BTPG01000004.1:186097015-186387015 GCA_036245525.1 Semisulcospira habei
ACCTTTTGTTTTGCGTACGTTTTATACGAAATGGGGGTTATTGTCACAGCGTTATAGCCAAAACATTTACGTTAATCATGACTGAATAACAACCAATCCAAAAAAAAATTGAATGAATAAAATTAATAATTAGATATCAATTTTTTTTTTTAAAGTCCTATCAAGATTTCCGGTGTTTTTTTTTTTCCGGTGTGACATTTTTTTTTTAATTTTAAAATTTGTAGAAAAAAATGATTAATACATGACGAGTCACGCAAATCAAAACGGGGGTGGTGGCGGGGGGGGGGGGGGGGGGGGGGGGGGAGAGGGGGGATGAACACCACCGCCACCATCAACAAAAACCATCACGCATCGTTACTGTCAGACGCATCGTGATTTCAAGCGGTTCAGAGAGAGGCCATTAGGATCCAAGCCTGGGTGAGAGCCCGAAACAAAAGCCATGCAAATCAAACTCGATACTGTGACGAAGCGAAATGCAGTACTCCCACGGCGGAGAGTGCGAAATTGGTGCCATTAATCAGACCCTAATGAGTATTAGCCCGGGTCCGGAAGCTGGTGGAAAAGAGGCATAGAGTCACATGAGCCCCTGCGAATGCAGGGGCTCATGTGAATCTATGCCTCTTGACAAACAGGACTGCAGGTTTGGATCAAGGACATGAAGTTTTCGCCATCTCCCTCAGGCGTGTCTCCAGCATTAGCAGGCCCCGGTTCGGACAGGCTGGCTCCGCCGGGTTTAACACCATCACCACCAGTTTAGCCTGGTCTTGATCGGCATACCCAACTCCCGTTGTGACATCCAAAGGGTAGTGTTTAGTGGACGATTCAAACTTGTTCTGAATAGTCGCCCCCGAAAGTGAAAACCGAGACATGATATACTGACTGATAAGAAATCTTTAACCCATCTTAAAAAGCCTCAGTGGCACGGGGAACGGCAGGACTGATCGTGGGTCGACCATGAGAGTTCAAGCCAAGCTATTCTGTCACCATTCTTGAACTCTCATTGTCGATCTATCTCCACAACTGTGACGTGCGTAGACTTCAAAGCCTGGGACATCTACAAAAATGGATAATTTCATCCTCAGGATGTGATGGGTTAACCCATATCATACTGAGGCTAAAAGCTTCAAATTTGTACACTGCCATATGCAAGCTACATTATAGTACTTACAGATAAGGCCTACAGACTAATGGCTTTAGTTCAAGGGTGGTGCCAAAATAGCTTGGCGCCTAGAACAAGCTATTCTGACACTACCCTTGAACTATTTTAGTCAAACTTATTTCACACACATCATTCCGAATGATAAGGGTTAAACCCGACCACGACTGACAGTGCCGACTGATATTGCCGCTAACTCGGCTGCTCGGCTGTCCGGCAGAGAGACTCAGTCTGACTGAGCACTGAGGGCCGGGTAGTGTCGGATTCAAGATTAGTCCTGGCGCTTCTACTGGCGCAGAGCTAATCAGGCACTACCCTTGAGCTACTCAGAGTTACTGATCACTGAAGCAGCGGGTTGCCGGTGTTGAAATTGACTGACCGGCTCAGACTGACTGACTGACTGAAGTAACATTTTCCCACCGTTTTCACGCTTCAAATGAAAGCAAACCAGGCATCCATCCATAAAAATTGGAATTGGAAAAATAATTCATGTGGGCATCCCCAAACGGCGAAATTCCATTTCAGTCGCTCCATGCCATTCATGCAAATGAGATCGTGACGCACTCAGATCGCAAGGAGTGCGCGCGTGCGCGTCACCCCAAGCTGTCAGCCAATACAATAGCAGGGAATTGAACACATAACCCCACATCTGCGCGCGCTAGTGGTTGCACGTGCGGAGTGAAGTGGTTGTGTGTGGGATACAAGTGGAAGAACTTTTTCCGTGAGAACATTTTTGTTGCAGTTTTTTTTAATCGGCCTTGTCCAAAATGAATCAGTAGTAGGAGTGGCTAGAATAACTGGATTTGAAAGTCACGTTATCACAAGTGTGCACGGTATGTGATACACGCAACTCAAATGCGAAAACTGTTTTGGCAGTGTTTACTCACATTTGGTTTTCATTGTTGCTTAAACTGACTTTTTCCGGATTGTTTCATAAGAAAGGCGCCCTTGAAGGCGCCTTTCTTCTGAAACAATCCGGAAAATGGCGTAATGGAACAAAGATTTATAAGCTGCAGCTCCCCTCCCACCCACCCACCCCCACCCCCTGACCCCGCCCCGCCCCGCCCCCCCCCCCCCCTCCCGGCCCGGGTTTTCCCAGGAAGGGGATGAGGGAAGAACATCGGTTTTGTTTGGCATCTCAGTGCAAAATCACTGTGTACCCACGAAATACAAGCTCGTTACCGATATGGATGGAGAAAATCACATTTCACTTTCCTTGCATTTTCCAATTATGTCAAGTGTGTCATCTATATTATACCGTAAACTGCAAAAATACTTGGTTTGCCACAGATTTGCAGTTTCAATTGTTATCATGAAACTTCCTCCATATTTCCTTTTATCAAGCCACAATTTTAGTCACTACATGTAAGCTGACATGGTCTACCGTAGTATATCTATTTTAGACACGGATCCTGACTTATGCTTGAATACAACTAAATTCATACACTGGGCATACACGTTTTTCGTTACTGTTCTCGATTATTTGATTGACGCTTCAAACACAATCCACAATATCTGTAATACAATATTTTGATACTGATTTTCTTAAGTCGGTGTTTCCGATGATTCGAATGATGTTGCATTTCCTTGTTTGCCAGAATACGTATCTATATAATAGCAGGCAATACCGAATAAGAATAGTGTCACTTATCTATATAATAGCAGGCAATACCGAATAAGAATAGTGTCACTTATCTATATAATAGCAGGCAATACCGAATAAGAATAGTGTCACTTATAATAGCAGGCAATACCGAATAAGAATAGTGTCACTTATCTATATAATAGCAGGCAATACCGAATAAGAATAGTATCACTTATCTATATAATAGCAGGCAATACCGAATAAGAATAGTGTCACTTATCTATATAATAGCAGGCAATACCGAATAAGAATAGTGTCACTTATCTATATAATAGCAGGCTATACCGAATAAGAATAGTGTCAGTTGAAACTTGGGCGGTGTACAGGAGGCATGCACGCAGACTGAACCACATTCACCTAATATGCCTGCGCAAAATCCAGAAGATAAGGTGGCAGGACAAGACTCCAAAAACTGAAGTGCTCCTTTCTGCGGGTGTGCCCTCTGCCGGTTGACACCATGCTGATGATGCCTCAAGTCAGATGGGCGGGCCACATTGTAAGGATGCCAGATCAACGCATCCCCAAGTGTGATGAAGCTCTATGCTAGGGTTAGTACGGTACGGTTTTTGTTAACAAGTAGGATTAGTGCGGTACGGTTTTTGTTAACGGTTTGTTTGTGCCGAAAGTCCGTGGGGCCTGCTGCTCACGTGGAATATGTAAGGCATGGTTAGCACGGAGTTTTGGTGAGTTCTGTTTAGTGAGTTTTAGGCAAAAGCTGTGACTGTCAGAGGTCTAGTTTGGTTATTGCGGGCTGTTTTGTCGTATGGAACGGTTGTTTGAGTTACCTAGCCCGCATTCCAAGACTCTGAAGCCTAGATTTCAGGTATGTTTCTATAAACGTAGTATTGATAGTTGTTTAGTTAAAGACAGTATGCGTGGTAAGATTAATGTGGTTGTATAGCGGTGTTCCGGTTTGGTTTAGTATAGTATGTTTAGAATTCGGTGAAGTAACCGGTGTTTTTGTATACAGTTGTTTACCGAGTTAGATGACTAAAGGAATATGAAGTGTGTATGTCTAAGCCGCTATGAAGATAGTACGTGGTTGGGTAAGCATAGTCTTTTCCAGGGTATAGAGTAATGTATAGCAAGAGTGTCAGTTAGGCTATAGTCTGTTTCAAGATAGTGACTGATATATGGGGGTGATACGAAGATAGTTTATGAAGCACGTGTGTGTGTGTGTGTGAATGAACGTGTGAGTTATTTGTATCAGCCAGGTTACGTGACGTTTCTCATTGATCCAATATGTTGTGTGTTTAGCAAGTGTTACGTTGGGACTTTTGTTATTTATTTAGAGTTCTTGTAACGAGAGTGGAAGACGGACGCCGAGACGTCGAGTCGCAGGAGTGGACCTACGTGAGGTCATCCCTCCAGCTCTTCTGAGTGATTCTGACTGGGACCAAGACACCCAAGTCCAAGCGAGAACTGAGTGTACCGTACGAGAACGAGGACGTCCGTGCCCAAAGAGACAGGACGGCAATACGCGTACGACGAAGGACTTTCACGCCTAGACGTGAGAAGGACCAACGTAACCAGGCAACAACATCAAACAGGTTGGAGACATTGAGAGACTAAAACCTAGCCTGGCAAAGATACTGTGATTTGAGTGTGTGATAGAGAGCCTTGTATATATAGTTTGATAGTCTTTAAAGCGTTTTCTTTTCTTTTATAGTGTATAAAGGTTACTTTAGAAAGGGAGCCCGTGTGTTGTGTTTTACCGCATGAATGCGCCCGTCTGAGTCAGTGGCGGTGTATGCGTCTGTTGCGTGAGAGTCTGTGCGTACGACTGTGGGCAAGTCTGCGTGCATTACAGTGGTGACCCTGACGTGATTCGAACACGCAACCTTCTGATTCCAAGACTCTGAAGCCTAGATTTCAGGTATGTTTCTATAAACGTAGTATTGATAGTTGTTTAGTTAAAGACAGTATGCGTGGTAAGATTAATGTGGTTGTATAGCGGTGTTCCGGTTTGGTTTAGTATAGTATGTTTAGAATTCGGTGGAATAACCGGTGTTTTTGTATACAGTTGTTTACCGAGTTAGATGACTAAAGGAATATGAAGTGTGTATGTCTAAGCCGCTATGAAGATAGTACGTGGTTGGGTAAGCATAGTCTTTTCCAGGGTATAGAGTAATGTATAGCAAGAGTGTCAGTTAGGCTATAGTCTGTTTCAAGATAGTGACTGATATATGGGGGTGATACGAAGATAGTTTATGAAGCACGTGTGTGTGTGTGTGTGTGTGTGAATGAACGTGTGAGTTATTTGTATCAGCCAGGTTACGTGACGTTTCTCATTGATCCAATATGTTGTGTGTTTAGCAAGTGTTATGTTGGGACTTTTGTTATTTATTTAGAGTTCTTGTAACGAGAGTGGAAGACGGACGCCGAGACGTCGAGTCGCAGGAGTGGACCTACGTGAGGTCATCCCTCCAGCTCTTCTGAGTGATTCTGACTGGGACCAAGACACCCAAGTCCAAGCGAGAACTGAGTGTACCGTACGAGAACGAGGACGTCCGTGCCCAAAGAGACAGGACGGCAATACGCGTACGACGAAGGACTTTCACGCCTAGACGTGAGAAGGACCAACGTAACCAGGCAACAACATCAAACAGGTTGGAGACATTGAGAGACTAAAACCTAGCCTGGCAAAGATACTGTGATTTGAGTGTGTGATAGAGAGCCTTGTATATATAGTTTGATAGTCTTTAAAGCGTTTTCTTTTCTTTTATAGTGTATAAAGGTTACTTTAGAAAGGGAGCCCGTGTGTTGTGTTTTACCGCATGAATGCGCCCGTCTGAGTCAGTGGCGGTGTATGCGTCTGTTGCGTGAGAGTCTGTGCGTACGACTGTGGGCAAGTCTGCGTGCGTTACACCAAGCGGTTGCTCTTCAGTGAACTGTCCACAGGCAAGCGTTGTCATGGCGGCCAGCGCAAGCGTTTCAAAGACACTCTCAAGGCTTCCCTGAAAGCCCTTGAGATAGATACCAACTCCTGGGAGCATTCAGCCCAGGATCGCACCTCCTGGCGCAGCCTCATTAACAGGGGACCCACAAGCGCTGAGGATAGACGCATAGGCGAAGCAGACAGAAAGCGTCTCCAGAGAAAAGGACGAGCGGCAAGCACCCAATGCTGCACCATCTCACGTGTGTCCAACCTGTGGGAGGCACCTCCGTGCCCGGATTGGCCTTACCAGCCGTCTCCGGACACACCATTTTTTTCAGACACAACGTAGTTAGGGATGTTAGTGGTCCTCATCGCCCTCGATGGACGCACATAAACATGTATCAGTTGTAGGAGATGAATTGATCATGATAATTCAAGGGTAGTGCCAGATGAGCTTGGTGCCTTCAGAGCAACGAGAGCAAAATTACAGCGGATGACCAGCTTGGAACTAGAGCGTAGACAACTTAGTAGCTCTCATGAGGATCTATGCCTCTTGGAGATGTTTGGAGTGTTGTCTATGCTTATGGTACAAGCCGGTTGTCGACCGCGATTTAGCTCTCGTTCGTTGTTGGGCGTCGTTCGTTGCAAACGGTAACCTCACTAATGAAAGATGGAGGCACTAAGAGAACTCGGGGCGTGGGGTGAGGGGGGGGGGGGGGGAGGGGGCGGTGAGGAAGAGAGGGGGGGGGGGGGGGAGAGGAAGAGTTGACTAAGAGGTGTGCGGACGGTACCAACTGTAAACCATTTTAGCTCAAAGCCCTGAGAAAAAACTGCCACAGTTTAGTGAAGATATAGGGCCTGTATCTTCTGAGGTCTACGTCACACATAGACCGTGATAGTTCAAGGATGGTGTCGGAATATCATGTCTTGGCGCCTGGACTGAGGCGCCAAGCTATTCTTACCACCCTTGAACAAGCGGCACGGTCGATCCAAACCAACCCGTCGTATCGTGTCCGCTGTTATTGAATTTATGGTTTAGTCGTTCATCGTCCAGCTCGTATTCCGACAGTGTGCAAAAAAACACAGTGTCATGAACCCCATACAGGCTGTAGGGCCACATGAGAATCTATCCATGATGCTGGCAAAGATCAGATGCATTTGCATCTTTTAATTAAGATGGTGGGATATAATCCAGGCTAACCCCTTCACTGCCAGTGGACGCAGATTGTGTTCTGGAAATCACTGAAAATTCAAGGTCAGTCAAAGATTCCCGGCCGATAAAGAATCGTGGCTACCTATTGGTGTACGGTCAGCAAGGGGCATAGATCCTCATGAGCCACCGCAGATGCGGAGGCTCATGAGGATCTATACCTTATGTACTTGGGTGGTGGCGTGTGAATTTTCCCGGTACTGAAGGAATTAACTCCGCGACAAGTAAGCAGAGCGGCGTGTAGCATGCGTGTCAGTCCTCAAAGACACTTGGTACCAATTTCACAAATTTGATACCTTGTGCTAAACATTAACAGAGCCCCCCCCCCCCCAACCCCCAACCCCCCCCCCCCCCCCCGCGCACTGGCATACAGCTCTGTGTCATCAGTATAAAAATGGTGAGAAACAGAGTGACATTTGATAACACTAGATAAAGGCTGGGTATACAATGTGAAAAGGATCTGCCCCAAAACGGAGCCTTGGGGAACACCGTACACAAGCTCAGTGGGATCGGACTCTACTCCCAACACAGACACTACTTGCTTTCTTCCAAAGAGGTAAGACTAAAAAAAAGTGTAAAGCGGTACTCTTTCTTGATGCAAAAAAAAAAAAAAAAAAAAAAAAAGAGTTGAATGAGAATCTGGTGATCTATCGTGTCAAAAGCAGCGCTCAAATCAAAAAGGGCCAGAACAGAAACATTATCTTCATCACTGGCGGTGAGCAGGTCGTTCACGACACGAAGCAACGCCGTCTCCGTGCCGTGACCGGTGCGGTAGGCGGATTGAAAAACGTGCCAGAGGTCATTACTTTTGATATGGTCGAAACTGCGACAAAACTATTTTCTCTAGTAATTTTGAAAGAAATGTGAGGTTAGATACAGGTCTGTAGTGAGGTTAGATACAGGTCTGTAGTGAGGTTAGATACAGGTCTGTAGTGAGGCTAGATACAGGTCTGTAGTGAGGTTAGATACAGGTCTGTAGTGAGGTTAGATACAGGTCTGTAGTGAGGTTAGATACAGGTCTGTAGTGAGGTTAGATACAGGTCTGTAGTGAGGTTAGATACAGGTCTGTAGTGAGGTTAGATACAGGTCTGTAGTGAGGTTAGATACAGGTCTGTAGTGAGGTTAGATACAGGTCTGTAGTGAGGTTAGACACAGGTCTGTAGTTTAAAGATCATTTGGGTCAAGAGTGGTCTTCTTTAAGAGAGGTTTTACAATGGCAGTTTTGAAACATGCTGGGACAACACCTGTTCTAAGAGACTGGTTTACAATTTCTGTGAGAGCTGGCACAATCTCTCCGCAACATTCAAGTAGAAGAGATGAGGGGACAGGGTCGAGGTCACTCGTTTTAAGCGACATCTTAATCATGGTTTCATGCACAAATTTCTCCGTTACAGGACAAAAATATGTCAGAGGCAGACCTGAAAAATTGTCTCTGCAGATGGATAGTTTTTCATACCAGCATCTGCACATTTATCAATATTGTCACGGATGCTTTCGACTTTGTCACTAAAGTAATCTGAGAAAAGCTTTGGAAGAACTTGGGGTGGATGGGTGCTCGGAAGAACAACAGACCTGACCTTTCCCATAAGGCTGTTGGCAATGCAAAACAATTCTTTGCATGTACCAGCAGCAGCAACATTATAACAATAAAACACAGTTTTTGCATGGTCTGTCAGACGCGTGACTTTGTGGTTCAACTGACTGAAAATCTGTTTATGCACTGTCAGTCCTGATTTAAGCCAAAATCGCTCAGCCTGACGTCTCTCCTGCTTTAAGGCGTGCAGTTCAGACGCCCGCACGGATGGGAACCAGGGTGTGGAGAGGCGCTGGGTCACCTTGCGACGAGTAGCCGGGGCGTCAGTAGTACTGGTCTAGCAGGATCCTAAGGCCAGCGTTAGGCTTATCAGCCGAGGCGTGTGTGTGGCCAGAGACAAAAGCGGCGACATTGGCCCTGAACTTGTCCAGGTCGATCTCCTTCAAGTTCCTTGTGATCCTGAAAACTGGAGGCGGACGAGGCTTTGCAATATCTAGCAGGCACGTGACAGGAAGATTGGTCGGAGGACAAGGCATGGCTCACACAGGCGGACCGAAAAATAGAATCCTCCTCTCTGTACACAACCCAGTCAAGTATGTGTCCCTTGTGAGTCGGCTGAGACAGAGCGAAAGTCTGCAACAGATCAACGACATGGGATGTGTTGGTGTTGGAAGCACAGTCATAGTGACTGTTAAAATCGCCAACACTCACAAAGTTCCCACTCAATGCATTGCAATGTTCAAGGAAATCAGCAAACTCGCTGAAGAAGACAGTGTCTGTAAGCTTATTCTTCCTGCTGTGGGGTGGTAGATATACACAGAAGAAATGAACATGTTGTGGGACATTAAGTGTCACTTGTGCCAGTTCAAATGATGAGCCTACGGTGTGGGAAGGTCGGGAAGGCGGATTTGACTGTGGCCTGATCCAGCAGACATTCTCGCACCAGAATGGCTATACCTCCACCACGCGAAGCACGACTGAGCAAATGATCTGAGGATATAATCAGTCAGTAACTATCTTTGTCACTGACTTCGTAACATATAAGTTGTTTGGAATACAAACCGTATTTTCAGGTGCCTATAACATACAATTCGTGACCTAGATTTCGCAAATATCTTCATCACTTCAAGTTGTAACATTTTGAGTTGTTTGGAATGCAAACCGTATTTTCAGGTGCCTAAAACATACAATTTGTGACCTAGATTTTGAGTTTAACCCATTCAGCCCTGACGCACTACATCAGGAGATGGGTCGACCATGATAATTCAAGGGTAGTGCCAGATTAGCTTGGCGCCTGTCGGCGCCAAGCTAATCTGGCACTGCCCTTCAATTATCATGGACGATCCATCTCCTGCAACTGGTGCATAGTCATTAGATGACGCCTCCAAAATTTGGGAAATACGGCCGTCGGGCTGAATGAGTTAAGTAAGTACGGCGTCTGGTTTCACTGTGTTCAGTGTTTATTTTGAGCGACGCCAATGTATTTTTCTGTACCTACATCGGAGATATACTCGTTTCACGTCCAGCGCCAGCTGAATGGGTCAGTGACTGTTGTTTTTTTTTCCCAAAGCTGGTCCGTAAATATAACCCCTTCACTGTCGAGAAAACGTGAACGCGATGCAAGTGCAAACAGACCGGCAGATCCTAGTGACTCGTGAGCCCGCGCGACTTGTCTCAGCAAGAGGCATAGATCCTCATGTCGCGGGGGCTTATGAGGGTCTATGCCTCTTCTAGTGCGGCTGAGACACTGAAGTTCGTATTTATGTTCCTTGAACAGTTATGGTTTTTAGTCGTGGAATGAACACTGAACTTGAAACCGCTTTGAGAAGATACTGATACTGACTGATGCGGCGTCCGCCGGCAGGGAAGGGGTTAAGTTCACTCCAGACCATAGACACAGGATGACCGATGCGAAACGGACTACCTCAGTCCTGTAACGGACACGGTTAATGAGGAAATCGCACCTTTGGTAGTGGCGTGGGAAGATATTTCAGATATTTTTAATTGGGGGTGGTGAGGGCCGGGGTGGCTGGGTGATGTTCACTTTTCAAGGCGAGGGGCTCATGAGGATTATCGGTACCTCTTGTAGGCCGTCTGAGATCGGGCTGGACTGATGAACTCTGTTTCTACCCTGCTTTACACAATAGTCCATGGGCCAGTAGCATGAGCGAGCATAGTCCTGCACCAGCCACTAAGCAAGGTGCGCCGCAAGAGCGGCGCACCTTCCTTAGTGGCTGGTGCAGGACTAAGCTCGCTCATGCAACTGGTCCCATGTGACTAGGCGCACGTGCCAGAGATTTAAGTTTTCACTGCCCGCTGTTCACCGGATGGAACTCTCCTAGCAATAGTTTCAGTCTAAAATGTGGTCTGAATAACTACAATCAACGCCGCTGCTCACGTCGAATCCGCAAGGGGCACTAATATTTCATCACTAACCAACATCTGGCGAAGATCGACTTTAAAAAATGTGTCAGGAATAATGAAAATATGCATAAATAATAATAATAATAATAATAATAATAATAATAATAATAATAATAATAATAATAATAACATCAATTGTTACGATTCTCACACGATTCGGCACACCGAACATTATCCTCTTCACTAGTTTTCCCACGAATCGCACGTGCAGACATCGCGTGCCTCTTAGAGAGAGTGCGCGTGCGAAAGCGCGTGCGCTCGTGAATAAGGGCTTTGTTTTGGGGTTAAGAGGATGGCTCCGCAGGCGACAGGACAGCGACACATTAAAGTGACTCTAAACCCTGGTGCTTGATTCGATCGGAAACAGAGGTAAATGAGTCCGACCAATGCCAGTAAGAGGCGTAGATTCTCATGAGCCCCTGTGAATGCAGGGGCTCATGAGAATCTATGCCTCTTGCAGATGGAAGGTTATGTTCTACGGAAGACAAATGGACAGATGGGAGGATAAAACCGTCGCCATTGTGCGGAAAATGGCGCAGATAATTCCAGGAATAAAACTTTGCGAGTTGAGAATAATAATTATGGGAATAAAGTCGCCGGAGGAGGGCCGGTTTGGAATACTAATCATGGGAACCATGGCCAGACCAGTCCTGGCACCACCGCTGAACCAGTGCGCACAAGGTCACCGGGCTGACTCGATCGGCCCGACGGACTTTTGTTTCCTGACACTGAAATGGACTCAGGTCTCAGTGGAACTGACTCGGCCCTCGAAGCCATTATTAGATGTAATTGTTTCTTCTTCACGGCTTCAGTGTAGCTGCCAAATCATCAGTCAGTGTCGAAAATGCAGGAACCTTTGCTATGGTCGTGTTGTGCTTACATTTAAAGACGAATTAATCGTGTTGTTACAAAGGAGGTGCCTGATTATTGGTTCTGTAACTCTCGTGGTTTTAATCCTTTCAGTGGCTGTCGGTAGTGGTTTTGTCGCGATGATTCCTGCAGGAATCACTATCGCGACAAAAACTGCTACCGACAACCAAAGGGTTAGAGCAATCTAGTGTTCGGTCCAGAAATAGTCAGATGGAAAAGATGAAAGATCCAGCCAGAAATAGACTGATTATAACTTGAAGTCTTTGACACCGGAGGGCGCTGGCCACTTGGCCTCACCTCTCAGTTTGGTCAGTCCGACTCCCCCCCTCCCCCACCCCCTCCCTTCCTTCTTTCACTACTGTAATCCCCTCAGTCCCTCTCTCCTGACCTGGCTGCTTTGTGATTTCTTGTCGACGTATATTTCAAGTTCTGCCGGGAGGAAAAACAGCTACAACGGCATTCAGACGATGCAACGCAAACATTGTCACAAAACAACAGTGTTACTAAACAACAACAGGAACAAAAACAACACCAACAACAGCTACAACAACAACACAACGACGACAAAAACAACTGAAAACAGCCATCCAAACCAATCAACCAGCCAACGAAATAACCAGCGCACCAACCAACCAACACACAAGAAAACACTAGCTCCAAAATAATAACAATAACAATGAAAATAACAAAAGATCGCGTCTGCAAGAATTGTCGACAAGAAAGTGTCAGAGGAAAATGTATGAACCCATTCAAGCAAACAATTGTTGAAGCTAGCAGTTCGCACGTGCATCCCACGCGCACATTGTCGTCAGCATTGGTCAGCGTCAGGTCACCTGAACGGGCACGTGGCCGACACGCGCACATTGTCATCGCACAATGGGCCAGGTGTGGTCAGAGGCGTTGACACGCACGTGCGGGGCACGCGCACACTGGCACGGTCAGTCGATCATTGTTGGCCGTCACATTGGTCAGCGTCCTTAATTTGCGACATGTGCGCGCGTCCGGCACAAGCCCGCAGGTCTCTGAGTCCGAATAGCTCAGGCGGTTAAGCGTCGGAGCAAGAGAGCGAAGGGCAGGAATCGCCGGGTCGTGGGTTCGAGTCCCCGTTCCGGCCCCGGTAGCTGGGCTCGCAATCCAGGGAAAAAGACGGGCTTGTTCCATAGTATGTCCGTTGAAAGGTCCTGGTAAATCAAAGTGGCACAGTTGCAGTGCGCCTGAATTTATCAGTGACTTCAGGTCTTACTCCATAGGCAATAGATTTCCCTGTCCCCCATAACCCGCCCGTCAGGGCCGTCCAGTCACTTCGGTGCCGTGGACGTTAAACCCCGAACTAACCAACCGCAGGCCTAAATTCGTTTTCAGACATCAGTTGGGGAAAAGCAAACTTTAGTTTTAGTCTTAGTGAATTCAGTTAGCCCTTTGCCTGTCGGTAGCGCTTTGTCCCGATGATTCCTGCAAAAATCATCGCGGCAAAAATCATTATCGGCAATCAAAGGGTAGCGCTTTTTGATGCGACGATTTCGGCAGGAATCATTGCAACAGAAAGCGCTACCGACAGGCAATGGGTTACTTGACTTGTTCAAACTACATGCTAGCATGTACATGAAAGAATGTGTTTGATTAACTCAGGAACACTTTTCATCCTGATACACTACTGCTTGAAATCAGTGAACTGATTTGACTATGGTAGTTCAAAGGATGGTGCCAGAATAGCTTGGCGCCTCAGGCGACAAGCTATTCTGGCACCGCCCTTGAACTAGAATGGTTGATCTGTAATGTAGCCTTCATAAGACAAGCAATGAAAAAAAAAAATCAGCCTGAGAATGTCACTTTAATGGTTAGCTAACAATCACTCACACACAACACTGATGTTTACAACAAAACAAAGGGCATGGCTCAGGGCGGGTGAAACACACCACGAAGACCGGTGACGACGCATGGCGGCCAACGGCCCCAACCCGGCGTGGACCTCAAAACAATTAACCCTTTGCGTGTCGGTAGCGGTTTTAGTCGCGATGATTCCTACAGGAATCATCGCGACTTAAACCGCCACCGAAAAGACATGCAAACGGGCTACTGTAGAAGTTGTCTTGACAACCGTAGGCTACATCTCTTAAAAACGTAACTTGAATTTATACTTTCAAGTTGGCGGAGGATTATAAAGAAATATATAAATATTCTTCCCTTAAAAATTACTGTCGGGAGGCCTGTCGCTGACTAGCGCGGTTTCGTTTGAGACGAACGACTCCCAACAACAAACGAGAGCCGCGAAGTCAGGGCAGGTCCGTAACCAGCGTGTCACGGCCATATGCATCCGGGCTCATGAGGATCGATGCCTCTTGGAGATGTCGTTTGGAGTGTTGTACTGCTTATGGTGGACCCTGGTTATCCGCGGCCGTGACTTCGGCGGGGAGTCGTGTGTTCAGTGCCCCGCAAACGAAACCGGCCTCACCGCCATACCAAGAATAACGCCGGATTGATGAGACAATCGCTCCGGCAGCTCGAAAACAATCGCTGACCATCTTAATTAACTCATTCTACCCCAACACCGAAATCCCCAAATTTTGCCCTTGTCCTCTGAAGACTGCATTGCAGTGCAGGACGCAGATCGACCAGGATAGTTCAAGGGTGATGCCAGAATAGCTTGGCGCCCGTAGGCGCCAAGCTATTCTGGCATCACCCTTGAACTATCATGGTCGATCCTTATCTTGCTGTGGTGTGTCTGGGGCAGACCGAGTTAATCAGTTTTACACCCCGAGGCTGATCATTTAAAAATTGCTTATTGTCCTGTGAAGGCTACATAACAGGTTAGAGATAGATCACAAATTTTTTGGGTTCAAGGGTGATGCCAGAATAGCTTGAGCGCCTCAGGCGCTAAGCTATTCTGGCATCACCCTTAAACTATCATAGTCAAATTTATTTCGATATGAGTAGTAGTGTATGGGATGAAAAGGGTTACTTATTATAACTTCAATAGTGGCCTATAATATCCTAAGCTAATATGTATAATTTCACATTTTATTGCCTCAGAATGTACATTACTCAGTGCAGCATTATCTAGAGCACTGTGAACAGTTCCAACTTTCCAGCAGTTACAATTCCAAATTACCAGAAGTATAACGAAGTAGCATGGCTTACACTTGTGCACGCACAGATTTAAAATCGGACAAAACAAACATTACAGCAACAGACTGACAAACAAACGAACACTGTTCTTCAAAGCAAACAAGCAGTTCATTACAACTGCGCAACCTGTCATTGAGATTAAAAAAAATTAAGAAATGTCAAAACTGTGGCTTTTTTGTGTACGACTGACATCGCGATTTGTTCCGAAACACACTATGGAAAAAGATTATATATATATATATATATATATATATATATATATATATATATATATATATATATATATATATATATAATTTGTCATTAAATTCTGAGAATGCTGTGCTAATGCCATGGGATTCCAGGCTGGTAAGCTTGCATTGTGTCATCAGGACATCAGCTGCCCTTTTGTGACTGCATCGCTTATTAGATCTTTTGAGCCTTCCACTGAACACCTACCACATAAAGCAGTAGGGACTACCCCCAGGCGCCGCGCCATCCGCTGGAGAATATCCCGTCCTCCCCCCCGAGGGGGGAAGATAGAAAATATTCCCAAACAGATATTGCACCTGCTGAGTAGATTTAAAGTTTTTGCCGCCTACAACCGGTCCATATATGTATATATATATATATATATATATATATATATATATATATATATATATATATATATATATATATATATATATATATATATATATATATATATATATATATATATATATATATATATAAAATTTCAGTCAAGTGCCGTGAAAACTGAAACAGACACAGAAATGACGCCGATAAGTTGGATCTACTGGTTTAACCCCTTTACTGCCGAGAAAAACAATACTATCTACTAACACGATTATCTAACTGCACGAGATATAAATCCTCATCAGGGCCCCCGCCAATCGCGGGGGCTCGTGACTGAGATCTATATCTCTTGCTGACACCACTTTGGATCTGTGCTCCTTGGACTGACGTCGGGCGGCTCAGTCGGGGCCGAATTGAAGTTGACGTTGAATCAGTGATTTTTTTCAGTTTTAAAAACTCGGTTCAGTTGCTTTGCTTCAGTTGTAGTCGTCAAAAAAAACCCCTTGAACTCTCAGCTGGTCATTTATGCCGTCGGCCGCAGATTTATCAAAGACTCATTCTAGAGTCGCTTCGCTAAAGTAGCGAAACGATTAAGTTCTAGTCTTTGGATCTATATCTAGAACGTGCTGTTAGTCGGTACCTTCGAGCCATCGAAGACAATGTTCTCAAATCGGCCGGATCCACAGAATGTCCTTTTCTCACATTATGCCGGAAGCTGCTTACCCACGTGACGAATGAAAAGAAAATAGAATTTGATTTTTGGGAAGTACTCGTCCTTTCAGTTTCATTTCTTCTTGAAATACACCGACACTTTTTAGAATGGAAGGCGAACCACCCGAAAGAGATGTCAAGGTAATTTCTGTTGTGCGGCTATTGTAAAAATACTGTGGCAAGTAAAACGCTCGTGTTTTATAGCCAATTATGCCGTAGTCGAGTCCCGGCGACTGCGGTCTTTTTGACTGCACGCACAGTCATGTAAATTCTCAAAGAACATAGCATTTTCTTGTGTATCTACTGTATTTTATAACCGCAGGCCTCGAGTTACATGTCAGAAAAGGGTTAGATTGGGCCCACAACTGCAAAAATCAGCGGTCCAGGATGGAACTAGCCTTAACAATTATAAATTTATATAGTGTAAATAGTGCATCACCCGAGCAAACAAACAATGAATGAATGAGTGTCGGGATTCGATGTCCTTTGATTTTACTTTGTAAGCCAAAAATTAAAAATATTTGAGTCCATAGGTTATAGGTATGCTGAATTGGGACTCTGAGTTCTGGACTGTGGCCATATATTCTTATTGTTTTATTTAGTTAGTGATGCATTCTGACCTTTTTTTTTTTTTTTTTGGGGGGGGGGGGGGGGGGGTTTTTTTTTATTTTTCTTCCTTACTTCACGAACTGAGAGGGAGGATAACTTGCATTTGTTTGGTTTACAGGACTTTGAGTTTCGGCAGCTGTGCAAATTTCGTCTGTTTCCTTCTCCTGAATATGAACTGTCCTCAAAACGTCTTCAGCTGCTGGCCGTTTCTTCAAAATATGGACTGCTGTTTGCAGCCAACAATGATGGTAAATTCAGTTATTCATTCTGCTGATGCAACAGATCTTACAAATTACAATACAGGCTTTTCACTGGGATTTAAGTTGTCCATAGTCAAGATGGGCAGCATAACCACCAAAAAAAAACCCCCCAACAATCCACCTTTTTGTGGTCACTACAGTCCATCATGTATTTTAAACATGGCACAGATATCACATCAGTACTAATTTAAAGCTGTACCTCTACAAGGGGTAGGGTGTGATGAGGTTCATGTCATTGCATTACCTTCCAAAAATTGCAGTAGTGTAAAACATTCATGTGTGGATCTGACACTGAAGGCACAAAACAGGCCTCTGTGTTCCTACAGTGCCTGGATGCTCCTAGTAAGCAGAGGCCCTTGGGCCCACGATGGCCGCAGTGGGCCCATGCATGGCTGTGCTCGGGCCCCCTGCACCCATTTTGTGCCTGAAGACGTTTTGCTAGTGAAGCTGCCTATTTTTTTCCCTGCAGGATTCGTCTGATATGAAATGATGAAAATAGTAGATAAGATGACTGAGTACAAATACCTCAGAACCACCATTGGTGACAAACTTAAATGGGACAGTCAGTGTGATGTTTTGTACAAGAAAGGCCAACAGTGCCTGTATCTTTTGAGGAAGCTGCGCAAGTTTAATGTTGACAACTCTGTTTTAACTCTTTTTTATCAGTCTGTTATTCAAAGTGTACTGAGCTAAAAGATAAGACTAAGCTCCTGCGCATTATGAACATCAGTAGCAAAATAACTGGTGTTCAGCAGCCCGCCCTGTCTTCTTTGTATGAGAAGCAGGTGCTTAACAAAGCCTTCCACATTGTATCTGATGATACTTATATTTTATCCGAAGAATATGCCTTGTTGCCTTCCTCCAGGAGATATGGAACTGTGACATGCAAAACAAATCACAGACGTCTTTCTTTCGTACCGTCATGGCATAGACCTTTAGTCATGGCATCATTGAAGGACGGTCAAGATGTTAGCCTCAGGTCTATAAATTTGCAATGTCATGTGATACGCAAGTGTGTGTATGGGTTGTTTGCATGTGTGCGTGCGTGTGTGTTGTGCACATGGTATAAGGTAGTGTTGTCTCAGTTTTTAAGGCTCGGCGTTAAACCCAAATAACTAACTAACTCAGTTTTTAAGACTAAGAATGTTTTCTTTCTAGGTGGATATTAACATTACAGATGGTTGTGATGTTATCTACATGCACATACTCACTGTAATCGGTCAGTGTGTTCTAGTCAGTCGAATGTATTTATTTGTTTTATGTTCACATTTGTTGTTTTTTACAACTGTTTTACAAAAATTCCGCTGCAAACAAATTTCCCATCTTGGGACAATAAAGGTTTTCGTATTCGTGATATATCCTACTGTGCAATAGTTAATAAACTGTGGCTGACCTGCATTTTTCCTCTTTCGTTACAATACCCTTTACATCTTGAGGCTGATTTTTAAAAAAATTGCTTATTGTCCTATGAAGGCTACATTAAAGATTAGGAGATAGATCAGCCATTTTAGTTCTAGGGTGGTGCCAGAATAGCTTGGTGCCTCAGACGCCAAGCTATTCTGACACCATCCTTGAACTATCAGTCAAACTAATTTCAAGCAGTTGTGTATCAGGATGACAAGGGTTACAGATCATCACTTAGGTGTTTACAGCCACGTAAACTCACTCACTCCCGCTCAGTCCCCTTTGTGTCCTAGGTGGCACATACCAGGTTGACAAGAATTACAGCCACCTAAATCATTAAATGATGATCTTTGATGATGTAATCTCGCATAAGGTGGTCGCTCAAAACAGATTGCGTTGTATTCTACAGAGTGAACATTTTTGTTGGCCTGTCTCGTATATTTAAGCTATTATTATTATTTTTTTTTTTTTTTGTCTTTTAGAGATCAAGGTGGTACGATTTTCTACGCTGTCACAGTTGGATGAGCCCTTGGCCGAAAAAGCTCGAAGCACCCTTGTTTTGGATGTGCCAGCTGAGGCCCAGTTCAGAGTCGCTGCCCCTGTTGTGCAGTTGGCAGTTAGCAGCGATGATCTGTCTCTGGCTGTGGTTGTGGAGAATGGAGCAGTCGCGTTGCAAGTTTATGACATCAGAAGTTTTGCTGATCAAGTGAGTAAAGATAGGAAAGCGTGGTTATTTGTTTCTTCAAAAACATTACTGATGACATGACTTAGTGGAGGTGTCTACTACTCGCTCAATTCTAGCCTAAGAACCCGTTGTGTTGAGACACAACCCAGGAAGCACTCGGGGAACCCCGAAGGGGGCCGAGAGTTGTCTCCCGTTAGCTGCCCATCCGGATCTGATACACGGTGTGACTATTCAGTCAGTCTACTTAGGCTCATGCTGTTCAGACGTGTTGCTCTAGCCTACGGACTTGGATTTTCGACCGGTTGCCGGTCCTTTGGACTTGGCTTCTTCTCTGGGCTTCAGCATCGTCGGCCCTGCCTGTGCCACTGCGTGGCTCTGTCGTCCCCTCTTCGTTGGCTGCTGCCCTCTTCGGCCACTTGTGTGCCTGGGCTACGCGGTGAGCATCGCCGGGACTTTGCCCGGTCCTTCCTGGGGTGTTTGGACTTTCTCTCCCCCCCCCCCCCCCCCCCCCCCCCCCCCCCCCCCCGTTCCCGCTCCGGCGGAAAGGTAAGGTAGCTGGGTTGGCCCTCGGCCGGTTCCCGGGCTGGGCACTGGTTTGAGCGGGCACGAAGGCAGTCTTCATCTTTGCTGTTGCTTGCGCGCATTATTCAGGGGTCAAATCTTCCTCTCCCGAGGATATTGGCGTTAATTCACAAAAATCCGCTGTTTAAAAAAGGCAGTTCTGCGTCAGGAAAGGAAAGAATAAAATGTACAAAAGAAAAAAAAAAAAAACTGACACGATCGTGGTTCTTAAACGCCGCAGGTCCACAAGTTGTCAGATTCGTTTTTCCAAGATGGCGTCTAGCGATGCACGACACATGGTTGTCCGTGGCTAAACAGTAATAACGGGAGTGAGGAAGAAATGGACATGGGAGTGGGTGAAACAGCGATGAAAGTTAAGTCGAACCCTGATTATTGGCGCTTACCTATTCACTTGTACCTTGTGTGATTGGGGAATTTGTTATGCTCCAGCCCATGCCTTGACGCCATTGCCTTGGTGGATGTGGCGAGAGCAGACGCTTACTTCGTTACTGAGTCGGTCATGCTATTATGCGTCGTATACTCCCCTTAGCTTGGCAGGGCCCCACGTGCCCGCCCCCTGTCGCCATTACGTAGTAATGTTACTGTGCCAGACACGTGTTTTGTGCCTTTTCTTGGCACCATGTTGGAGTTGTTGTGCATCATGAAGCGTATGCTCACCTTAGTTGGCGGGCCCTCTTGTGCCCACGCCCTGTTGCCTTTTTATTGATAAGGTTACTGTGCCTGCCGTTTGCTTCATTCCTATACTTGTCATGACATGCTTGAGTTTTGTTGTACATGATTTATGCTCACCTTAGTGTGGCGTGCTATGGCCTTCCAGACCAAGGGTGACTGCCACACGTGTATAGCAGGGACGTACCCAGCGCAGGAAGGTATACGCTGGGAAGACAGGTACAACACATTGTTGATGGATGAGGAGTTGCCTCGGCAGGATGGACAAACAGAGAGGTTAGCCGCGACTCCTCTTCTTCGCAGATGGTGGGTCGCAAAGGTTGGGTGCTTACCTTAGCTTAGCCGGGACCCGCATGCCTGCGCCCTCTAGCTTGCGGGGATAGATTGCAGGCCCAGGCGCTTGCTGACAGGTTTGTGCCTTTGTGTTGCGAAGTCCAGCCTTACCAGGGCGGGGTCCCTCAGGCCCACGCTCGCGTGCCTTCGGTTGTGTTGTGTGTTGCAGTCACCTGTTGCTGTCCCGTTCCCGAGGCAGAAGGTTTCAGTGGCCGTCACTTACTAGAGGTCTGTCTGTCTGCACTGGATGCGCCCCCGACCACTCTTGCGACACCTACTCCTCCGGACCGGAGCTGCGCTGTTAGCAGTTGGAAGGTACTGACGCGAGCGACCGGCACCTGTGTGTGATCTGAGTCCAGTTGAGGCGCTTTTCCCGGACAGCGAAACCGGCCACCTTACGAGACCATGATGACCTTGCAGAGGACGGCACTCCGGACGCAGTCTAGCGTGCGGAGTGGGCAGATCGAGGCAACCGTTCCCAGGAGGGAACGCGCTTGGACCAAGCCTTACGTCAGGCAGAGAACCCACCTCGCTACAGAGCTCGGTTCGGAGAGACGTTCTTCGCGCCGTCCCTGGTCCGCTTCCGATCCCCACTCGTCTCCATGGAAGTCTGTGGGCTCTTACGCAGAGTCACCTTGCCGGCAGAGAACCCACCTCGCTACAGAGCTCGGTTCGGAGAGACATTACGCACACGTCCGAGTCCTTCGCACAGTACGGAACCCCCACACCGCTCAAGGTCGACTTGGAAGCCGCCCGGGCGGCCGACGTCTTAGCGCAGGATCTCGCGCTCGGAGCAGGAAGGCTGTCACCGCTCTCGCTTCCTGGAGGGTCCCCCACCAGGACAACGCTGCTCGTCGGGAGAACACCGAGATGGCTGTCAGTGGTTGCTTGATCCTTTGGTGTCCGGCCAGCAAGGTGGAGGTTCCAGTCTTGTCCCTTACCGCTCGGGTCCTCCACGACCTTGTGGAGCGATCGCCACGCCGGACGCAACAGACTAGTGCACGGAGTGGGCTAGTGTGCGGAGTGGGCAGATCGAGGCGACCGTTCCCAGGAGGGAACGCGCTTGGACCAAGCCTTACGTCAGGCAGAGAACCCTCCTCGATACAGAGCTCGGTTCGGAGAGACGTGCTTCGCGCCGTCCCTGGTCCACTTCCGATCCCCTCTCGTCTCCACGGAAGCCCGCTGGCTCCTACGCTGAGTCACCTCGCCTGCAACGAGCCCACCTCTTTGAGCTCGGCTTGCGGAGACCTTCTAGCACGCATCCTAGGCCTTCGAGCTTACGGAACCCACATGCAAGGCGACCGTAGTCACGTATAGACTCCTTCCTTGCCCTGTACGAAGTGCCCTGCGCATCGCCTCAACGCTTCCTGCGGTGGACTGCACGTCGGTCCTCCCCTCTCAGGAGAAGATTCTTCACTGGTGGTCGCTGGAAGACAGCTAGGAGTTCCTGTCCCGGCCGCGGCTTCGACCTTCATGACCTGCGCTACGCTGCTCTACGCTCCTCCTGTCGGGTTCCCGGGACTACGCTTTCTTACCATCCTTGGATGTCCGGCCGCTTCACTTGCCTTCATCAGGACCAGTTCTCGGGACTCTCCCAGGCGGGCCTCCTCTTCCTGCCTGCTGTGGACCTGCTGTCGGCTCTGCTGTTGGATTAGGCGACTTCACTCGTCCGTCACTCCCTAGCCTGCGTCGGACTCGTTTCTCCTGACCCAAGCCTTCGTCCGCCGCTTCGAAGACTTCTGGCTCCTTGACGTCCGGCCACGGATTGCACTTCGGCGATGAGGACTCTCCCGCGTCTTGCTTCCCTGGGCGGCCCTGCTCTTCGGTGCATTCGAGCAGCCTGGAGGATTCTTCTAGGATCTTGGGGCTTCACATCTCTCCTTCTTCGCTACTGCCGCCGCTAGCCCGGGGTTCTCTCCGGGGGATCTTGGGCTCCGCCTTCAGTTGGACGACGCCTTCAGTCTGCACTTCCTACCCTTCTCCAAGTCCCCTTACACTCGGCCTCCAGCGAGTATCGTCGTACTTCGGCGCCGCAGTAGTTACCAGTTCGGGCGCTGCCATCCTCCTTGTCCTCTGCACTTGGATCCTCACCGTTCTTGGACACAGGGGTACCTACTCGCGGCTCCCGTCGCCCTGGCGTCCTCCTGCCTTGACGATCTCCCCGTGCGCTTCGCGGACGCGACCGGACTTCGGATAAGGATGCCCTGATGCAGCGGTGCCTCGGTTGGGGTACCTGGTCACCACAGGTAAGTCGGTCCTCACACCCTCTCGTCGCTTCGTCTTCTCGGCTGGGAGCTCCCCTTCGTCCTACAGGTGCGTGGCGGGGGCCACGGATCCTAGGTTGGATGACTTGCAGCCGGATACCACAGCGGGACACAGCCTCCGCAATTGGCTTCCGCTCCTTGGGTGAACATGCGGCGCCGGATCTACTCCTCCTCGATTGTCTCTACGCCCGGCTGCTGCAGCTGCACCGCCGGGTACGCTGGCAGACACGCCAACGTTGGAGCTGCAAGCCGCTCTGGCAGACCCGCTTCGCATGGAAGGAACACTCAGTCACCAGGGACTGCTCGTCCTCTCCGACAACGCGACAGTGATGGCGTACGTATGGGACACGGAGTGGGCCTTACGCCAGGACGCCTTTGGATGCTCAGTTCGCGGTGGGAGACGACGTGTAGGCCTCTTCACCTCGTGGTGGTACTCCAGCCTCCCCTGCTTGTCTTCCCCGATCCCAGTCCCGCTCGCCTGGCCAGTCTTCGCATATCCATTCGGGGGCGCCGTCTCTTCGCGTCCTCTTCCCCCCCCCCCCCCGACAGTCGGCGTCCCCTTCCTCCTCAAGCTACGAGATGGCTGTCCCACCTTTGCCGGAGCGCCTCCTCCTTCACACTTGGACGCGAGTTGCAGGCCCTCGACGCTGGACGCTTCTCGAGGGCAGCCCACAAACACTCGGCGTGGCGCTTCTATAGGGAAGATGGTGAACACTGTGCTCCTGGGTGGCGCCCATCTCCGCTCCCCCCACCGACCTAACTACCCAAGCTCGCGGACTTCTTCCTCTGGCTTCTCGGAGACCAAGGTGCCTGTTGCGGACATAACCTTCCGACGTGTTACTGGTAGCTCTCACCTTTGGCCCATGTCAGCGAGCTACACGCGCTTCGGCGCACCCTGCCTGCCTGCAGCTTCGAGCGGTCCGTGCCGTACAGCTCCTTCGGACTCTGTCTTCTGGCCATGACCACGCCTTCTTGGACGGAGCCACAGGTGTGCACCTTGACCGATGTGAGGGACTTCTTCCCCAGGAGATAAGGCAATATGACCCTTGCAAGCCCTACCCTTTACCTACCCAGCCACAAGCCGTCCGGAGTGGACGCACACGCCTCTTCTGCCGTTGTGCCGGCAGGACTGATGCTTCAGCCCAGACTATCTCTTCCTGGCTACGCTCAGTCATACGGTCCGCCTAACAGGATCCCTCCCAAGGAGTGAAGAGGCTAAAGTTGCGTGCACGCAAGGTACACGCCATGGCCGCGAACGTCACGTTCATCCGGAACGTTGCCCTCTTACACTTCGTGGCGACCGGGGGGCTGGCGGGCAGAATCTACTTCGCCTGCCTCTATCCTAGGGTTTTGGCAGGCCATCACTGCGGTGCAACACTCCCTCCTGGCGCCTCGGCGCCGTAAGTAGTCACCTTCCTAGGGTTGTCAGGAGTTTGCGGCAGGGAGGACGGCTCTTGGGCCCTAAGGTGTGCTGGGGCGCGGCACCCTCCTCCTTTTCGTAATTCCTCCACTAAGTCATGTCATCGGTAATGTTTTTGAAGAAACAAATGCATGTTTGTCTAAAATGTATTTTTTAAAAAAATGCTTACCGATGACATGACTCGGACGACCCTCCCACCTGCCCCGCTTGCCGCTGGTGAGCTAAGTATCCTGACTGAATAGTCACACCATGTATCGGATCCGGATGGGCAGCTAACGGGAGACAACTCTCGGCCCCCTTCGGGGTTCCCCGAGTGCCTCCTGGGTTGTGTCTCAACACAACGGGTTTTTAGGCTAGAATTGAGTGAGTAGTAGACACCTCCACTAAGTCATGTCATCGGTAAGTATTTTTCGAAAAAATACCTTTTAGAGAAAAATGCATGTTTCATCCCTGCCAGTGCCACCAAACCAGGGCTTCTCTTTTCACAACAGCTTAGAGGATCTGCAGACCCCCGTATGTACATTGTACGCATGTACACAGACTCCCATCTGAGCATAATAAAGGTTTAGAAAATTGATTTGAAGTACTGCATCATTTGTACGCTTTTTAAAAATGAACTCATTTTGCTCACCTTCTTCTTTAAATTTGTCGTGACATTGCGTGTGTTCTTTCCATGATATTGAGTCTCTTTAACTGGTGAGTTAACTCTTTCTAGTCGGAATGCTTCCAGTTTAGTGTTAGCCCAAATAAACCCTTAGCCATCGAAACGCTTATGTTCTAAAAGTACATTTCAAAACTGCGCGTGTTTGTGCTCAGTTTAGTGGGAAGTCGAACCAATTTGATTATTATGCAACAGAACAAACATGGCGGAGCAAAAAATGAGAAATGTGGTTTTAGTAGCAACAATGTAAGCAAATGCTTTGAAAAAACCCAGATTTACTCACCAACATGGCAGAAAAATGTATTCCACAAGCAAAGAAATCACACATGAGATCTGTCTCTTTTTGAATCACAATTTTACTAGCAAAAAATCACTGTTGAAACCGTGCTCATGAGGATCAAACAAGCTCATCGTCGGAGATGATCCAAGGCACGTCGGCTACTTTGACCTTGTTCCGACACCATCCGACAAGGGCATTCACTTTCAGATAGTTTAGAAATGGTTGGTGAAACATATTTTAGTGGTTGCTTCCCTTAGACCGATAGCTGTGCTTCATGCGATTAAAAAAAAAACCACAACCCTAGAATACACTCGTCTATAGACGGCACGAGCATAACGTAATTTTGGGCCATGTTGGTGAGTAAATCTGGGTTTTTCTTTGCATGTGCTTACAGTGTTGCTACCAAAACTGCATTTCTTATTTTTTGCTCCGCCATGTTTGTTTGGTTGCATAATAATCAAATTGGTTTGACTTCCCACTAAACTGATACACAAACACGTGCAGTTTTGAAAAGTACTTTTAATGCTCTTTTCAACGATACCCAATTTATCTATGGTTGTTAGCTTGGGAGGCTGTGAAAATTAATTCAATCTACCCCAAAAATATACATCACCAGGGAACACACGTCCTTTTCCTGATACATCTGCAGGGAACTAACTCGCTGAGAATGTTACGATGGGAAAGAGTTAATCATGCACAACCCTGTCTCACTCTCCCTGAGTGATTAATAATCTACCTCACACACAACAGTGTATACACACACACACACATGCATGCATGTCATCTGTGTGTCTCTCTTGTGCTGAAGTCATTGGAACACACACAACCAAGAACTCGGGGAGCGTTGTAGTGCCGCACACTGCCCAGTATTTTCTCTGGCACTGCTCGGCGTCAACGAAGTTCGACTTTTTTCTAATGCAAGGCGATGGCAGGATCTGACGGTGGCATGTAGGAAGCTGCGGCATTGGAATTTCTTTTGCATTTTCTCCGTCATACCGTCACTGAAAATTGGTCAATTAAGCATGGCTCAGTGTAGCATGCATTGTTGACTTGGAAATAACCCTACCATTTCTAGTCCTTATGTCTGTAGGGAGACTAGGCTCAAGATCGAAAGTCGGTGCAAAATGATGCTGCATCCCATAATAGTAAGAGTGGCTAACGTCACAGCAGATAATGCTTTGTCACTGCAGTGCACATTTTGTAATAGACATGGTGACACCACTCAAATCATATTGCCTGTCCAGTTATACTCAGACAGACCCTGGAGTCAATTTGATGCTGAACACAGTCATGGCTAATCAAGCCAACTCGTCACTAAAAATAGAACAACTGACATTGTTAAGGTACGCTCAATGGTGCAAGGTCAATGCGTTTCTGATGCAGGTGCGCTGAATTAAAGTGTGTCTGCCTACCCCTGCATTACATTTTCAGTACATGTTTTTGAGTTTCAGTGGGTAATAGACGCACAGGTGCGCTAAAACAGTTGCCATGCAAACCAGGAGTGCCTGTACTTTAATAGACCTGTACAGTTCCGCACTTTAATAAGACAGTGAAGGAGAAATGTGATCGTAATCTTGAATAGCATTGGTCTGACCTAGTATTTATTTTAGCAAAGGGTGATGCTTCTACTTCTAGCATACCTTTTCAGTAGTGCTTCTAGGCTACACGATTGACAGCGCCAGCCTTTTAGTAGTGCTTCTAGGCTACACGATTGACAGCGCTCCTGGGTCACACATCATGCAGTTGTTTGTTTGCTCAGTATTTTCTTGTAGGCTCTATTATTTGTTTGTCTAGTATTTTATGGTCATAAATTAACACATTCTGCTCCAGGAATGAAATCCGCAAATTTTGAAGTTGCCCCCTGAAGACTGTATTACACTTCTGGAAACCGATCGAGCGTGATAGTTGAAGAGTTGTGCCAGAATAGCTTGGTGCCTATGGACACCAAGCTATTCTGGCACAACCCTTCAACTCCATTCATGTCTTGTCGTGGCATGTCAGAGTTGAATTAGTTAACCCATTTAGCCCTGATGCACTACAACAGGAGATGGATTGACGATAATGATTCAAGGTTAGCATCACATTAGCTTGGCACCTTATGGCACCAGGCTAATCTGGCACTACCCTTGAATTAATCATGGTTGATCCATCTCCTGCAACTGGTACATCATCATCAGGTAACATCTCCAAAATGTTGGAAATGCAACCATGGGGTTAAATGGGTTAACACATTCAGTTCTGACTGACTCGCAACTTTGCACAGCATGTACAAGTCAGATGCAGAGCTGTACATTATTGAGAACACTGATCAGGTATGAGGGTTTAATTTCTGTCTTGGGCTAATAATCAGGGATATGAGTAGTCCGTGAAAATACATGCGCATCTCAGAAATTTCTCACTAGTAGTCTCAGGTTACTAATTTCTGTACTGGCTATTACTCCAAACAAATATTTGGGGTTGATAGGTCTGCATTTGTGACCAGTCAGCTTTTCACTAATGTCAGTGGTGAAATTTATTGAACAGTATTTATATATTATATTAACATTTTCTTTTGCAGAGTAGGCCTCCAGTACCATTTGTAAGCTGTCAGCTGGCCAGCAGTGGAGTGACGCTGGTGGACATGGCATGGAACCCTGCATACCCCAGTCTGCTCGCCGTCTGCATGAGTGATGGCAGTGTAACACTACTGGACGTTAAGGATACGCTGCAGGTTATGTCTTCTCTGCCGCCAGACGTAGGAGGCACATGCTGTGAGTTTGTGTCTGTTTCTTTACAGGTGACAGTCATCAGACATGGCAACCGATTCAGCTTTTTCAAATCCCAAAAAGCTGAATATCAGCTTTTTGGTTCAGACAGTACAGTCCTTCATCCACTCTCTACCATCTGCAAGAGGCATAAATTTGCATGAGCCCCTGCGTCCATAGGGGCTCATGAGAATTTATGCTTCTTGCTGATGAATGGGTCATGGGGCCTAGTTAGTCTGTCGACCATTTCCCCACAGACTTTGTGGACATTTTGATTTGTTTCTTCAAAAACATTACCGATGACATGACTTAATGGAAGTGTCTACTACTTACTCAATTCTAGCCTAAGAACCCATTGTGTTACCACACAACCCGGGAGGCACTCGGGGAACCTCCAGAGGGGCCGAGAGTTGTCTCCCGTTCCTGCCCATCCGGTTCCGAGTTACGTGTTGACCAACCAGTCATGCTACTTAGGCTCACGCTGTTCGGACGTATTGCTCTAGCCTCCGGACTTAGAAGTTTTTTTCGACCGGTCCGGCTTCCGAACCCTCGGCTGCCTTTGCCTTTGCCTACCCTTCGTCTTCTTACGCCTGTGGTCCCTCTTTGTTGGCTGCTGCCGCTCTGTCTTCTTCAGTGGTGGACGTTACGTGGTGTTTTTCACCGGCTCTTCCTCCGGTTGTGCCGTGGGTGTCATGGACGTTTCCTCCCCAGTTCCCGCTCTGGCGGAGAGGTAAGGTAGTTGACTTGGCCCTCGGCCGGTTCCCAGGTGGGGCACCGCCTCGAGCAGCTTGGAAGACATTCTTCATCTTCGTTGTAGCTTGCGCGTCATGTTTGGCTATAGCTTGGGTGGCTTGCGTGGCACTTCTTGCCTCGTGGGCTTGATTATTTGGTGAATCTTGATGCGTCCTTGGCCGTCTTTGCTTGGCGGGGCCCCTCGTGCCCACGCCCTCTCCCCGTTGCTTGGCTATGTGTGGGGACCGGACACTTGCTACATGCCTGTACCTAGCGTAACATGCTTGTCCTTGTGTTAATGCGTCGTTGCTTGCCTTAGCTTGGCGGGGCCCCTTGCGCCCGCGCCCTGTCGCCATTTCGCGCATAGGTATGACGCTGTCAGACACTAGCCTTGTTGCTGTAGCCCTCGTGTGAGCTTGCATTGTTGTGTAGGAATGCCTTAGCTTGGCAGGGCCCCTCGTGCCACTAGCTTGCAGGGATGCCTTGGAGGGCCCTGGCGCTTACTGACAGGCTTGTAACTCGTTGTTGTGCTTTGTTTGCGAAGGCCCGCCTTGCTTGGACGGGGTCTCCTAGACCCTCGCCCGCGGGTCTTCAGGTCTTGTATGTTGCAGTGGCCTGTTGATGACCTGCACGCAATGCAGAGGTTTCCATTGGCCGTCGGATTCCCACAAGGTCTGTCTCCCCTGCGCTGGATGTGCCTCTGACCACGCTTGTGACGTCTGCTCCACCTGGCCTGAGCTGCGATGGTCGCAGCTATGGAGCTTCTACAGACGCGAGCGCCCGGCACCTGTGAGTGCTTCGAGACCAGTCGAGATGCCATCCTCCGTGCCCCCTGCACCGACCGCTCGAGACCGTGACGACCTTATGGAGAAGACGCCACGCCGGACGCAACAGCCTCGTGTGCGGAGTGGGTCTTTGATCGATTTGGTCGCTCCCAGGAGGGAGCGTGCCCGGACAAAGCCTTCTGACAGGCAGAGAACCCGCCTCACTGAGTCCGGTTCGGAGAGACGCGCCTCGCGCCGTCCCATGTCCTCTTCTGATCCCCACTCGTCTCCAAGAAAGCCCGCTGGCCCCTACGGGGAGTCACCTCGCCAGCAGAGAGCCCACCTCATTGAGTCCGGTTCGGAGAGACATTCATGCACGCGTCCTACGCCCCCGGGTGACACATAACCCTCCCGACACGCAAGATCCACCCATCGTTTTCGCTCCCCGGCTAGAGATAGGAGGAAGGACCACTCTTTGCACAAGTATCCTGACCCGCCACGCTCTTCGGTGTCTTCACGCTCGTCTTGTTCCTTCTCGCGACCGGATTCACGTTCGTCCCGCCCCTCTTCCCCTCACTCCGCCCGCCTCCCTCCTCCTCGGTTTCGTCGGCCCCGTTCGCCTTCCTGCAGCGCGCCCTGGACGCCCTTCCCGCGGCAGTAGATCCTCGCCTCGACGTCTCACGCCTCGCTCGCCGCCTCATCTCTCTGTGCCCGCCACTGCTGACCACCGCTGTGTGGAGTGCCCCGCCCGGAGTCCCCTGTGCCCGCTCCGTTCGCCTGCCCCCAGGTCGCGGGACGACAAGACCCTGAGTCTTTTCGCCGACGACTTCGCTTCTGCGCTGCTCGGAGGACCCAGCCGCTCACTTTCGCCTCACGCTTCGTCGTCGGACTCCTCAACTGCCCACAGGTTGACCTCTTCCTCGCGGACAGACACCCTCTTGGCCCTCGATGAGGTCGCTCGGCTCATTGCTGCCACGCTCCTTCCAGAGGACTGCCCTCCGTCGCCCCCGCTCAAGAGGAAGATTTCCGCTTTCGTGGACGCTGGAAAACAGGTCAAGAGGTTTAAGTTCCTACCGCAGCCTCCCGGCTTTCGTGACCTACGTGACGCCTTTTCAGCGCACCTCCTGTCCGGTGCCCGGGACTCGGAATTCTTCACTGACCATAGGTGGCCTCCCAGACTCGACATCGCCTTTCGACAGGATTGGTACTCCGGACATTCCCAGGCGTTCCACTGCCTGCTGCCTCCCGTGGATCCTCCCGCCGTGGTGCAAGCTGAGGGTGCTACTCTGCTGAAACGCTCCCTTCCTCGCGGTCTGGACAAGACTGCCTCGCTCGTTCGGAACACACTAGCCTGCGCGGGATTCATGGAGTTGCTGACACAAGCGTTCGTCCGTCGCATTGAGGACTCCTGGCATCCCTCCTTGTCACCCCTCCTCGGAGACCTACTTGCCCTGGCGGAAGCGGCCAACCGTGCGGCGTGCCGCGTACCACTCCTTGGTCAACGCTATGGCGGCTGCCTCGAACTGCGACCTGTTGCGTTGGGATGCCGTGTTACAGTCCTGCCGTGGGATGCCCCCCGATTTGAGGACTCAGCTACGACGTTCCCCCCCGGGGGGGGGGCCATCTGCTCTTCGGCGAGACCTGGCAGACCGTGAAGGACTCGGACCGTTGGCCTCGCAAGACAGTCCCTCTCCGCTTTCCGACCGCCCGCAAGGCTCTGGGTCGCGCCTTGCGGACCTCTAGACCCGTCGCCTCAGCCGCTGCCCCCCTCCCCCCCCCCCCCCCTGCCAGCCCTGCGTCGCCGTTGTTCAGCCTTCGGTCGCCCTGGCCTGGTTAGCGCCCCTGCCCCCGCTTGGCCCCGTCGCCCAGGGCGCGGGCGGGCCGCCTGACTCTGCCCCACTTCCGCCTCCGCCGACCGTTTCCAGGTCTCCAGTCGGTGGAAGGCTCGCCCGCTGCAGCAAGGAGTGGCGCTTGCTGTTTCCAGACGACCCCTGGATTTTGGACACCGTTCCCGAGGGCCTTCGGATCTCCTTCCGCTCCCCACCGCCCCTGCGTTCCGCTCCCCTGTGGACTGAGATTCCGTCAGACCACCTCAAGGCCGGCGCTCTGCGTGGAGAAGTCGCCGCTCTCCTGCTAAAGGACGCCACAGAGGTAGTGCGATGCATGGACACCCCTGCGTTTTACAGTCGACTCTTCGTAGTCCCCAAACCAGGTGGCAAGTGGCGTCCAGTCATCGACCTCTCTGCGTTGAACGCTTTCATCTCTGCCCCGTCCTTCCGCATGGAGACTGCCTGGGCCCTCCGTGCTGCCGTGCAGCCCATGGACTACGCGGTCAGTCTGGACTTGTCCGATGATTACCTCCATCTTCCCATGCACCCGACTGCCAGGAGGTACCTGCGCTTCGCCTGTGATGGGGTAGTTTACCAGTTTTGTGCACTTCCCTTCGGTCTCAACCTCAGCCCATGGGTCTTCACCCGCATCATGGATGCTGTGGTGGCCAAGGGGCGGCAATCATCGTCCAGCCCGACATCCAACAACCTCGACGATCTCCTCCTGAGGAATCAAGTGGAGGCCTCCCTAGAGGCCGACAGGGATGCTCTGATGCGGCTATTATCTCGCTTGGGGTTCCTAGTCAACACAGGCAAGTCGGATCTCACTCCCTCGCGTCGATTCGTTCATCTCGGCATGGAGTTCGCTACCGACCTCAACAAGGTCCGTTTGCCGGAGCCACGGATCCTGAAGTTGACAGCCCTAGCCGACCAGATAGCCCAGCAGGATGCAGCGCCTGCCAGAGTCTGGCTTCAGCTCCTTGGCTTGATCAACTCGGCGGCGGAACTGATCCCCCTCGGTCATCTCTACGCCCGGCCGCTACAGCTGCACCTCTTGCTTCTCTGGCGTCCTTCCTCAGGCGACCTGACCGCCATGGTACCCGTGTCCCCGCTGATTCGCCCCCATCTCCTGCGTTGGATCGACACAACGTGGATGGCTTCGGGAGTCCCCCTGACCTCTCTGCCTCCTCATCTCTCCCTGTGTGTCAACGCAAGTCGTGCTGGTTGGGGAGCCCTCCTGCTTCCACAGTTCCTCATGACTTCCGGCCTCTGGCCCCCGGAGTTCGCGGACAAGCACATCAACTGGTTGGAGCTGCAAGCGGTCTGGCAAGCCCTTGTGGTGTGGGAGACACAACTCAGGCACCAGCAACTGCTCGTCCTCTCAGACAACGCAACGGTTGTGGCCTACATCCAGAAACAGGGCGGGACGCGCTCACCCGACCTGTACATGCTCCTCTACCGTCTGATGCGTTGGTGCGAGGACCGCAACCTTTCCCTCAGTGCGCGGCACATCCCCGGCCGACTGAATGTATTGGCAGACTCGCTCTTCCGATGCGGCCAGTTGCTACACACGGAATGGACCTTATGCCAGGATATCTTCCGGATGATCTGCACACACTGGGAGACACCGATGGTCGACTTGTTCTCCTATAGCTTCTCCTATTCCAGTATTCGTCTCCCCGATCCCGGACCCTCTGGCCTGGGCAGTCGACGCCCTTTCCATTCCATGGGACGGACTCATCGCTTACGCGTATCCCCCGACAGTCCTCATTCCCAAAGTCCTCCTCAAGCTGCGGGGATGCAACGCGGTCGTCCTTCTGGTCGCCCCGTTCGCTTGGACCCGGTCCTGGACCACCGACCTTCTCAGCCTCACCACGCACCCCCAACTGCAGCTCCCCACGCCCCGCACAATGCTCAAGCAACCACGACAATCGCTGTTCCATCCGTGCCCAGAGCGCCTACTCCTACACGCCTGGAGGTTGTGTGGCAAGCCCTCGCCGCTAGAGGCTTCTCGAGTGCAGCAGTGGAAGCTATCGCTACAGCACGCAAACCCTCGACTCAGCGCGTCTATGAGGGAAAGTGGCGAGTACTATGCACCTGGTGTGATGACCGGCATCTCTCCCCCACCGATCTGACTAACCCCCAGCTCACTGACTTCTTCCTCTGGCTCTTCGGAGACCAAGGATTGGCCCCGATCACCATCAGGGGCTACTTGTCCATGATTGCCGCGCGGACCCCGGCGCCTGTAAAGACCTGGCCGACCTTATGACTCACTTCGACTTGCAGCGTCCAGTACCACGTTCGCTCATTCCTCGCTGGGACCTACCCTGGGTACTGACTTGGTTGAACTCGGCCCGATTCGAACCTCTACCGCTGGCCCGACTTGCTGATGTGACTCGTAAAACATGCTTTCTACTGGCGCTTGCCACCGCGGCCCGAGTTAGCGAGCTACAGGCGCTCTCAGCGCGCCCTGCCTGCCTGCAGTTTAGAGCGGATCGTTCCGTACAGCTGGTGACGGACCCTGCCTTCATTGCCAAGACCAGGTCTCCTTTGACGGTGCCACAGGTGATCACCTTACGGCCGCTACAAGGGACGAACTTCCCCCAGGAGACCAGGCACCAAGATCCTGTGCGAGCCCTACGCGTGTACCTGCACCGAACCAAAGTCGTCCGGAGAGGACGCTCGCACCTCTTTCTGCCGTTAAAACCTGGCAGACCTGACATCACAGCCCAGACAATATCTTCCTGGCTACGCTGGGTCATACGCTCGGCCTACATGGACCTCTCCCCTCAGGGAGTGAAGAGGCTGAAGATTCGTGCACGCGAAGTACGCGCCATGGCCACGAGCGTCACGTTCGACTGGAACTGCGCTGTCAAAGACATCGTGGCTGCTGTGGGCTGGCAGGCAGAATCAACCTTCGCCCGCTTCTACCTCCGGGATCTGGCAGGCCAGCGAGACAACCTCGCTCTGGTGGGGGACATCACTGCAGCGCAACACTCCCTCCCAGCGCCACCGGCGCCGTAGGTACGCACCTAGCTTAGGGAGTGGGGAATGGCGGCAGAGAGGAGGGACCCTATTGGCCCTGGGGGGTTGGGCGTGGCACCCTCCTCCTGTTCGCTATTCTTCCATTAAGTCAAGTCATTGGTAATGTTTTTGAAGAAACAAATTCATTTTTCTCTAAAAGGTATTTTTTCGAAAAATACTTACCGATGACATGACTCGGAGGACCCTCCTACCTGCCCCGCTTGCCGTTGGTGAGCTAAGTATCCTGACTGGTTGGTCAACACGTGACTCGGAACCGGATGGGCAGGAACGGGAGACAACTCTCGGCCCCTCTGGGGGTTCCCCGAGTGCCTCCCGGGTTGTGTGGTAACACAATGGGTTCTTAGGCTAGAATTGAGTAAAAGTAGTAGACACTTCCATTAAGTCATGTCATCGGTATTTTTCGAAAAAAATACCTTTTAGAGAAAAATGAATTTTTTGCACTGCCACATATGCAGACCCCTAGCTAGCACGTTTCAGGTTGGCAGGAATGTCGGGTGCCCCATCTCCCCCTTTTCCCCCACCACGCTGCCCGCCTGTTGTCTGTATGCTGCCCGTCCTGCTGGCTGTCCACTGCCCGACCCACTGCTCGACTCACTGCCCGACTCACTGCCCGCCCTGTTGCCCTTCCTCTCAGCCTTCCTAGCATCCTACCACTGCCGTGTCTCCTCTCGTCAGCATTAAGGCTGTCAATCACTGTAAAGCTGACCACTGTAAAGCCTGGCCGCCTTTTGGGCGCCTGCATCTCCGCTCCACTACGCTAAGCACGGCCATCTGCTAAGAGCATAGATTCTCATAGGTGCATAAAAAGTACAGCTGGACCAAAGAGGCTCATGACAATCTATGCCTCTTGCTGCTATATACCCGCTGAGACTTGACAACTGAGAGAGTGACGAGCTGTTTTTACTAACAAGGTAACAAAAGAGGCGATAGGAAATGGCAGCTGACACTATACACAGACACCTCCACAACACAAAAGAGCAATTAACAGCTGTTACCGCTCCGGGACGCAGGTCTTTCGAGTGTTTGCTTGGATCATTAGTGCTTTGTGTAAATAGAGTTGGCCGGGTCTCTTTTATTATAGGTCTTCTTAGATCCGTATAGTACAGATAACAAACAATCCTGCATTCAGTCCCTCCCTTTTGCAAGAGACATAGATTTTCATACACCACGACAGTCACAGGGGCTCATTACAGTGTAAATAGCTTGCAAGAATAGATTCATTCTGCTGCGCTTCTACTGCCGCAGGGTCTCGTGAGTCTGATAATAGATGCCGATTGTTACGATATTGGCCCTTGATCACACACAGCATATAGGATTCTCATCGGTCATCGGTCATTGACGCATACAAATTTGAAATGACGCATTTCTCTGTCAGTGAGCCGGTCATATGACTTATTCATTTTTTTAGACAGTCACTGAGACCTGCGCCGAGTTAGTTGGCGTGTATGAGAGAGAGAGAGAGAGAGAGAGAGAGAGCGATGGCCAGCTAGCTGATGCTCTAGTGCACTGGTCTACATCGCAGTTGATAACTTGACAGTAGCCCTCAAAGGCCCCACTAAGTCGAGTCGCGCTTGTTACGGCTGCCACTTTGTGCTGTTTTAAACAGCTGGTCGTAAATCCCCAACAGAGCCTCAATTCAGGCCATTTTTGCTTACGCCGCATAGTGTCGCTGCAAACGGAAGTTGATAAATTACAAACAGCCTTTGAGCAGATGATAGATTGCTAGACTTGTAGAGAGGAAAGATGTTGAGAAACTTTGATTCTTTTTTACTTCATGATTTTCAAACAAAATGTGGTTATCTTTAACCATTTGTGTTTATTTATTTGTAAAATCAATACATTGTGATGAGCAGATGTAACGTTGATGATTGTGTTTCACCATTACCGTGCCTTTGCCTACGGTCCCTGTTCGCCGGGTCCTGATAAAACCTGGAATGACCTTTCTTAGCCTGGTATAACCTTTCCTAAGCTAAAATAACTATATCTACAACTATTATTGAGAACATAGACACAAAATAAGTGTTAATAGTTTAATTTGCGTTAAAGTTAATTAGATTGTATTTAGTAAGCCGTTTTCCACTACCGATGACACGTCGATTACTTCCCTTGCAATAGGATAGCGCTGTCCAAACAGTCGGAAAACCTCTCCTAAGCCAAAATAACCACATAAACACATGATTAAATACTTAAAGTCGAAATAATCTTATATTTGAAGTTTTAAGTGCAATAAAAGTTGTTTACTTAGCTTTAGAAGCTTTGAAGGGCCTGTTCTGTGAGCCTCTTGTTCTGTGGGTAAGGCGACTTCGCTTCCAAGTTTTCTAACGCTAAGTACACAACTTTTATTGCACCTAAAACTTCAGATATAAGATTATTTCGACTTAGTACATAATTATATGTGTTTATTTTGGCTTAGAAGTTATTCCGACTGTTTTCGGACAGATCGATCCTGTAGTAAGGGAAGTAATCGATGTGTCATCGAAACGACTTACTAATACAACTTGATCAACTTTAATGCAAACCAAACTTCTAACACTTGATTATTTATGTCTAGGTACTCAATAATAGTTGTAGATATAGTTTTTTTTTTATCTTAGGAAAGGTTATTCCGAGTTTTAGCAGGACCCCTGATCGCCAATCACTCCGAGCCAAGACGCTAATATACTAATGGTCAAAACTTAAGAGCCACTTTTTATCGCAGACGCTCCGACAACACCAGACAAATAATGTAACAATATTTTGAGTCAGTACTTTGCTAATTTATTCAGTAACAATTTCATTTAAGTTTTGAGTAAATCAAGCAGTTGTAACAACAGCAGTACGTTAGAATGTTCACCCACCCCTCATTTTAAAAGTCACACAAGACTGGTCCAGTCGGTAGCGAGTGTATCCGTTTGCAGCCAAGCATTCAATGCAGCATTGACGCATGGAGTTCACCAGGGTTCGGAGTACATGTTGTGGGTTCGCTTCCCACTCTTGATGCAGGAGCCGAGTCAGCTGGGGGACGCCTTGAGGTGGGGGGTAGTTGCTGACTACACGTTACCCCAGGATGTCCCAGAGGTGCTCGATGGGAGCCAGATCAGGTGAACGAACTGGCCACTCCATCCTCATGATGCCCCGTTGCTCAAGGTACTCGTCCACCACACGGGCGCGATGAGGTCGAGTGTTGTCGTCCTGCAGAACAGCATTGTCGCCTATGAACAGCTGGCTGGATGAGGGGCTGCACAATCTCATCCTGATAGCGCAGTCTAGTCAGGGTGCCTCGGATGACGTGGAGGGGGGTTCTGCCTTCCCTGCTGAAGCCTGCCCAGGCCATGACTGAGCCTCCTCCGTAGCGATCCACCTCTTGGATGCATCCATCCGTGAATCGCTCGCCCTGGCGTCTCCAGACCCTCACCCTGCCGTCGTTGAAGGACACAGTGAACCGTGACTCATCAGTAAACAGAACCTGAGTCCACTGGAGTCTGTTCCACCTCACATGTTGACGACACCAGGCAACCCGGGCTCTGCAATGAGCTGGAGTGAGGGCTATCCTCACTGCTGCTCTGCATGAAGCCAGGCCAATTTCGCGTAGACGTCGGCAGACTGTGCTTTTGCTGATGTTAACGTTTGCAGCTTGCATCTGTTGACGTGGCAGAGTGGTTGACGTGACAGTTCGGTCGTGCAGAGCCGCCACCTTCTGCTGGTGCAGCGTGGGCGTCCTGAGCAGGGTCCTCATTCTGCCCTTTCAGTTTCTTGGAATCATGCCAGCAGCCTCTGGATCACTGAATGGGACACCCCAAGACGTCTCGCAACTTCTCATCCGGAAATTTCATCCTGCAGCCATGCTAGTGCCCGGCCTTGATCTACTAGCGTTAGGTTTCGTCGTGGAGCATGATTAGGAAAGTGACAATTATGCCCCTACTGTACCGGTATTTGTAGCGAAACAGAGGTGCTCAGTGTTTACGACTGACCCCTTTAGCATGTGCATCACGACTTTACCGAGTTTTCCACCTGCCTGCCTTTGGCACGCTTGCGAATATCGCACAGCTTTTCACAAAAACTGACAATGTTTTCTGTGCATTTGGCACGTTCGTGGAAATTGATGAATTGTTGTCTATTGTTCCCTATACAGTGGACTGCCTAAGGTCAACTTTTAACCCATTTGGATCGAAACAACATTGTATTTTATTAGCGTACTTGCGACGATAAACAATGACACAAAAAAGTGGGGTGGCTCTTAAGTTTTGACCATTAGTATATTAATTGTTTGGGATCGACTTAAGCCAGATCACTACATGTGCAAGGGGGACATCAATAGGAAATTATCGTATTGTACCTATCTTCAGTCAGTTTTCGCTATAAGGCCATTGAATCACGCCAGCGTCGGCATATGATATTGTACAAAGATTTCACAGGATCAAACAAGAAGCTAGTATGCGTGTTAAGCGTGCTATTGATTTGTCATTACATCACTACAAGCATGCGGAATGCGTGCTCAAGCAATTAATGTACATTGTCTTTTTAGATTTTAGCTACTTGCTCTTTTAGCTGATAACTCGCAGTAAATTTTCTTATCAGGCAGGCCAAACCCCTACAGTCTACTCATACTTTTAAGCTTTTGTTGTTGTCAGATAATTTACTTGACAATTTACATCACACCCGCCGTTCCTCCAGTGAAAAACTTTTTAAAATCCTGAAGCTTAACATGAAAACTGTCGGGGAGAGTTCTTTCACCTTTTTAGCTCCAAGTGTGTGGAACTCGCTGCCAATTGAAATGCGGAATCTGCCCACATTGTTACAGTTCAAAGCTCACTTAAAGACTTTTCTTTTCTGTCGGGCATTTAATATTTAGCTCACCTTTAGCTAACTGTTGACTGCTTTTTATTCTGATTCTAGAGGGAAGTGGATATAATGTGTTGGGAAGGGATGGGGTGGTTTAACTCTTTCACATCGTAACATTCTCAGTGAGTCAGTTCCCTCCAGATGTAGCAGGAAAAGGACGTGTGTTCCCTGGTGACATACATTTTTGGGGTAGATTGAATTAATTTTCACAGCCTCCCAAGCTAACAACCATAGATAAATTGGGTATCGTTGGAAAGAGCATTAAAAATACTTTTCAAAACTGCGCATGTTTGTGTATCAGTTTAGTGGTAAGTCAAACCAATTTGATTATTATGCAACCGAACAAACATGGCAGAGTAAAAAATAAGAAACGCAGTTTTGGTAGCAACAGTGTAAGCACATGCAACGAAAAACCCAGATTTACTCACCAACATGGCCGAAAATTGTATACCACAAGCAACGACATCACACAAGAGATCTGTCCCTTCTCGAGTTGAATCACAATTTTATGAGCTAAAACTCACTGTTGAAACCACGCTCATGAGGATCGAACAAGCTCATCATCGGAGATGATCCAAGGCACGTTGTCGGCTACTTTGGCCTTGTTCCGACACCATCCGACAAGGTCATTCACTTTCAGATATTTTAGAAATGGTTGGTGAAACATTATAGTGGTTGCTTCCCTTAAACCGATAGCTGTGCTTTATGTGATTTAAAAAAATATGCAACCCTAGAATACTAGCGACTCGTCTATAGACGGCACGAGATAACAATATAACGTAAGCGTTTCAATGGGTAAGGGTTTGTTTGGGCTAACGCTAAACCGGAAGTGTTCCGATTGAAAAGAGTTAAAGTAGTGTATAATTGTGTGCGTGTCTGAGAGAGAGTGTGCTGTTGTGCATGCGCAGTGAGTCAAGTGTTTTCCTAGAGAACATCGCTATTCAAGAACTATTTATTATTATTATTACACTCAAACAATGTGTGCACAGTTATTAGGTCTGCTTTTGGCTCACATACAAAGCAAAAGTGAGTCTACATTTAGGGCCACTGTTCATTGCCAGTCATCTGTCCTCACTGCCCTCCAGAACAGGCTGACGCCCAAAACACAAAACAAACTGATGACTGTCAAGTTGGGAAAAGTCAATCCCGTGGAAGCTTTGGCAGTATTTAAAGCAGCAAAACCAAGAACTTTAGAAGTGTTTTGGCTCCAAGAAAAGTGTTAGAGAACAGCGGAAATTGAGTGGAGATCATGCCAGTGACTCGACGTCGGGGATTAGGGTGAGTTTTGCAGTCAATAAGTCATATGACCAGAACTGTTTCAGTTATTCAGTTCAGAGACTTTTCCATTTTCTTTCCTTGATTTGGACTGCGATACTCTGAAAACGTGATTTTTTTGTTGACTTATAAATTTTCAAAGTGACCAATTGATTTTATGTTCCTCCGGTCATATGACTTATTGACTGCAAAACTCAACCTAATCCCTGCATACATAGTGCTGTAGAACTGTCAACCCAAATTGAATAGAAGACATCGGCGTCTAAACAGCTTAACAGTACACTGTGGATTTGAGACGTGATTCGTGTGCACTGGCTTATAAAATCCTTTAGTTAAATATCAGGACTGTTTCAGTTACCTAATATCAAATTAATTAACAAAAACATTAAAAAATGCAGTAATGTACTCTCTCTCTCTCTCTCTCTCTCTCTCTCTCTCTCTCTCTCTCTCTCTCTCTCTCACACACACACATACACACACACACACACACACACACATCGAATGGAGTCCAGAAATAACATGCACTGTTGATTAAAAGAAACAGATGCCAATACAGCAAATAATGCTGCATAATAGTGCATTGGTCTTAAGATCACAAGATAGTGGTACAGTCTGGTGTAAATAATAAAAATGGTTCAGTGATCATACCGGTACTGATCAAAACAGACACCACCTTTTGCTTCCGCCGATCACCATTAACAAAACATCATGATCATCTTGGCACTTTACTTCCGATCGCCGTTCCATGTCGAGGAACACAATCATTGAACACAAATTATGAGTTAATAGATGGCTTCCTTTTTAAATTAAAAAATTTTTTTTTTTTTTTGTTGGTGCCCTTTTTAAAGTGTGAAGTGCTCCTCCAGTGAGCTGATGCCCTTTTTTGACCTGGCCAGCACCCTGCCCTCCCCCTCCCCCCCCCCCCCCCCCAAACTGAGTTTCTAGCTAGGGGTCTGCTATGCATATTTTATTTTCGTTTTAATTGCTATTTTAAGAAAAGGAATCGCTAGACCTTTAAGAGAAAGAGAGAAACGGTGGTAGATCACAGAAATGATGCAAGTTGAAATAGATGCTATGTCCAGGTCTCGGTGAGCAGTGACCAGCATCACTGATGCTAATGCATGGATCAGATGCCTTGCAAGACTAAACTATTGAGCACTCAACATGGAGGGCATAAAGTTTACAGGAGTGAATATGCATATGTGCCAGTGTTTCTGAGCGAGGTTTGATCAAATGATATTTTAGCAGGTTTAAGTAGGTCATGTTCGAAGTTTCCTGAGGGCAGTGGGTAAACTATTGTTGTTAGGGCTAAAGGAAAATAAATCAGGTCTTTTTTTCTTAATGTTATCCTAAAATCATCATATTTGCAAGAAAAACCATGCAGCAAGAATTGCTCAAATGGACTATACTAGCAGAAGAACGTTTTCTTACAGTTTAACTTACAGCGTCGACAACTAATAGTACTCTAGTAGTGTCTTTTTCTACTTTCGATTGAGTTCAACCCTGATTTTCTTTTACTTGCACAAACAATGACTGACGTTAGCAATTGTTGCAGTTGTTTTATCATACATGTGTGAAAGTTGGCAGACTGAAGATAACAGTGTGTAAATTCAAACTTACTTACTTACTTACGCCTGTCACCCCTACCCGGGTATAGGCCGTCGACGAGAGACCTCCAGCAACTCCTGTCCTGTGCTTCTCCTTCGATTCTACTCCAGGTGGTTCCCAGTCTCTTGATGTCTGCTTGGAGGTCTCGACGCCAGGAGTTTCTCGGCCTACCTCTTTTCCTCTTTCCCTGGGGGTTCCATGACAATGCCTGCCTAGTGATACTGGAAGCTGGCTTTCTCAGACTGTGACCGATCCATCCCCATCTTCTTCGCCCAATTTCATTCTCTGCTGTTATCTGCTCTGTTCTCTCCCAGAGTCTGACGTTGCTGATCTTCTCTGGCCAGTGGACTTTCAAAATTCTTCTAAGGCAACTGTTCATGAAGGTCTGTACTCTGTTGACTGTGGTTTTTGTCAATCTCCATGTCTCTGCTCCATATAGGAGAACTGCTTTTACATTGGAGTTGAAAATCCGGACTTTGGTGTGTTGTGACAGCTCTCTGGAACTCCACACTTTTTTCAACTGGAGAAAGGCTGCTCTGGCTTTACCGATTCGTGCTCTGACATCTGCATCAGTGCCGCCTTTTTTTGTCTATGATGCTCCCGAGATAGGTGAAGGACTCCACCTCCTCCAACGGGGTGCCAGCAAGCAAGACTGGTTCTTCCCTGGTTGCGTTCAGCCTCATTGTCTTTGTTTTCTGTTTGTGAATGGTGAGGCCCACTTGGGACGAGATGTCAGCAAGCCTCGTGGTCTTGTCCTGCATTTGTTGATGAGTGTGGGACAGTAATGCCAAGTCGTCTGCAAAATCGAGGGCGTCAAGCTGTGTCCACAGTGTCCACTGTATTCCACTTCGTCTGTGCTCTGTGGTCATCTTCATGACCCAGTCTATGGCCAGTAGGAAGAGGAACGGAGACAGCAGACACCCCTGCCTGACACCAGTTCTGACCTGGAGCTCTCTGGTGAACTGCCCTTCGTGGATCACGCGACATGTCATGCCATCATAGCTGCACTTGATCAGGCGGAGTGTAAATTCAAAATCAAGTGGGAATTGGTCTTTAAAAATAACAACCCTGAATCTTGTCTCACAGAAGTAGTGAAAATATGAATTTTTTTCTCTCCTAGATTTCAGAAAAAGTAAGAGAAAAATCAGTGATGGGCATCGTGATGGCTGTCAGGTGTCCCTGGACACCGGTCTGTATTTTCACAGTTGCCAACTTGTACTCCTGTGCCTGGTTTACACAGTTTTTTTACACATGAGGCCAGTTGCATGAGTGAGCTTAGTCCTGCACAAGCCACTAAGCAAGGTGCTCCGCTACAGCGCAGCACCTTGTTTATGTGGCTTGTGCAGGACTACGCTCACTCACGCAACTAACACATGTTGCTTTTGCATGTCTTTGCCAGTGAGCTGGAGCCCGAAAGGCAAGCAGGTGATGGTGGGAAAGATGGATGGGTCCTGCACACAGTACGACCACGAGCTGAAGGAGAAGAAACATTGGCCTCCACCCACGGGCCTTGCCCATCAGCGTCAGTAGCAGCGTTTTTCAGCTGTAGACTAAACCTGGGCACAATAATGCAGATAGAGCCAAACTTTGTCAGAGGCTCATGGGCATCGGCAGCCTGCTGGGCTCCTGAGAGTTTGTGCCTCTTGCTTGTGAAAGGAGATGGACAAGCAACTTTTAGTTTTGTCAGGAATTTTTAGACCATGACTCGTCTTGCATTGATGGAATGAAATTTATGTTCCTTCCTTTGTTAATGTGTATTTAACCCATTAGATCCTGAGGTAGATTAAAAAAAAAATTAGCTTATTGTCCTGTTAACCCATATAAGACATACTGAGGCTAAAAGTTTCAAATGTGTTCACTGCCATATGCAAGCTACATTATAGTATAAGGATATAGACCAATGGCTTTAGTAAAGGGTGGTGCCAGAATAGCTTGGCGCCTAGAGAAGCCAAGATATTCTGGCACTACCCTTGAACTATTTTAGTCAAAATTATTTCACACACTGGTGTATTCTGAATGATAACGGTTAAGGCTACATTACAGATTAGGAAATAGATCAGCCATTTTAGTTCAAGGGTGGTTCCAGAATAGCTTGGCACCTCAGGTGCCATGCTATTCTGGCGCCACCTTTTTTACTATCATAGTTAAGCTTATTCAAATTCAAATTAAAAAATCTTTATTGTCCATTAAATATATTTGTAGAAAATGGAAATTTGTCTTCGGCTCACAAACACGAACAAGCAATTAAACACATATTTAAATAAAATCCCTCCCCACTCCTGTTAGAATACATAATTCTTGCCGAATCACATTCTATTGATCACTTTGAATCACATTATCACCACTCCTATCACAGTACCATCCCCTGCTATCACAACTTATCACAGCTTTTGATTTGTGTCAGTGGAAAGGACCATCACCAGCCTCTCTAATAGGGCGGCTCATGAGGGTCCCAGCCCTTGGTCTCTCTCTCTCTCTCTCTCTCTCTCTCTCTCACACACACACACACACACACACACACACACACACACACACACACACACACACACACACACACACACACACACACACACACACACACACACACTATAATGCGATGGATTTAAAATAATAAAAGAAAAATAATATATAAAACCGCATTCTTATTTGTCAGTGCATAGATCACATCAGGCCTTATCTCTTAACGCTAGCAGAGCTTAACACACTGACAGCCGATGGCACGAAGGATCATTTGTACACATTCCTTCGCGCCAGTGACACTTTGTACCGGCGTCCCGAGGGCAGCAGTTGGAACTGGCCATGGAGAGGATGTGTTTGATCTGTGGTGATCTCTACAGCCTTCCTCCGGACAGCCTGGTGATATAGGTCCGACAGATGTGGCAGCTTTACACCAACAATTTTGCTGGCTTGGTTGACAACTTTAGACAACCGTGCCCTATCCTTAACAGTCGGGTGGCCATATTATTTCGAGCAATAGTGTATCAGAATGAAAAGGGTTACAGCCAAGGCATTGAAAGTTGCATGTTTGTAACAGTGATGAACAAAGGTGAAAAAATTTGCATAACATAGCCACAGTAGCATGGTTGCATTTGTCGTTACCCAGCTATGATGTGTTTCAGTTGCTGATATTATCCGAGTTGCAGGTTTTGTTTGCGCTGTGTGTTCCAGTGACTGACGTTGTGTGGGTGTCCACCTACTCTTTCTTGGGGTCGTATCTGCCAGAAGCACAGGGCTCCACTCCCCAACCCATAGTTGTCCTCACTGCGTCCAGTGTGAGTATTCCAGCTTCCGTTACACTGAGTGTTGTTTAACCCTGTGGAAGTCTTCTTGTTGTTGGGGCGTTAACCCATTACATCCTTAGGCTGATTTTAAAAAAAAATTGTTTATTGTCCTATGAAGACTACATTACAGATTAGGAGATAGATCAAGCATTTAAGTTCAAGGGTGGTGCCAGAATAGCTTGGTGTCTGAGGCGCTGAGCTATTCCGGCACCATCCTTGAGCTACCATAGTCTTAATTTATTTCAAGCAGTGGGTGTATTAGTATGAAAAGGGTTAAGCAATGTACAATCAACCAGCCAACCTGTGGCTGTCGGCAGCGGTTTTTGTTGTGATGACAAAAACTGCTGCTGACAGCCAGAGGGTTAAAAAAAGAAATAAACTTGCGACTGGTATATATTTTTTAACACCATTCTGATCATGACATGTTTTTCTTCAAATGAATGCGCATGGGTGGAGGTCTTCAATCCTGAAGACTGATTCAGCTTTTTCAAAATAACAGAAAGCTGAATTTCAGCTTTTTGGTTCAGACAGAACACAGTCTTTCAACCAGCACATTCCAACCGCAAGAGACATTAGTTCTCATGAGCCCCTGCATCTGCAGGGGCTCATGAGTATCTATGTCCTTTGCTGGTCATGGACCATGGGGATAGTCCGTGGACCATTTGCGGTCTCGTGCACCAATGAATATGTGATAGGAGTTTCACCGTATTAATCTTTGCCTGCTAATGCCTGCTAAGTAACTGCACTCCAGTATGCACTCTGTCACTATGTATCTTTTTGAAGTGATTGAAAAATATGCATACATCTACATGTACATGTAATATATATTTATTTAAAAATTCATTTAAAAATCAGATTGAGACAAAAATAATTAGATTTTTTTATGTTTGTATACATGTACTTAAATAAATTAATGTATGCTTAAATATGGTCAAATGATATTAAAATTGACTGTAGGCAAAGTGCTACTTATGCGTTTTCTTTCTTACTTTTTTTTATGATTGTAGAAGGATGGCCCTTCCCAGTACATGAACTTTGCTGACGTTTGCTTTGAGAGTGGAGAGGACCGCAAGGCTAAATACTTCTTTGCCTATCTACCACAGTGGTAAGGATCCAGTGATATTTTTTTTTCTTTCTGCGTGGTGTCTGGTGATGGTAAATGATGAACCATGAACTGTCTTCAAAATGAAGTCATCAAAAAGTAGTGGTGGGGGGAGGGGGGTGGGGAGTAGTGTACTCCAGTTTAAGTGCAAACCTTGTTAAACATTGTATGTTTAACCCCATCACTGTCAGAAAAATGTGAACAGCACTCAACTGCAAGAGGCAAAGAACAACTGCAGGGGCTCATTATGTTCTTTGCCTCTTGCTGACCCTATTAATACCTGTGTTCCTGGAGAGATGGGATTATTCGGTGTTGACTTTGCCCTGCTTTCAGAGATATAATTTTGCATCTGATGGCAGTGAATGAGTTAAGCCCCTGGGCATGCTGCATATTGAAGTAGATTAGCGTTGTAATGTGATATGCATGTGCATTCTGAGTTTGCATTGTGTGTTCCAGGGAGATGACAGTGATGTCGTCCAGCAATGCTACAGAGACTACCATCATTGCCAAGCATTTGGACGATAAGGTAAAGATGACAAACAAGAAAGGTTGGATAATGTGGGCTGGGGAGTTGATTGCATGGGTGAATTGTGCAGAAGGAAATTAGTGCAAAATAAAATATCAGTATTTACAAAAATAACCCCCTTTTTACACCTGTGACAAAAGTAGAAATTTCTTGTTTAGATCACAGAAAAAAACCTCTGCATTCGGGTTTGCACATTTCTGAAAGACAAAGGGTATTTATACCCTCACTGAAAATTTCAGGGGGTTATCATACTCTGTAAGAAATGTAAAAGGTATGTCTCTGTGGCTTTGTTCGTCTGACTGTCTAAACATAACACTTAGTTGGACTGCATTGTACCAATAAGTTTGGCATACCCTCTGCCTTGCTTCATTATGTGATCTGGTGTTTTTTTTGAAAGGATGAAATACCCCCATTTTTTACGTTTTGTGTGATTTTGGCAGCATTGTGGTGTTGAAGCTTCCTGAGGACCTTCTGATCACCAGGCATTCCCGTTGGAGCTAGGGACCTGTGGGTGTTGTATCAGATACCGCGGTATACTGACATTTGCAGCAGTCTTGCCTGAAGTCTTATCCACATTTGTATAAACAAAGTATTTGACATAGAAAATTTGCACCTATACCTAATTTTTTTTTTTATCTTGATGTAATCGAAGTTGACTACTTCTGTGGGGTTTTTTAATTATTTTTTTTCAGACAAACTGGCAGCTCTGGAACTTGGAGGACTCCAGCAGAGCAGAGTTGCCAGTAACGGAAGATAGTCAAGATTCCTTCCCTGTTGGCATGTGTGTGGCTCTCTGCTCCGAACAAGTGCTCCAACTGGGTAGGTCTTTCCACAATTCACAAAAAAAAAAAAAACTTTCTGCTAGCTGATTCTGTTTTTTAGACTGCAAAATAAGTCCTCATGTTTTGTTCTCTTTGGGTCCCCTTTAACTCATTTAGTCTCGATGCCCTAAAGGCACTAAGCTAGTCTGGCACTACCCTTGAAGTATCTTGGTCAAATCATCTCCTGCAACTGGTATGTGTAGTTGTTGGGCGAACCTCCAAAATTTGGAAATGCGGCTAGGATTCATATGACTCGTCGGGACTGCGCGCACATTTTATATGGGCCGGCCGACAGTTTAATGGTGTATTTTTTGCGTGTTCAGGGGACAGCAAGACTCGCCCCCCTTGCCCGACGTTGCTGTTGTTGTCAACGGAAGGTCTCCTGGTGCTGTATCACATGGCGTACTTCCACAGCCAGGCTGCACTGCTCACTTCACCCCCACAGCCACTCACCGCGCAGGGGGCCAGGCAGCCAGTGCCTGGTGAGTAATCATTAGAACAACATTCTTTATCCCATTCATTGTCAGTTTGTGTTTCTTCCCCACCCGGGCCTGCCCTGGGGGACTTGGGTGCGGTTAACTACTTTTTAGTTCCCAGGGTCACCCTGGTCAGCCCCACAGGGTGGGTTTTCCTTCTATTCTGGGGCATGTGTTTCTGCCTACCCTTGGTCCATTCACCTGTATTTTCCTTTTTTAAACTCTCCCTACTGTCTGCGCTGCCTGTAGCTATTGATATTGGATGTGTGTTGCTAAATGGTCTTAGCTTTATTTAGGCCCCATGTTGTAGGTTTATTTAACATATATTGGACCGGCTGGCGACATACATTCAATATTCTGTTTGGTTTTTTTTCACATGCAATGCAGGCACATCCTGAGAAAGTCTTGTTGCTGTCGGGACGTTAAGCAATGTACAATCAATCGATCAATCAATCAGTTTGTGTTTCTAAAATCTTTGTTAATTCAAAGCCAAAGAACCCGTAACCATCTAATGAAGATGTATTCACAGTGGCGTAAGCAAAGAGGGGGGGGGGGGGGGGGGGAGGGGGGGGGGGGGATGAGCTCCTAGGACCATTTCCCTCCTCTCTGCAAGACACATAGATTCTCATGAGCTCCCACGACTGCAGGGGCGCGAGAAGATCTATGTCTCTTGCAGTTGGATCATGTTCAGTTTTTGTTGGCAGGGGACTGGTTGAGATTCTTGCTGAAGATTTCCTTGTCTTGGGACAAAAGGAAAGGCATCTGAATTTCAAGCTCCTTGTGCATGCAGCCACCGGTACTTTTTACCGTAGCTGTGGCAGCATGCACAAGATGCATTGCATGCTTATTTTGTTTCTTAAGGTGGCACATGGCGTGCAAAATCGTCATTTTTTTCTTCAAAACATTGTTCGAAAACTGTTTGACCTATTATTCTGAAATTTGGCACATAAAACAAAGACAGCATAATGAATGTTCACACCAAGTTTAATCATCCTAGCTCATATAATTCATAAGTTATGACATAATCACTAAAAAAAATGGGTAGCGATTTTGCCCCCTACACCATTACATAATGAGCAGCCTGTTCACCATCTAAAATGGTTTGAAATGAAGGAAAAGGATTATACTACACAATAAAGCATGATAACTGTCCTTGTGATGCATGGAAATGTCTCTGGTCATGTGTCATATTGTTGCCAAGAAAAAAAATTCATAGCATGACTTGATCAACCTAATGGATCACAGAAACCACTAAAGGTACAATTTTGTAACTAGTCTTATTGTGTTCAGCAACTATTTTTACATCTGTGTGCAAAATTTCAGCTTGATATCTTTATCCAAAGCAACATTTTTTCAGGGGGCAAAATCATCGCTGTTGCAAAAAAAGCATGTTTTCAGAAAATTGACTTCAAAGTTGGAGACAGGTAAACAGTTTGTCTATAAGTCAAATTGTTCATTGTAAACACTTGGAATGGTTCCTGTGGAAACTAAGAGAGTCTGTACTGACACTGGAACAGTCTCTAAGCACACAGAGAGTTTAGAAGGCTCCAGGATTATACTGCACTCCCTCCCGTCCCCTGCGACGAACGCGTTCTTGGCGGTGAAGGTAAACATCGTCAATCTTCTTGCGACGAGCTCCTGCATGGAGAGTCTTCTGGTAGTGCTGCCAGGTCTTCAGGTGGATTGGGGGAGGCATGTTCAGCATTCTCCAAAAACAGGAAAGCTGGGTGAAGCCAATGGCGTTCATAGCAGCAGCAGTCACCAGGCGCCGGTTTATTTCGTAGCCAGTGTACACGGTGCCCGTCTTCTGTGATGTCATCACTTCACTGATGATGGTGCCACAACCCGTGCATTGCACTTTCAGCTGGCAAGAGGTCCCCATCCTTGCAGATTTGTCTTCAAAAAGGCAATACTGAAAAATAAACAGAGAAAAATCCTTTAGTACGATATACATGAAAAGTCATGGTACTCTTACCCAATGTCATCAAGTCACAAACACAAACAAGTAAGCAGTAATGAGGAAACTTCACTTACCGATTGCTCACAAGTATCACACTGTACAGGAGAGAAGAGCTGGTTTAACTTTCCGGGTTGATGATAATATTTATTGCCTCAATGGGTGCAGCTTCACCGGTCTCTTTTTCACGATCGTCTTGAAAAAAATTCCGAAGTTTCTTGACGGAAGCAACTTCTGCCGATGTCAAAGCCGTCACAGTCGCATCGATAGCCGCACTCTCTGCAGCTGCATTCGGTGACTGCTGCTTTTTCTGTTTGCTCCTCTTTCTCTTCTTGCCGTACTGGTGCTTGGTAGCCCATTTGGTCCCCTTTTTTGGGTCATTTCTGTCGCACTACATTGAGTTTATGACAAGACTGTCGCACACGGCTTGATAACGACGCCATTTTGAGTTATTACAAACACGCGTGTTGCCGAGGACGGAAACTGCCGAAGTGCTCTTCGGCCGTGATCACGCGCTGCGCCGTGCGCCGCCGGCCAATCAGAAACTTCCATTCAAACGGATGACGGAAGCGCTTATGTTCCGAGGGTTTCGATTGGTTGTAAGCTGCTCTGATAGGCCTCGGGTTTTCTCTTCGTGTGTCTCCGTATCGCATTCTTTGTTTCCGAAACAGACCTCAAAAGTAGGCCAAGACCGTGACCTTTCCACTCGTACCAAACACATGTGGGTTCTTTCAAAGGGACATGCCGTAACCAGGCACTCAAAATTGAGTTTTTGACGGCCACGTTAGTTTTTCTTTTCACTTCCAGCGATAGATACATCACTAAAACATCCAAAATAGGGGTATAAATCAATAAAATGGACAAAACCAATCACACACATGCATAATACAGACATCGTAGGACCCATTTCTGGGTCAAACTGGAAACACATTTTTGAACGATTTTTGACGAAAATTACATGCCGTGTGCCACCTTAAATCTTTGTTCATTCAAAATGACTGAAAGCTCCAACCAAACTGCCCAGGGAACATGGATGCAACCTGATCTGAGCAAGAGGCATACATCTTCATCAGCCCCTGCAGCCACGGGGGCTCGTGAGGATCTGAATCTCTTGCAGTTGGATCGTGTTCCATTTTTCTTGGCAGCGAAGGGATTAAGATATCTAACGATGTTTGTGTGCAGGCCAACCTTCAGTATTGCAACCTTCAAAGAGCACTGCAGCTGCCCCACCCCCTGCTAACAGTGGACTCTCCGGTCTTCTCTCAGAGCCATCTGGTGCCACTGCCCCTTCGTTTGGTGGTACCCCTTCATTCCCCACTCCCATGGCCCCAACCTCTGGCGGTGGTGACATGTTAGGGAACTCATCCGCAACTGTGTCTGGTGGGGGTTCATTGTTCAGCCAGGCCAATCCTGCGGCATCACAGGCTGGATTTTCTTTCACACCAAAATCGGATGTGCCCAACATGACAACGTCAACAACACCTTCCTTCAGTTTTGGGAACACTGCTGGGGAGCAGGCCACGGCACCCGGCGGATTTTTGTTCGCACCAAAGGCACAGCCAGCAGCCACTACAGCGGGAAATCCTGGTCTCTTCGGTACCGGGTTTTCCCTGGGAGGTAACCAGAGCCATGTGCTCACTGGAGGGGGGAGCACCCCAGCTTCCCTTCCACAAACCACAAGTGGTGTAGATGCAACGGCTTCCGAAGTGCCAAAGTTTGCGTTTTCCCACAAACTGGGCGCATTTTCTGCTGAGGAGAGATCAGGTGTATTTCCCACTGAAGAGGCAGCATCGGCAGAAAAGGCACCAGGTTTCTCATTCGCACCATCCCAGCCTATGGGAGGAGTAGGGGTAAGTATGGGAGGGGGTGAAGGGGCACCAAAACCATTCGGAATCTTCACACCATCTGCTGGAAAAGCAGCGGCAGAGCCAGGGAAACCGGCAATGGCTAGTAAAGTCTCCACTGGTTTTGGGGTCTATACTGGCACTCCAGACTTCAGACCCACCCCAGGGGCGGGGTCACCGTCTCCAGCCCCTGGCCAGGCTCAGACTGCAGGATTGGCTCCCTCCGTGACTCCACAAGCAAGAGGCGGGTCAGAACAGGCAGGAGGAAATATGGTGGGGCAGACAGCAAATCTGGTGCCCAACATTCTTGGAGGCGCTCCACAGCCACCAGTGGTTTCCTTTGCCACGCCTTCGTCAGCAGGCAGAGTGCCAGGTAAGGTTATTCAGCTCATGAAAATATGAACCATACATATTTGGTTTCTAAAATCTTTAATTCAACGACCAAAGGCCACAACCATACGAGGGTTGTTGGCCCAAAGTGGTTTTAAGTTGGACCAATTTATATCCATTTTCCTTGCTTGGCTAAGCAAGAGACATAGATCCTCATGGGCCCCTGCAGTCACAGGGGCTCATGAGGATCTATGTCTTGCAGTTAGATGGTTTCCTTCCAGGTTTTGGAATAATAAAATGGTCTGTCATCAGGTTGGTTAAACTTTTGGCTGTCAGTAGCGGTTTTAGTCGCGATGATTGCTACAGGAATCATAGTGACTAAAACCAATACCGACACCCAAAGGATTAACCAGGACCAGCTGGTTGTTGAGGAGCCAGTCCTCTGTGTCTTTTCCTCTGCGGTCAAAGTTTTTTGTACCCCCAGCTAGGGGTGTGATCGTTGATGTTGGATCGGCAGTGAAGGAGTTCATCGCGTTTGCCTTATTTCAGTGCTGAATGTACACATTTATGAAGGAAACCACACAGAAAGCAAACAGACTTCAGCCTGCCCACAGATATGAATGTGTTAAAAAAAAATTATGGGACCCCGTTTCTGTGAGTGTGTGGCCGAGATTTAGGCAAGACGGTCTGCTTGCTACCTTCAGGAGGATGAAAAGGATGAAAACATCCTTGTGGCAATTTTTAGCATGATGTGCACTTTGGATTTTTGTGATAAGATTTTGTTTTCACCCACAAACTTTTTCTCTTGTCGCCTTCTCACTTTTTGGTATTCCAATGTCAATGTCATATTCTAAAGAAAATCCAAACAAAGAAGGAAACATGCTTACTAAGGACACACTGTTACAGTACAGTTGTGTTTATGACACAATTGTGTTGTAATTGTCCTTTCTGAGTGTGTTTCCTTCTTTCTGGGGAGTTTCATTTCACTTCACCAGCTTGGCAGTCAACTTTTGGGTCTGGATGCATGTTACAGGAATCAACGCGACAAAAACTGCTACCGACATGCAAAGGGTTAACCCATTCAGCCCTGACGCACTACAGCAGGAGATGGATCGACCATGATAATTCAAGGGTAGTGCCAGATTAGCTTGGCGCCTGTTGGCGCCAAGCTGATTTGGCACTACCCTTGAATTATCATGGTTGATGCATCTCCTGCAACAGGTGCATAGTCGTTAGATGACGCCTCTAAAATTTGGAAAATATGTACGTCAAGCTGAATGAGTTAATGTCTTATTGTGTTGTATTGCTATTCTAGCCCCATCACCTGCACCTCAAGGGGTGGATGCCACGTCGGCCAGCAAAACTGGAGCTACTGCTGGTGGTGGCGGCCATGACAGTAATGATATTAATGACATCCTGGACAGCACGATCAGTCAGAACATTGCGGAGGAGGTGAGGCAGCCTGTGGTTTAACCCTGTAATACCACGCAGCCAACAGTACACTAAACAGTACTGTTGGCTGCATGTGCAAAACGTTAACCCCTTCACTGCCAGTGGACTCAGCATTTTAAATCTGAAATCTTTGCGATTATTTCAACAGCAAAACACCCTAGCCGTCAAGTGAATGTGTATATATATAGGGGCTCATGAGGATCGATGTCTCTTGCAGTTGGATTCTGTTCAGTTGTTTTTGGCAGTGAAAGGATTAAACTGTGTAAGAAGTCATATGCATTGAAAATATGTTTATAATGGAGGATCCTGTTATCGTGCAACTTTATCTTTTAGGGTTTGCATTCCTTTGACAGGTGGAAAAGAATTCTGAATGCTTTGAGTAACCCTCTTGTGCATGCAGCCAACAGCGCTGTTTGCTATACTAGGGCTCAACATTTGCTCAGTGTCAAGTAAACGATATTGTTAAAGGACATGAAATTAGCCATAGACAATCTGGACAATTCCCTCGGGCTGAGGAGGCGGAATGGATGTGACGTTTTGCCAGTGAGAGCCAGGGGCTGATTAGAATCTGTGCCTCTTGCAGATGGATCAGATTGGAGAGGATGACAATAACCCCTTTTCACTGCCCAGAGAAAGTAAACACCGTCCAGCTGCAAGAGGCATAGATCCTCATGAGCCCCTGCAGTTGCGGGGGCTCATGAGGATATATGCCTCTTGCTGACACTGATTGCTTACACTGCCTCCACTGGCAGTGAAGGGGTTAACAGTGTATTTGCTTCTTGAAGCTGTTAACAAAAGTTGCTCCTATTCAGGAAAGGTATTTCAAGTCACCATTTATGGCAGGAATGGGTTGTGCTCGTAAGACAATAATTTTATTTATTGTCATTTTGCCATCGCTGTCAGCTAGTTCCATGCTCTTGTAATCCTTTTTACTCTGGTATTTAATAATCCCTATATCTATGATAGCCACCAAGTTAGGGGCTGTTTCTGCATTTGTTAACAGTTTTTTTTTTGGGGAGGGTTTCAAGTGTGTTCATAGAGAAATTTTTTAAATTTGTGAATGTGATAGAAAAAGCATGTTTATTTTGCTTTTCTTTCTGAATGTATTCAGATAGAAGACTTTGAGAAAGAGCTGCGAAGCCTTAAAGCTCGGATGTCTGTACCGGGGCCTGTGGTCGGCACAAAGGAGGAGATGCAGATGCTAAGTCAGGGGACCATGAAACTGGCTGGCTTTTGCCAGGAGATCACCACGACAACAAAAGTACGTTAGACGTTGCTGATTCACAATGTTTGCTAGGGTGTAATGCTGAAAATGTGTGGGAGTATTGTTGGAGGGCAGTAGTAAGATTTGTTTCCTCAAAAACATTACCGATGACATGACTTTGTGGAAAGAGTCTACGAGCTATCCAATTTTAGCCTAAGACCCGTTGGGTCCCCCAGGAGGCACTTGGGGATCCCTAACAGTGACGAGAGTAGCCTCCCATGCCCATCCGGCCACGTGGTGCCACGTGGTGCCACAACCAGTTGTCTACTTCGCTGTTAGCGTACGCACACGTTTTAGCCTCACGGACCCTTGGACTGTGTACGGTGCTACCGTTTCTCACCGGCCTTCCTACTCCTTGCCTTCCTTGTGCCTCTTCCTTGCTTGGCGTCCTTCTTCTCTGCCTAGCCTCGTCTGTACCTGGTGCAGTTTGCTGGGTCCGGAGCCTTCTCTGGACTCTCATTGCACGCGGTGATTTGTACTGTTTCCGACACTGCCGCTTCTGCCATGGAAAGGTAAGGCCTCGGTCTCTGCCTGCGTCTCGCCTGGCGGGGCCGGGCGTCGGTTTCGGCCGTGGATTTTCTTCTTTCTTCTTCTCCTCGCGTTTCGAGTTTCGCTCGTTTCGAATGGCGGGGATTCGTGTACCCCGCTTCCGGTCGCCTTTCATGTGTGGGTATGTGTTGCAGCTATCAAGTGCGCACCTTCCCCCAATGCAGCGACTTTCAGTGGCCTAGTGACCGGCACCCGGTGTGTTTACCGTGTTCTGGCTGCTCCTCCGACCTTGTCTGCGGTGTCTGCTCCACTTGGCCAGAGGAACTTTGGTCACAACTTTTGAATTTCTACCGGCGCAAGCGGCCTACGCCAGTCCACGACTGTCCGCCTCCCATGGGACCTCCCGCGGCACGCTGGGACTTGATCAAGCTACCCTCCTCTGCCTTGGGGAAACACACATCTCGCGACTTCGGCTCGCGTACTAAGACTGTTCCTGCCACGGTGTCCGCACCGCCCTTGCCCGCTGACTCCTCCGGCGAGTTGCCAAGCCGGCACAGCGCCAACCTCCCTGAGCTTGGCCTGTGGCGACCTATGTCGCCCCGTCACCCCCCCCTCCGGCAGTACTGAGGTTCCCCCAGCCTCCAAGCCCGCTGTCTCCTCCGGCGAGTCGCCAAGCCGGCTAGGTGCCCCCCTCCTTGAGCCCCAGGCACCGCGACCTTTGTCGCCCCATCATAAACACTATGGCAGATCGGACCGCCCACCCGCATCCTGGTCCTCCAGGCGCCGCTCTGTGGATCGTCATCATAGCCCTCGTCGCGTGGATAGACGCAGTGCCCGGCCTTCTTCGTCTTCTTCCCGCTCGACTTCATCTTATGCTTCCCGTCCGTGTAGTTGTTCCCCGTGGCGGGTCGCCACTCGCCGCTCCCGGCGCCCCTCCCCTTCGCGCTCCTCCTGTAGGAGCCACCCTGACAAGTGGTCCCCTTCGCCTCGCGACCGTCGCAGTCGCTCCCCCCGGGACAGGCGCCTCCCGAGCTCTCGACGCTCCTCGCCCTCGGCGTCCCCTCGGCTTCGTCAGCGTAGCCCCCCGATCCCCCCCCCCCCCCCACTACCCTCGCGGGCCATCTTGCCTCCGCCCCCCGCTCCACGGTGTTCTCCTCGTCCGCCGCCCTGGGCTGCCGTCGATGATGAGACCTTGAGCTTACTGCCGGATGTTTCTGTTTCGGCCCTCCTTGGCCCCGACAGTCGATCGCCCTCGCCGGTTGACGACCCCGCGTCTCCTGCTGCCCTGTCCACCCCTCGTGGAGAGATTCGCCACACCTTGGACGATGCGGCCCGCCTCATCGCTGCCTGTCTTCCTGCGGACGCATTCCCTCCCTCCCCCCTGCTCAAGAGGAAAGCTGGCGCCTTTGTTGATGCTGCTCATCAAGTCAAGAAGCTTAAGTCTCTTCCCCAGCCACCTGCCTTCCGTGACCTGGCTGACGCCCTTTCCGCCCACCTCCAGCGGGACTCGGCTTCTGACGCAGACTTCTTCTCCGACCGCCGCTGGCCTGCCGGCGTCGACATCGCCTTCCGGCAGTCCTGGTACGCCGGGCACTCTCAGTCCCTTCTCGTGCCCTCTTCCACCGGTGGATCCACCAGCGCTTTTGCTCACGGGCGGCTCTTCTCAGCTTAAACGGACCTTACCTCGCAGCTTAGAACGCACCGCTTCCCTTGTTCGGAACGCTCTAGCCTGTTCGGGGTTTTTGGAGCTCCTCACCCAAGCCTTCATCAACCGTGTCGAGGCGGCCTGGCACCCTTCCCTCTCTCCTCTGCTGACGGACCTCCAACAGGGCTGCTTACCATTCGTCCGTCAACTCCATTTCGGCCTCCGCCAACTGCGACTTGATGCGGCGTGACGTCGTGCTCCATGCCTGCTCCGGCCTCCCCCCCCCCCCCCCCCCCCCCCCTCCCGATGTGAAGTCGCAGCTCCGCCGCGCGCATGTTGGCGCTCCGCTCCTGTTCGGCCCCTCCTGGCAGTCGCTGAAGGAAGCTAATAAGGACCGTTGGTCCAGCAGCTCTGCCCCCCCTCGCTTTCCGGCAGCCCGCACGGCCGTGGGTTGTGCCCTGCGGTTCGTCAGACCCTCCCGGCCCCGCGCTCCCACTTGTGCGCCCGCCTTCGGCCGCGCCCGCCCCGTCCGCCCCGGCCTGGCCCAAACCCGCCCGTCGCCCTGGGCGCGGGAGGGCCCCCTGACTCTCTCCCTCCCCCACCCCCGCCGACTGTTTCAGGGTCTCCTGTCGGCGGGAGGCTCGCCCTGCACGGCGACGTTTGGCACTCCCTTCTTCCAGACGACCCCTGGATCCTCTCCACCATCACGGAAGGGCTCCTTATCTCCTTTCGGTCCCTGCCTCCGCTTCGCCGCTCCCCCGTGTGGAGTGAGATCCCGACCGACCGGACCAAAGCCGATGCCCTTCGCGGAGAGGTCACCGCTCTTCTACGGAAGGCCGCCATGGAGGTCGTCTCTCGGCACGACTTTCCCGCCTTCTACAGCCGCCTCTTTGTAGTACCCAAGCCCGGAGGCAAGTGGAGGCTGATCATCGATCTCTCCGCCTTGAACCACTTCATTGCCGCCCCATACTTCCGCATGGAGACAGCCAGGGCCCTCCGGGCCGCCGTACAGCCCATGGACTTTGCCATCAGTCTGGACCTGGCCGATGCGTATCTGCACGTCCCCATGCACCCCGCCTCCCGGCGGCACCTGCGCTTTGCCTTTGACGGGACAGTTTACCAGTTTCGGGCTCTCCCCTTTGGTCTCAACCTCAGCCCATGGGTCTTTACGCGGATCATGGACGCCGTGGTTGCCAGAGCCTGACGGTCTTCCTCCAATCCGACCTCCCAACTATTTAGACGACCTGCTTCTGCGGAATCAGTCAGTGGCCGCTCTGCTCACGGACAGGGATGCTCTACTCCTACTGTCGTCTCGCTTGGGCTTCCTGGTCAACGCAGGCAAGTCGGACTTTGTCCACCTGGGCATGGAATTTGCGACCGACCTCAACCTGGTACGTCTGCCCGAGCCTCGGATCTGGAAACTAGCTGACCTAGCCCGTTTGGTAGCTCAGGAGGTGGCAGTCCCCGCCAGAGTGTGGCTCCAGCTCCTCGGCCTGATGAGTGCAGCGGCGGATCTCCTACCGCTCGGTCGTCTTTACTCCCGTCCTCTCCAACTGCATCTTCTTCTCAACTGGAGACCGTCCTCCGGCGACCTCTCTTCCCCGGTGCCTGTTTCTCCGATGCTGCGGCCCCATCTGATGCGCTGGACGGATGTTTCTTGGCTCGGTTCCGGAATTCCCCTGGCCTCGCCTCCGCCCCGACTCTCCCTCTGTGTGGATGCCAGTCTTGCCGGGTGGGGCGCTCACCTCCTTCCGAGTTTTCGCACGACGTCTGGCCGCTGGTCCCCGGACCTGGCGTTCCGGCACATCAACTGGCTGGAGCTGAATGCAGTTTGGCAGGCGCTCCGCACGTGGGAACCCGATCTTCGCACACAGGACCGCCTCGTCCTCTCCGACAACTCCACAGTCGTTGCCTACATACGGAAGCAGGGAGGAACCCACTCTCCCGACCTGTGCATCCTCCTGTACTGACTCCTTCGCTGATGCGAGGTCCACGGCATCTCCCTCAGGGCACGACACATCCCGGGACACCTGAACGTCCTGGCCGATTCCCTTTCGCGGCGAGGACAGCTTTTCCACACGGAATGGACCCTGCGACGGGACATCTTTCACCTGATTTGCGCCCACTGCGAGACTCCCCTCGTCGATCTCTTTGCTACGAGGTGGAACCACCAGCTTCCCCTCTTTGTCTCCCCGATTCCGGACCCCCTCGCCTGGGCAGTCGACGCGCTTTCCATTCCGTGGGATGGACTCGTCGCTTACGCGTATCCCCCGATGGTCCTGGTCCCCAAAGTCCTACTCAAGCTTCGGGGATGCAATGCAGTCCTGTTCCTGGTGGCCCCGTTCTCCTGGAACAGATCTTGGACGACCGACCTGCTCAGTCTCGCCACGGGACCCCCCCCCCTGCCCACCCCGCGGACGATGCTCAAGCAGTCCCGCCAGCCGCTGTTCCACCCTTGCCCCGAGTGACTTCTCCTTCACGCCTGGCGATTGTGTGGCAAGCCCTCACCGCGAGAGGCTTCTCGAGTGCGGCAGTGGACGTGATCGCTACAGCCCGCAGACCCTCTACCAGACGCATCTATGAAGGAAAGTGGCGGGTGCTACGGTCCTGGTGCTCTGACCGTCGCCTCTCCCCCATCGAACTGACTTCAGCTCGCGGACTTCTTCCTCTGGCTCTTTAGGGACCAAGGCTTGGCTCCCATCACCATCAGGGGCTACCTATCCATGGTTGCCGACACCTACCAACATCTCGGCCGCCCTGATCCTGGCGCCTGCAAGGACCTTACCACCTTATGGCGCATTTTGGCCTCCAGCGTCCGGTCCCACGCTCGCTGGTTCCACGTTGGGACCTCCCCTGGGTCCTCACCTGGCTGAATTCGGACCGTTTTGAACCGCTCCACCTGGCCCGCCTTGCGGATGTGACTCGGAAGACCTGCTTCCTGGTGGCCCTGGCCATGGCGTCCCGAGTCAGCGAGCTCCACGCGCTCTCGGCGCGACCTACCTGCCTGCAGTTCCGGTCGGATGGCTCCGTCCAGCTGCTCCCTGATCCTTCCTTTCTCGCCAAAACTAGGTCTCCCTTGACTGCGGCCCAGGTGATCACCATTCGGCCGCTAAAAGGGGCCGACTTCCCCCGGGAGACCCGGGAGCAAGATGCGGTGCGCGCCCTGCGAATTTACCTTCGCCGCTCCAAACCCTTCCGGAGGGAAGGACTCGCCTCTTTTTGCTGCTGACCGCCGGCAGAACCGACATCTCCGCCCAAACGATCTCTTCATGGCTCCGCTGGGTCATACGGTCCGCCTATAGGGACCTCTCCCCACAGGGAGCTGAGACGCTCAGGATCCACACGCACGAAGTTCGCGCCATGGCCGCGAGTGTCGCCTTCGACCGCAACTGTGCTGTGAAGGACATCGTGGCTGCAGTGGGGTGGCGGGCCGAGTCTACCTTCGCCCGCTTCTACCTCCGAGACCTGACGGGCCAGCGAGACAACCTCGCACTGGTGGGCGACATCGCCGCGGCGCAACACTCCCTCCAGGCGCCGGTGGCGCCGTAGGTATGCACTTCGCTAAAATTGTCGGGAGTGTGCGATCAGGAGCAACGGGCCGGCTACGTCCCTTGGGGGTTTCCCAAGGGATTTGTTGTGGCACCCTCCTCCTCTTCGTCATTCTTCCACAAAGTCATGTCATCGGTAATGTTTTTGAGGAAACAAATTAATTTTTCTCTAAAATGTATTTTTTCAAAAAATACTTACCGATGACATGACTCCGAGGTCCCTCCCTCCTGCCCCGCCTGCCGCTGGTGAGCTCAGTAGACTAACTGGTTGTGGCACCACGTGGCAGGCTAGGTATGGGAGGCTACTCTCGTCCCTGTTAGGGATCCCCGAGTGCTTCCTGGGGGACCCAACGGGTCTTAGGCTAAAATTGGATAGCTAGTAGACTCTTTCCACAAAGTCATGTCATCGGTAAGTATTTTTCGAAAAAATACATTTTAGAGAAAAATTAATTTTTCACCCTTTTCATCCTAACACACTACTGCTTGGAAGAAATTTGACTATATTAATAGTTCAAGGGTGGTGCCAAAATAGCTGCCTGAGGTGCCAAGCTATTCTGGCACCACCCTTAAACTAAAATGGTTGATCTGTCTCCTAATATGTAATGTAGCCTTCATAGGACAATAATTTTTAAATAATCGGCCTCAGGATGTAACGGGTTAAATAGTGGATTTTCATTATTCCAATACTGCACTTTTCAGAATATGCTGTTAACCCTTTAGCTATTGGTAGTTATTTTCATCGTGAATATTCCTGTGGGGATCACCGTGACAAAAAAATGCTACCAACAGCCAAAGGGTTAACTTCTGTTCTCCATTTCAACTGTCGCCCAAGTGACATACTCACTTTTTGTCTACCATACTGAAAATACGGTAGACTTTGAAATGGGGCTGGCCTCATCCCGTTCAACACCTAGTATGATACCGGTTGATCTGCATTAGAGTGCTTAATTTGTCTTTTTCTTACTAGATATTTTGCAAATAGCTAGATTAAAGGAAGACATTGAATGAGTTCGTTAGCCAGCATTGTACCTCTTCAGCTCTTTTAATGATAATTAATTCATTTTTGAAAATTTCGAACCACGGTTCACTCAAACCAAAGAGTCAGCCTTGGAAGAGGCTGCATGGAAGAGATCCTTGCGTGCCTTTCACGACTCGGACAATGACAGTGATGTAAAAGCGCCGAGCACGTCAGTGTTGTACCATGTTTCCTAAGAAACGCAAAGCACGAAAAGTCAGTGTTATTCATATGTATGGATAGAAGCCCTCGCGCTGGGACCATACGGCGTTGAGGCGCGTCCCCTGGGTGGTGGATAGGGGGTCCCTCGTGAGAGGGGTGCACCGAATGAAATAAGGTGCCGTGAACCAACATGGTCTAAGGGAAGGTGACCCCGACAGAAAACCCCTGGTCCTCCTAGTAAGGGGGTTGGGCGTGGGGTTAGCTTCCCCACCCTGCAAAAAAGGAAATAGCTACAAAAACGCCGACGAAAAGACTAACAGTAATTCCTTTCCTGGAGGAGGAAGGTTCTTCTACTAGAAGACTTATGACGTCCTGTGGTGAAAGCCGGAAGTCTTCGGAAGCCACAGGACCGAGCCGCCTCTCTCTATCCAGGGATACAACCATGGGCACATGGAACGTCAAGACCATGTACCAGAGCGGCAAGGCCGCCCAGATAGCAGCGGAGATGCAAAAGTACAACCTTTCCCTGCTAGGCATCAGTGAAGCCAGATGGACGCAGTCTGGCCAGAAAAGGCTGTTAAGTGGGGAGATGATTCTGTATTCAGGTCATGAAGAGGAGAATGCCCCCCATACAGAAGGAGTAGCACTCATGCTGTCACCAGTGGCACAGAGAGCGCTGATGGGCTGGGAACCTCTTGGGCCAAGAATTATAACAGCAGCCTTTAGAACCAAGAAAAAGCTCAAGCTGAACGTCATCCAGTGTTATGCGCCCACCAATGACAGTGACGAGGAAGAGAAACAAGAGTTCTACGACCGACTCCAGAGTGCCGTGGACAAATGTGCGGAGCGAGACATCACCATCGTCATGGGCGATTTTAATGCCAAAATAGGGGAGGACAACACCGGATACGAAGAGGTGATGGGGAGACAGGGACTAGGCTCGGAGATGAATGAGAACGGGGAGAGGTTTGTAGACTTTTGTGCTCTAAACCGACTTGTCATTGGAGGCAGCATCTTCCCACACAGAAGAATACACAAAGCAACTTGGGTCTCACCTGACCATACAACAGAGAACCAAATAGACCATATCTGCATTAGCAAGAAATTCAGAAGATCCCTTCAAGATGTTCGAGTGAGGAGGGGAGCAGATGTCGCCTCAGACCACCATCTGCTTACCTTAAGAATGAAGCTCAAGCTAAAGAAAAGCCGCACAGAGACAACAAGAAGACAGCGCTATAATGTAGGCCTCCTGAGAGAAACTGGAGTTAGAGAAGAGTTCAAACTGGTGCTGTCCAACCGGTTTCAAGCGCTACAGGAGCTAGTAAATGAAGAGGAGGCGGTCACCACAGAGCAGCAGTGGAAGGCAGTTAGAGAGGCGCTGAACTCAACCTGCAAAGACACTGTAGGGTTCAGGAAACACCACCACAAGGACTGGCTGTCGGCACAGACCTTGAAGAAGATAGAAGCGAGGAAGCAGAAGAAAGCAGCGGTCAACAACAGTCGCACGAGAGCAGCCAAAGTAAGGGCACAGGGGGAATACTGGGAAGCCAACCGCGAGGTGAAGAGGAGTATCAGGGCAGACAAGAGGGCCTACACAGACTGCCTGGCAGCAGAGGCAGAAAAGGCAGCAGGCAGCGGCAACATGAAACAGCTCTACGACATTACCAGAAGATTGTCGGGTAAGTATGGCCATACAGAAAGACCAGTAAAAGACAAAGAAGGCAAGCCTATTGCAGACAGAGCAGACCAACTCGACAGATGGGCCGAGTATTTTGAAGAGTTACTGAACAGACCTAGCCCACCCGACCCCCCCGACATCCAGCCGGCAGAGACCGACCTACCCATCAGCTGTGACAAACCCAGCCGGGAAGAGATCAGAAAAGCAGTGGCATTTTTGAAGAATGGCAAAGCAGCAGGGCCAGATGGCATCCCAGCGGAGTCTCTGAAAGCAGACCTAGAGACAACAGTTGAGATGCTGTACCCACTGTTTGAAAAGATCTGGGATGAGGAGGTGATGGGATCGGCTGACTGGAAGGAGGGGTACCTAATCAAGCTTCCCAAGAAAGGCGACCTCAGCAAGTGTTCCAACTACAGAGGAATCACCTTGCTGTCAGTACCAGGAAAGGTCTTCAACAGGATCATCCTAGAAAGAATGAAGAGCTCCGTTGACCCCCAGCTGAGAGACCAGCAAGCAGGATTCAGGAAGAACCGATCATGTACAGACCAGATCGCCACTCTCCGCATCATCGTGGAACAGTCTCTGGAGTGGAGCTCCCCGCTGTACGTCAACTTTGTGGATTATGAGAAAGCATTTGACAGCGTGGACCGAGAGACTCTGTGGAAACTCCTACGACACTACGGTGTACCCACAAAGCTCGTCCGCCTGATCAAGAGCAGCTATGATGGCATGACATGTCGCGTGATCCACAGAAGGGCAGTTCACCAGAGAGCTCCAGGTCAGAACTGGTGTCAGGCAGGGGTGTCTGCTGTCTCCGTTCCTCTTCCTACTGGCCATAGACTGGGTCATGAAGATGACCACAGAGCACAGACGAAGTGGGAATACAGTGGACACTGTGGACACAGCTTGACGACCTCGATTTTGCAGACGACTTGGCATTACTGTCCCACACTCATCAACAAATGCAGGACAAGACCACGAGGCTTGCTGACATCTCGTCCCAAGTGGGCCTCACCATTCACAAACAGAAAACAAAGACAATGAGGCTGAACGCAACCAGGGAAGAACCAGTCTTGCTTGCTGGCACCCCGTTGGAGGAGGTGGAGTCCTTCACCTATCTCGGGAGCATCATAGACAAAAAAGGCGGCACTGATGCAGATGTCAGAGCATGAATCGGTAAAGCCAGAGCAGCCTTTCTCCAGTTGAAAAAAGTATGGAGTTCCAGAGAGCTGTCACAACACACCAAAGTCCGGATTTTCAACTCCAATGTAAAAGCAGTTCTCCTATATGGAGCAGAGACATGGAGATTGACAAAAACCACAGTCAACAGAGTACAGACCTTCATGAACAGTTGCCTTAGAAGAATTTTGAAAATCCACTGGCCAGAGAAGATCAGCAACGTCAGACTCTGGGAGAGAACAGAGCAGATAACAGCAGAGAATGAAATTGGGCGAAGAAGATGGGGATGGATCGGTCACAGTCTGAGAAAGCCAGCTTCCAGTATCACTAGGCAGGCATTGTCATGGAACCCCCAGGGAAAGAGGAAAAGAGGTAGGCCGAGAAACTCCTGGCGTCGAGACCTCCAAGCAGACGTCAAGAGACTGGGAACCACCTGGAGTAGAATCGAAGGAGAAGCACAGGACAGGAGTTGCTGGAGGTCTCTCGTCGACGGCCTATACCCGGGTAGGGGTGACAGGCGTAAGTAAGTAAGTAATGGATAGAAGCAATGCTCTCTGTTACTGATAATTTGATTAGGAAGACAGTCTGTGGCTACGCCAGCCCACAGAACGTACAACTAGTGCCATGTGTGTCAGTGTGTGTGCAGATCGGGGGGAGGGGGGTGGGGGAGGGGGCACGGCAGTTTACCCTTCTGCAAATTGCTCTTTTTAGTTTGGCTCTGACCCGTTAAGTGCGCGCGGGTCACTGCAGGCTCAGCGGAGCTGCACGCGGGAAGCGTAGCGCTCTTTGTTTCTTGTTGAAGGCTGTCATACATGTGCTCAGTTTAGCCTGTTTATAACTTATTATTACCGTGGCTCCCCCCCCCCCCCCTCCCCCCTCTGTGGGGGGTGGGTGGGTAGGTAGGTATGGAGGTTAGGGTGGTGAGCGATGAATCAGAAGGATAAGCTTAAAAATAGTAACAACTCTGAATGTTTCTACTACCTAGAGAAAATCGCATGTGAGCTCAAAACAATATGGTAGACTTTGGGATGAAATCTTATTTTGTCAAAAGCTCTGTTGTAATCCAGACTAAAAAAGTTGACTGCCAAGCGCGTAAAGTGCAGAGAAAAACCCAATGAAGAAAGAAGCACGCTTAGAAAAGACCGTTACAACACAATTGTCTTGTAACTGTCTTTTCTAAGCATGCTTCTTTCTTCGTTGGGTTATTCTCTGTTGTAAACAAGGCACACATGATGCACTGCAAGGCACCAAGCTGACGGCTCACCTTCGCTAACAACTAGCTTCATTCTGAATTTTTCAAAGATGTAAATGTAAAATGCATGTGGTAAATGTTTAGAACATTTTTCACCCTCCCAAGTGAAAGCTAAGGATAGGCGGGAAATAGCTTTTAGTGGCATTCGGTTAACCCCTAAACTGCCAGTGGACGTAGATTGTCTTAAAAAAAAATCACTAATGTCAAAGATACCCAGCCGTCCAAGGAACATGGATGAAAGGTTGTCTCAGCAAGAGGTGTAGATTATCATGAGCCCCCGCGACTGCGGGCGCTCATGAGGATCTACGCCTCTTGTAGGTTTTCGCTAGGATTTGAAATTGTCCGTCAAAAACAGCATAACAAAAAATCCATCCCAGGTACTCTACAGTCCGTCTTGTACTTGAATCACAGCTGGGATAAGTAATTAGATGCTTCTTTGTTTTCAAGATTTGTCCATCCTGGGGATGGACGGCCTTCCAATTTTTCTATCCCTGTTAAATTTTGTCTGTCAAATGCAGAGAATTTTCTGTTAACGGAAAGCCTCAGTGTTCAGATTTTCTTGGCAGTGAATGGTTACAGAGATAAAATTATGTAAGATGAGTCTCTACTTTTGGAGCAGACATAGTAGAATACATAGAACAAGTGTGTAAAGAGGGACCAAAACAGCCACCCTTATTGGTTTCTTCACCAGGACCAGAGCCGCGAAGTGCAGGACCTTAAAGGATCCTGCCTGGACCTGTTTGCCATGGCGGAGGAGTGTCGCGTGCGAATGGAGCGGAACCGCGACCCCCACTACCTACGTGTCCTCCAGCAGCGCACCCTGGACCCGGCCACGGCGCAGCGCATGCGACGCTTGCGTCAAGGGTCTCAGGCCATCGACCAGGGCTTGAACGACGTGGACGCTGTGTTGGACTCACAGTGGGAGGAGCATATGGAGAAAGAAAAGAAAACCAGGTTAGACACTGAATATTCTGTAGTGCACATGCCATATGCTCAGTGGGCTTTGCAGATTCACGATTAACCCATTTAGCTCCAATGCCCTACAGCAGATAGATGGACCATGATAATTCAAGAGTAGTACCAGATTAACTTGCGCCTGATGATGCCATGCTAATCTGGCACTACCCTTGAATTATCATGGTCCATCCATCTCCTGCAACTGGTACATAGCCTCCAAAAGTTTGGAAATGCTGCCATGGGGTTAAATGGGTTAACACTGCAAAATCCAGACTAAACTGGTGACTGCCGAGCGTGTAACATGCAAGCAAAATCCCAATGAAGAAAGAAACGTGTTTTGAAAATCAATAACATAATAAATTGTAATTTATTTTCTCAAAATCATTACCGATGACATTACTACTAGGAAGCTTCGCTTAGCATAACAATTTTAGCCCCCAAATCTCCTCGTGTCCCTCACAACAGGGGAGGCAACTCTGGGGTGTCGTTACCAGGACTCCCCGGGTAGCCTCCCGTGCTTCCCTATCCGGTGGCGCACTCACCCTTTCCCGCCAGTCTCTTCGCTTAGCTACACCTAACTGGTCGTGTGCACCTCGAGTGCTCCGACTATGTATGGTGGGATTACCTTTTGTGAACTCGACGAGTTAGATTTACGTTGGACATGTGTTAATACCTGTGTGGTGTTGGGTGCTTGGATTACCTTCGGTTTCTGAGGATTTACTTGGTGGTTTGGTCTCTGTGGATTACTGGGTCTCGGGACATGACAAGGTAAAGCTTTGGTTACTGCCTCAGCCGGCGATTTACCGGGCGGTGGCATTGACCGGAGACTATGTATGGGACCGACCGGGAGCTCGGACCCTCGCAAGGAGGCTTCGCGCACTCGCGCCGGCCTTTGTCTGTCTTATGTTACAGTACTCAAATGAGGACCTGCACCAGGTGTGGCGCTCTAGTGGCCTAGCGATGCGCACGATGTCGGCCTACCCTGCGCAGGCTGCGCCTCCAGTTGGACATGCATCTAATGCTCGACGTGGGAGGAGGAATGATGGTCGCAGCTTTGGGCGTTTACCGGACTGGGAGACCGGCATGCAACCCTGCAGTGACTGCAGCCGTGAAAGTATTACAGAGGAGGGCCACCTCAGACATCGTAAGCTTATCGGCGCAAAAAGGGACCTGTTGCCCCCACTGGTGCCTCAGACAGAGCTGCTCCGCCTAAAGCGGTATAAAGAGCCTTAAAGCAGCCGATAAGACTTGCATCCCGTCTAGCACCAAGAGCTCTAACCTGCCGTTTTGGCCAGGGATATGCCATGACCGGGTTCATCCCCCACGGATATACAGGCATTGAGAGCTCGGTCCCCCCACAAGGAAATGTTGGGCCGCTCACACGCCCACCAGGAAAACAAAGAGCCCAGGCAGCTGAAGCGGGGGACCAGTCCTCTGAGACGACAGTGCCCTCTTGCCGTAAAACCCAGACCAGCCCCTGGACAGGGCCGCACCAACTGTGCACCTCTCAGAGTGGGATAGGAAATTAAGCTGCCGACGGACAGGCCATGAACAAGACTTCAGGGGCCGGAGATGAGAACGGAGCCACAGGCGGGAGATGGTTCTCAGTCAGCGCAAACTACCGAGTCCGAAACCCACCACGGGTAGGAAGGATGCTCGGTCTGTCATTACAGCTGACGAGACGTGTTCCTCGTTGAGGTTGCGCCCCTGAAGCACCACCCCCTGACACTGACAGGGCAGGCCACAAACACAGACTCTGGGATCCCGAGACAAAGAAAAGTATAAAACAGGAGAGAGGAAGAGAGAGAGTGGAGCCACAGACGGGGTGAGGTCCCCAGTCAGGGTAGATCCACTGAGCTTCAGATCCACTGAGACCGAAGCCCGCCACAGAGAGGAAGCAAGCTCGGTCAGGAATTACAACCGACAGGGCTTCTGTTTTAGTGCGTCTGTGCGTCTATGACGCATTAAAACTCAAAGTCACGTATTGAAAATATAACTAAGGGGTAGTCAGACGCACTAAAATGCAGTGCTGTGCGTACCATAACAGAGGTCGGTGACAGTCGTTCTATTTTTAGTGATGAGTTGGTTTGTTTAGTCGCTCGCTCAGTCGCGGCTGCGTTCAGAATCAACCCGACTCCGGCGTCCATGCGAGTGTAACTGGGCGGGCAAACTGTTAGTTTATGTGTGGTGTCAGCATGTCAGGTTATTACAAAGTGCGCGCTACATGTTGAATGTGTTGCTTGCTGTGACGTCACCATGCATACTATTATAGGATACGGCATCATGCGTTTCACTTTCGATCTTGAACGAAGTTGTAAATGGCGGAGAAAAAGCAAAGGAAGCTGGAATGCTTCGGATTATTCAATCCAGCACCGTCTGATCTTGATAATCGCTAAGAAGAAAGTTGCACTTCGACACCGCCATCTCCATCGACAAGCGACAGTACCAGAAATGATACCCCTGGGCCATGTGTGGCACCGCCGCTGCGACTCAGTTTTCAGAGTTTGTGGCTGCGCTGCGTGTATTTCCATGGCTAAAGCACGACGGCACACGAATGGCATGTGCAATGTGCACTGAGGCAAACTCAAAAAGCAAGTCCAGAAATTTTAACAGAAATAAGTTTGTCATTTTTTTTAAAAAAATCGTGGTCGATCCATCTTCTGGTACACAGTTATTAGGCAAAAATTATAGAAACACGTCTTTCTGAGTGGTTAAATGGGTTGAAATACACTTATGTACATCAGTTCACACACACACACACACACACACACACACAGGTGCTCACGATCGACGTCACACGGTAGAAGAGCGGCTCCGCGCATTTTTAGCATTTTGCAACATAATTACTTAATTAGTGACTTTAGAACAACGACAGGGTGATTCAGCTCATGCCGATCAGTTCGGTAGCTTTTCGTGCCATTTGCGGTACCTTTTACTGGACTTTTCAAAACTTCATGGCACGCAAAGCTCAGAGGAAGGCAGCCCTACGTTACCGCACTGTCAGTGTCAGCGGACCGGTGGCAGTCATACTCGTGTTTTTGGTCGGCTTTCTGCTCCGGTGCGGCGATGTCGAAGCGAACCCAGGCCCACCGAAACGACAGACTCTTTTGACATGCCAGGGGAACCAAGACAACCAGTCGCCCGGAGGTGAGACAAACGCAGTGTCTGAGCCGACTATTGCGGATGTGTTTAAAATGTTGAATGTGATGGACAAAAAGATGGACAGTATGAAAGCTACAATGCAGGAGCAGATGGACAAAATTCAGAGTGACTTTACTGCGGTGATGAAAGAAAACAAAGAGTTGAAGGAGAAAGTTACGCAGCTGGAGGATAAGCTGGATGATTTGGAGGGGCGGAGCAGACGCAAGAATCTGATCTTTCACGGAATCCCCCACCCCCAGGGGCGCTCAGAGACTTGGGCGGACTGTGAGAAAGCTGTCAAGTCAATGTTGAAGGACGAGATGGGCATAGAGGAGGAGATCGAGGTGGAGCGTGCCCATCGTCTGAAGGGGGGCAAGGTGCCCCACCCCATCATCGTGTGCTTCAACAAGTACAAAGACAAGGAGCGGATCCTGTTTGAGCGCAGAACGCTGAAGGAGAACAGGTCCCGGGTCTACATATCTGAGGACTTCACCCCGCGGGTGAGGGACGTGCGCCGCAAGCTGCTACCCTTCCTCAAGGAGGCCAAGCAGGCGGGGAAGAAGGCCTTCCTCCGCTTCGACTCCCTCGTTGTTGAGGGAAAGACCCACGCATACGACGCTGCTACCCAGAGGCCAGTGGAGCGCAGGGGGCAGAAATGAGGGGCAGGCCGGCATGTTGACCCAGCAACCAGGAGAAGACAACCCGTCCCTCATTCAGACCCCCAGGGCCCTCACCATGTGTCTTCAAAGGACGACTTACCTGCACACACACACACACACACACTCAAGTGCCCACACTCAAACCCACACCAGCACACTGTGATGATGAAAGTGGTAGTGGTGTTTCGCATCATGGCATGGAATATCCAAGGTCTTGTAAATAAGCTGAAAAGTGTTTCTTTTAGGCAGTTCTGTGAAAAGTGTCAAATTTTTGCATTTTCAGAGATCTGGTCATGTAAGCAAAATGTTATAGAGGATACCTTTCCAGAGTATCAGGTGTTTTTTTCACCACGTACACAAAAGTTGAAAGGGGGCGTGGCCGTGTGTGTACATAAATCTATAGCCTGTCATGTGTTGCGTTTAATGCAGGCAGCTGAGGATATTGTGTTTCTAAAGATCGGTAAGTCTGTTTTGAACTCTGCATCTGATGTTCTGGCAGCATTTGTGTATGTGGCTCCAGAGCGTTCTGTTGTATATGGTGAAGATAACGTTGATGGTTTTGAAGTGTTAGAAAACTACATGGCTCAAGTGTTACGTGCTCATCCTGAGCTGCCTTGGCTATTATGTGGCGATTTTAACGCCCGCACCGCCGGTCTGTCTGATACTAATTTTATTGATGATAATACACACGTGCAGCCTTTACAGGAATTAACAGATCTGCTAGAGGATGTACCACAAAGCCCACGGAGGTCAAAAGATATTGGCGTAAACAGTTTTGGTCGGAAACTGATAGAACTATGTCAAGAGTACTGTTTGTTTATTGTCAATGGCAGAACGAAAGGTGACAGTGAGGGAGAAATTACGTGTGTGGCCAACAGAGGCAAAAGTGTGGTGGACTACTGTATTTGCTCTCAATCCGTGTTTGACCTAGTGACCGATATGTTTGTTGCAGACAGGTGCGAGTCAGACCATTTCCCCATTGTAACCACGTTTACTTCTATTCAGTCTGTTTATTCATGTGATGATGATTTAAATGATGATATAATACTAGAGGAAGGGGTTAAATTTGTTTGGAAAGAAAACTACGCTGAGTCCTTTTGGGCATACATTGAAGATAATCAGGAGACTCAATTTCAACACTTTTCGTCAGCGCTTGACTCGAGTGTAGAAGAAGGGTCTGCCTGTTTTGTAGCATTCATTCAGAAGGCGGCTGACAAAATGAGGTCAGGTAAGAAGGTAGGTGGTGAATCCCGTGCACAGCCGCCGTGGTGGGACTCGGACTGCGAGTTAGCAAAACAAAACAAGTACCTACAGTTGAAGCAGTTCAGACACACAAACACACATATGACGACTTAGGGAAGTATCTTGACATGAAGAAAGAATTTAAGAAGTTGTGTAAAACAAAACAAGCAGAGTACAACGCACGGGTTTTGAATGAGCTCAACGATGCATGTAACGATGCAAATTCAAGAACATTTTGGCAAAAAATAAAGTCTCTGACTGGCGTTAAGAAGTTGTGTTCTGATGTTATTTCACCACGCGTGTGGTATGATTATTTTCGTAATTTGCTAAATGTGGATCAGAATGTTGATGATTCAGGTTTCAGCAGACAGGCCGAGGGTGTTTTGAATGACCATATATTATCTGATGATTCTGATGGTTGTCACAATGCAAAATTTGACGAGGAAATCACGCAGGATGAAATTCGCAGTGCTATTAATAGCATGAAGAAAGGGAAAGCATCAGGCCATGATGGCTTTCCCACTGACCTTTTTCATCATGCAGGTGAGATCCTTGTGAAATTTCTGCATCCTTTGTTCAATCGTGTGTTTCAAAGTGCGGAATACCCTGAAAGCTGGACCATGGCTGTGATATTTCCACTACACAAAATGTGTAACCCTAGAAATGTTGACAACTACAGAGGAATTTCTCTTTTGAACGTTATCAGTAAGTTGTACAGTTTTGTCATTAACAACAGGTTGATTCGTTTTTGTGAAGAGAATGATTGTATTCCTGAGGCTCAAGCTGGCTTCCGTAAAGGGTACAGTACTATAGACAACATTTTTTGTTTACAGGCACTAGTGCAAAAGTATCTTAGCAAGCAGGGTGGCCGTTTTTACACCATGTACGTAGACTTTTCTAAAGCTTACGACAGTGTGCACAGGACAAAACTGTTGTATCTCTTGTTAGGTAAAGGAGTTCATGGTAAGTTGCTTCAGACACTGGAGAGTATGTACAAACATGTAAAAGCTGCTGTAAGGGTTGGAACCAAAGTTACCGACTACTTTGATTGCATGTCAGGGGTGTGACAAGGTTGTGTGTTGAGCCCACTGCTGTTTTCTATCTTTCTTTCAGAATTTGAGACAGAAATATCATCGTGCGGTGCACGTGGCATTGATATTTTTGCGGACCCACTGGGTATTTTCCTTCTTATGTATGCTGATGATATAGCCATTGTCTCTGACTCTGTAGCAGATCTCCAAAAGAAAATTAATTGTTTAGAAAAATACTGTAAAAAATGGGGTCTCACTGTGAACATGGACAAGACAAAAGTGGTAGTCTTCAAAAATGGAGGTTTTGTGAAAAATGGTTTTATGCTGACAAGCAGACTCAAGTCGAGTCCAGTTATACTTACCTTGGTGTGATATTTTCCTCTACTCTGAACTGGGCTAGATGTGTAGAAAACTTAGCTGGAAAAGCCAGGAGAGCAGTTGCAGGCATCAAAAGACTATACTTCAAATTACTAAACTTGCCAGCTGACACTGTTTTTCACATTTTTGATGTCAAGATTAAGCCCATTCAGGCATCAGAACTGTCCGATTTTCGGCGATTTTCCTGGCCCCTGTTCATGTGCTTAGTTAATAACACTTTTGACTTCTTATGTGCCAGGAAATGGCTTTAAATAACGTTTTCAGATTTTTTTTGGGTGAACAGTTCTGATGCCTGCCATTGTGCTATACGGGTCAGAGGTATGGGGTTTCCAGAGGCATGATGTAATTGAGCAGGTTCATATAAAGGTTTGTAAAATGGTCCTTGGTGTTGGAAGAGATGTAAAAAACAATATTGCGCTGGGTGAGTGTGGAAGATTTCCTATGTATATTGATGCCTATGTTCGAATGGTGAAGTATTGGTGCAGACTTCTTACCATGTCAGAAAACAGATACCCAAGACAGTGTTACACGATGTTATGTATGCATGGTGCCTCAGGTAGATCGAACTGGGCTACGCAAATAAAGACTGTTGTGTATGCATGGGTTTGGGTATGTGTGGGAAATGCAGTCAGTTGGAAACACTCCTCTGTTCATTCAGATATTCAAAGATCGGCTGATGGATTGTTTCCGACAGGACTGGCATGCATCCCTTACATCAAACACAGAATACTGCCATTACCACCCAGAAATACTTAGAGCAACTTACATAGGGCAGCTGACTTCTTGTGAACTCAGGCGGGCAATTTGTTTACTTAGATGTAACCGTTTACCTTTAAACGGAGTATCCAGATTTGGAAAACCCATCACTAATCCAGAATGTAATTCATGTGATTGGCATAAGGCTGAAGATTTGTGTCATTTTCTTTTCGAGTGTCCAAAATATTCCCCTTTACGTAAAAAGTACATTCCACTGTTTTACTACAGATTCCCATCCAATCTCAAAGTTCAGCTGCTGTGTGGAAACCTACATGATAAACTGGTCTTTAAAGTTGCTATGTATATTTCAGGGTGCCTTAAATTAAGGAATTAGAGGGATTTGCTTTGAACTTTCGTTGTTTTTGTTTATTTATGTGCGCTGATGTAATGCTATGTGATTGTGTTCTTTACAACCACCTTCCTGTATTTTCTGGTTGTAAATTGTATTTTGTGTTCATATGGGCCTGATGGCCAGCAAAAACTGAAATAAATTTATTATTATTATTATTATTATTATTATTATTATTATTACACACACACACACAGTGACAGAGAGAGAGAGAGTTTAGACAAGTCACACTTTGGTTGTCAATCTGCCGCATTCAGCAGAAAACGCTATATTCTCCATTACAATACATTATCAAACGATGATCATACAAATAAATAAATAGATATATGTTTTTCTGTGTGTGAGAGAGAGAGCGAGGGAGAGAGGATTTTGCGCGATAGCTCAACAGTTAAAAAATCGGTATCATGGAAAGGACACGCACACACTGTCACAACACATTTAGAGGAGAGAGCGAAATGAGTTAATTTATTTTAAGGAACATACAGATGATGCAGTTTTTCTTAAATAAATCTGCGGACCATCTATAATGCTCAGATGGGGGTCTGTGTACCCTCTAAAATTTATACCTGGGGGTCTACAGACCCTTTAAACTGTTGTGAAAACGGAAGCCCTGACCAACGAGAAGTGGTCCTTGTCGAGGGCGGACCCTGGAGCAAACCACCTCCCCCCCCCCCCCCCCCCCCTCCGCTCTAGGAAAGGTGAGAGGGACAGCCAGCGGCCTCGATCCATGTGCCACACAGGGATGAAGTCTACACGTTCGTGAGAGTGACCGCAGCAGAGGGGGACAGGGCGCTACAGATACCCCACGCCAGTAACGTCTACATTTCCCACTCCTCGCCGGACCGGCGGACAAGTGTGCTTGAAGTGTGCCTGCGCAGAACTAAGCCACTAGGACTAGGGCGCTCACGCCTATTCCTGCCCTTGGCTCCGGGCAGACGAGACAGTGTGGCGCAGATGATTCCTGCCTGGCTACACTGGGTCATCCGGTCGGCGTACAAAGAGCTCTCCCCAGAGCAGGCCAGGACGATGCGTACCTGAGCACACAGAAGTCATAGCGGTGGCTGCGAGCATCACCTTGGCCGCAACTGCGCAGTAAAGGACCTTGGGACGGCCGTGGGGTGGTGGGCTGAGTCTACCTTTGCCCGCCTCTACCTCCGAGACCTATCCGGCCAGCACGACTACCTGACCCTAATGGGGGACATCTCGGTGGCGCAGCACTCCCTCCCGGCACCACAGGCACCATGGGTAACGCCTAGCTAAAATTGTCGGGAGTGGCGCGTAGGAATGGGCCTCGATGGTTAACGAGCGGAGCGCTCGGGCATGGGAAAGGTGTACCGAGATTGCGGCACCCTCCTCCTATTTGCCATTCTTCCAAGTAGTAATGTCATCAGTAATGATTTTGAGAAAATAAATGGATTTTTCTCTAAAATGTATTTTTTCCGAAAAATACTTACCGATGACATTACTCAGAGGTCCCTCCCTCCTACCCCGCTTGCCGCAATAGAGCTAAGGCTCAGAGACTGGCGAGAAAGGGTGAGTGCGCCACCGGATAGGGAATCACGGGAGGCTACTCGGGGTGTCCTGGTAACGACACCCCAGAGGTGCCTCCCTGAGTTTTGGGGGCTAAAATTGGTATGCTAAGCGAAGCTTCCTAGTAGTAATGTCATCGGTAAGTATTTTTCGAAAAAATATATTTTAGAGAAAAATCCATGTTTTTTTTTTCTAAGCATGTTGCGTTCTCTCTTGGGACTTCAGGAACAACAATAAACATGTATGAGGGACAAGTTTCGCAAAAAACATCTGCATCAATGAAAATGCTCACACATCTTGGTAAAATAAGAAATAATGATGAAAATGGTTTGGCGTTTAAATTTTAACATCTCCTTGTAGACTCTTTACTACTGTACTAGAATTACAAACTAATGCAAGGGGCGTAGATCCTCGAGAGCCTCCACATCTCCAATGCTGCCAGCACAGACAGGTAACACACAGCCCTGAGGTAAAATATTTTGCCCTTTAGCTGTCGGTAGCGCTTTTTGTCACGATGATTCCGACAGGAATCATTGTGAAAAAAAGCGCTACCAACGGCCAAAGGGATTGATTCGAGATCAGAAGACATTTTAGTTTTTGAGACAGATCAACAATGATGGTTCAGGGTGATAGAAGTTTAGTAGTGTTTGAAAACCGTGTTGCAATTTAGGAGACATATCAGCCATAGGCTTTTCTGGCACCACCTATGAATCATCATGGTCGATCAATATCTCATTGTAGTGGGTCATGGTTGCTTGGGTTTAACCCCTTCTCTGACAGGGGACACAGATTGTGTTTCTGAAAATTTTGTTAATTCAACGCCAAAGAGCTCCAGACGAACCAAGGTGATGTTAGCAAGAGGCATAGGTCTTCATGAGCCCCTGCAATTGTGGAGCTCATGAGGATCTATACCTTTTGCATTTGTGTGTTGTCAGCCCTGAAAGTCTAAAATTTTGCCCACCAGCCTTTGGCTAGTGACTTCAAAGTTTTACTAGCCAAACTGAAAATGTTACTAGCCAAACTGAAAATTGTACTACTGAAAATAACCAAACGCAACAATATAATGTACCACAAGTGTTTGATGCCCAATGTTAGAGTACTTTCGGATGACTGAAAAGTACGGGTCGGAAAACGCACATATCGATAGCCAGACCTGCCACCACTACGATTTCACCGTATTTTCCTACGCCAATGTTCCCAATACTATGCTACTATGATCATTAATGGAATTCTACGCTGAAGAATCTATCTATCCCGTAGTCTTGCCGACCATTGGGGCACCACTGATGACTTGGCAACTAGCTCCCTCCATTCCACTCTGCTCTCTGCCATTCTTAGTGTGTCGCATTATGGCTCAGCTTCAGTCCTGCCCACTCTGAGATGTCCTCCCATCTTTTTCTCTGTCTTCTCCTCTCCTTCGTCCTCCTTGCACAGTGCCTTGCAGGATTGTGTTGGCAATCCCTGCTGATCGCGTGACATGCCCATACCACTTCAGTTTGCATTTTTTCACAATGGCTAATAGGTCTTCATAGGGCCCGATGGCTTGCCTGATTCTGCTTCCCACTTCCTCGTTCGTGATATGATCGCTGTATGAAATGTCAAGCAGCCTTTGAAAACATCTAATTTCAGTGGCTTGTATTCTCCTTTCGAGGTCTGCTGTGAGGGTCCATGACTCACAGGCATAAAATAACACTGAGATGACTAAGGAGTGCATCGGTCTGATCTTGGAGCAGAGTATGATGTTTCTATTCTTCCATAATTATGGTCTTCAGTCTTCTCAGCGCTGTTGTTGTCTGCACAATCCAGGACATTATTTCTGGTTTTGATCCTTCATCTATCACAATGGCTGCTAAGTATTTGAATTTCTCAACTGTTTCCAGTTTTTGGCCTCCATCCATGATTTTGGTGCCAATGCCACTGGCGTTATTGGTCATCAGTTTGGTCTTCTCTGCGCTGATTTCCATTCCAAATGCAATGACTGTACTGTCCAGATTTACCACCAGCTGAGCTAGCTCCTCTGTTCCTGCAAGGCCATCAATGTCATCCGCGAAGCGCAAGTTCTTGATTGTTCTGCATCCAAAACTGACAGTTCCTTTATGATCTTTCAGAGCGCCCATCATGATTCTTTCCAGGAAGATGTTGAAAAGAGTAGGTGAGAGCGAGCAGAAGAATAATACCAAAAACGTTTTTGGTTTTGTTTCGGTTTGTAGTCGGTACGAGCATGCGGTTTGGGGCCAATGAGAACGAGCGGAGCGAACTTCCGGTTTTTCCAGCATGCATAATTTCATTCACAAAGTGTGTCAGATAAACAGCGGTCACCATGCCGAAGAGAAAGAAACACAAATCGAAAAGCGCACCGCCTGAAAATAAGAACGTTTGTACCAGCCAGCCAAAGCTCCGATCGCTATATAAAAGGCAAATTTCTGTCGTGCTTTGATTCTAACAGACAATAGAGTTGTGTTGTATTGAGAAATTTCCGTGCATCAAGCGGCGTTCGGCGTTGAGCGAACAGTAACTTACGTGCTAAACTACGCTTGACATCGCCAAAACTACTACCACTTGTCCAAACTTTTTCTACCATAGCTGTGTAGGGGTTGGCAGGTCAGATGTCAAATGTAACAAAAAATGTTTTAACGCACTCGCCAGAAATGTTGCACAACTACAACTTGCCTCTATTGCTTGCTTAGTATTACGAGAAGTGAAGGTTGAACTTTCGGATTTAGGACTGAAAAAGTACGGATTGAAAAACGCACGAGCGCACTCGCATTTGGCGAGTGGATTCTTTTTTTTTACTCGGGGGGAAAAAAAAAAAAAAAAAAAAAATCGCCATGGCGAGTAAATTACTCGCCATTTTCAGGGCTGGTTGTTTACTTTTTCTAGGCATTAAAGGAGTGAACACTTTCTAGTTTGTTTTTTTCAGAGCCAATGAGCCCCAGGTGTCCATGGTGATGTCTGTAAGAGGCATAGATCTTCATGAACCCCCGCAATTGCGGGGGCACATGAGGATCTATACCTCCAGCATTTGTGTGGTCAGTTTTTCTAGGCAGTGAAGGGGTTAAGGCCAGCTTGGAGCATGAAAAATCGACCAAAATAGTGTTTTTATGTGTTTTGTGTTTGTTCCCAAAATAGACACCCCTAGCACATGTAGATTGCTGTGGTGTAACTTATTTTGGCCTCGTATACCTCAAAATGCTTTTATACGTCATTTTAGAAAGTTAGGTATGCACTGTTTTACCATAAACAATGGATCGTTAAATATGCATAAACTGAAAATGCTGATAATTCTACTTCTAAACATCGTAGAAACACTCGGTAAAGTGTAGAGCGATCGGGAAACCCCGCTCTACATTCCTTTGTGAGAACATGAGATGACATAGACAATATCCGATGACTGGCATGTGAATGATCCGTGGACATTGAAAGATGACGGGTCCGGTGAGGAGGGAAAATGGCGGCCATGTACCATCTCCTGGCCGGCCGCTCCAACAAAATCCGTCAATTGTGCTAGGGAAGTGATGCTTATTCTTGTTATTTACCAGGCAGTGTTGTGCCATCAAGTTCTGCGGGAACAGTGATGCACTATTTCGACAACTTTATTTGATGGTTGTTGTGTATCAACTAAAACATCGTCTTCATCTTGTAACACTCGGTCGGAATTTGGACTATTAGCGTGCATAGGAACTTGAGACCAACCAAACATGTGCTATTCCGGGCTCCATCCTACATAATTCACAGACTAACACATTGCCAGTCTCAGGCGTATGAAGATAGTTTCGGCTCTAGTCTCTGTCCATACATCAGTCCCCAGGTGTTTCTTTATTCTGGCAGGCTGGCTCCACATTGAAAAGCTTGGAAGCATACAGAGAAGCCTTTACCAGCGAACTTCACGACTGAACGTTCTTACTGCATTTCATTGCGGTGGCCGTGTTTATGTTGCACGAACTGACTGGCCGGCCGAACACGACTGTGTGTGTGCGTTTTATTTCATCATAATGACTCACGGCTGTTGCCACAATGACATGTACACATGTTATAATAGTGTTGACGGACTTTGTCGGAGCGGTGCCTTCTAAACACCGGCGCTGCAATATGGCGATGGGCCCCCAGATGCTGTTTGACCGTTGTTTTTATGTTACCTAGATCGGAGATCATCTCCGTATCGACGCGGGTATTTTCTTTCTGTTGTTAATTTTATTTTTTTTTAATGTACTAGCTTTAGTCGGGTAAGAACTTAATAAAGAACATTATAATAGTGTGTTCAGGAGATATAGGGCTGTCTTAGCATTCTGTTTTTGTCAGGGAGGTTCGGGTCGGGATGAGGCCACTGGCGCTGGCCATTAGATGCCTTGTCCATTTTGTAGCNTTCTGTTATTGTAATTTGTGATACTCACAAACCAGATAGGTGAGGCTAGCGCTGGCAGAACTGTATAACAAACCAAGGGGAATTACTCAGCGCTGGACAGAACAATTAGATCCCCTGCCCCCGCCTATCAGGCACCCATTCGCCAGCCCACAGAGAAATACGCAGGTATAGAACAAGACGATCATCTACATCCCTAAAAGGATGCATCAGGTCTCTTATATAACCCATGTCTTTCTCCGGAACTTAGGAAGTAGGCAGGAGAAACATACATACACAAACACGAAGGTGCATTACTATATGTGGTCGGGTAAATACCCTGAATTCCCACAGTAGATGCACAGAACATTACACAACAATGTAACGATACAAATTTGCCTCGAGTTATACTGAGATACTCACAAACCAGATAGGTGAGGCTAGCGCTGGCAGAACTGTATAACAAACCAAGGGGAATTACTCAGCGCTGGACAGAACAATTAGATCCCCTGCCCCCGCCTATCAGGCACCCATTCGCCAGCCCACAGAGAAATACGCAGGTATAGAACAAGACGATCATCTACATCCCTAAAAGGATGCATCAGGTCTCTTATATAACCCATGTCTTTCTCCGGAACTTAGGAAGTAGGCAGGAGAAACATACATACACAAACACGAAGGTGCATTACTATATGTGGTCGGGTAAATACCCTGAATTCCCACAGTAGATGCACAGAACATTACACAACAATGTAACGATACAAATTTGCCTCGAGTTATACTGAGATACTCACAAACCAGATAGGTGAGGCTAGCGCTGGCAGAACTGTATAACAAACCAAGGGGAATTACTCAGCGCTGGACAGAACAATTAGATCCCCTGCCCCCGCCTATCAGGCACCCATTCGCCAGCCCACAGAGAAATACGCAGGTATAGAACAAGACGATCATCTACATCCCTAAAAGGATGCATCAGGTCTCTTATATAACCCATGTCTTTCTCCGGAACTTAGGAAGTAGGCAGGAGAAACATACATACACAAACACGAAGGTGCATTACTATATGTGGTCGGGTAAATACCCTGAATTCCCAGAGTAGATGCACAGAACATTACACAACAATGTAACGATACAAATTTGCCTCGAGTTATACTGAGATACTCACAAACCAGATAGGTGAGGCTAGCGCTGGCAGAACTGTATAACAAACCAAGGGGAATTACTCAGCGCTGGACAGAACAATTAGATCCCCTGCCCCCGCCTATCAGGCACCCATTCGCCAGCCCACAGAGAAATACGCAGGTATAGAACAAGACGATCATCTACATCCCTAAAAGGATGCATCAGGTCTCTTATATAACCCATGTCTTTCTCCGGAACTTAGGAAGTAGGCAGGAGAAACATACATACACAAACACGAAGGTGCATTACTATATGTGGTCGGGTAAATACCCTGAATTCCCACAGTAGATGCACAGAACATTACACAACAATGTAACGATACAAATTTGCCTCGAGTTATACTGAGATACTCACAAACCAGATAGGTGAGGCTAGCGCTGGCAGAACTGTATAACAAACCAAGGGGAATTACTCAGCGCTGGACAGAACAATTAGATCCCCTGCCCCCGCCTATCAGGCACCCATTCGCCAGCCCACAGAGAAATACGCAGGTATAGAACAAGACGATCATCTACATCCCTAAAAAGGATGCATCAGGTCTCTTATATAACCCATGTCTTTCTCCGGAACTTAGGAAGTAGGCAGGAGAAACATACATACACAAACACGAAGGTGCATTACTATATGTGGTCGGGTAAATACCCTGAATTCCCAGAGTAGATGCACAGAACATTACACAACAATGTAACGATACAAATTTGCCTCGAGTTATACTGAGATACTCACAAACCAGATAGGTGAGGCTAGCGCTGGCAGAACTGTATAACAAACCAAGGGGAATTACTCAGCGCTGGACAGAACAATTAGATCCCCTGCCCCCGCCTATCAGGCACCCATTCGCCAGCCCACAGAGAAATACGCAGGTATAGAACAAGACGATCATCTACATCCCTAAAAGGATGCATCAGGTCTCTTATATAACCCATGTCTTTCTCCGGAACTTAGGAAGTAGGCAGGAGAAACATACATACACAAACACGAAGGTGCATTACTATATGTGGTCGGGTAAATACCCTGAATTCCCAGAGTAGATGCACAGAACATTACACAACAATGTAACGATACAAATTTGCCTCGAGTTATACTGAGATACTCACAAACCAGATAGGTGAGGCTAGCGCTGGCAGAACTGTATAACAAACCAAGGGGAATTACTCAGCGCTGGACAGAACAATTAGATCCCCTGCCCCCGCCTATCAGGCACCCATTCGCCAGCCCACAGAGAAATACGCAGGTATAGAACAAGACGATCATCTACATCCCTAAAAGGATGCATCAGGTCTCTTATATAACCCATGTCTTTCTCCGGAACTTAGGAAGTAGGCAGGAGAAACATACATACACAAACACGAAGGTGCATTACTATATGTGGTCGGGTAAATACCCTGAATTCCCACAGTAGATGCACAGAACATTACACAACAATGTAACGATACAAATTTGCCTCGAGTTATACTGAGATACTCACAAACCAGATAGGTGAGGCTAGCGCTGGCAGAACTGTATAACAAACCAAGGGGAATTACTCAGCGCTGGACAGAACAATTAGATCCCCTGCCCCCGCCTATCAGGCACCCATTCGCCAGCCCACAGAGAAATACGCAGGTATAGAACAAGACGATCATCTACATCCCTAAAAGGATGCATCAGGTCTCTTATATAACCCATGTCTTTCTCCGGAACTTAGGAAGTAGGCAGGAGAAACATACATACACAAACACGAAGGTGCATTACTATATGTGGTCGGGTAAATACCCTGAATTCCCACAGTAGATGCACAGAACATTACACAACAATGTAACGATACAAATTTGCCTCGAGTTATACTGAGATACTCACAAACCAGATAGGTGAGGCTAGCGCTGGCAGAACTGTATAACAAACCAAGGGGAATTACTCAGCGCTGGACAGAACAATTAGATCCCCTGCCCCCGCCTATCAGGCACCCATTCGCCAGCCCACAGAGAAATACGCAGGTATAGAACAAGACGATCATCTACATCCCTAAAAGGATGCATCAGGTCTCTTATATAACCCATGTCTTTCTCCGGAACTTAGGAAGTAGGCAGGAGAAACATACATACACAAACACGAAGGTGCATTACTATATGTGGTCGGGTAAATACCCTGAATTCCCACAGTAGATGCACAGAACATTACACAACAATGTAACGATACAAATTTGCCTCGAGTTATACTGAGATACTCACAAACCAGATAGGTGAGGCTAGCGCTGGCAGAACTGTATAACAAACCAAGGGGAATTACTCAGCGCTGGACAGAACAATTAGATCCCCTGCCCCCGCCTATCAGGCACCCATTCGCCAGCCCACAGAGAAATACGCAGGTATAGAACAAGACGATCATCTACATCCCTAAAAGGATGCATCAGGTCTCTTATATAACCCATGTCTTTCTCCGGAACTTAGGAAGTAGGCAGGAGAAACATACATACACAAACACGAAGGTGCATTACTATATGTGGTCGGGTAAATACCCTGAATTCCCAGAGTAGATGCACAGAACATTACACAACAATGTAACGATACAAATTTGCCTCGAGTTATACTGAGATACTCACAAACCAGATAGGTGAGGCTAGCGCTGGCAGAACTGTATAACAAACCAAGGGGAATTACTCAGCGCTGGACAGAACAATTAGATCCCCTGCCCCCGCCTATCAGGCACCCATTCGCCAGCCCACAGAGAAATACGCAGGTATAGAACAAGACGATCATCTACATCCCTAAAAGGATGCATCAGGTCTCTTATATAACCCATGTCTTTCTCCGGAACTTAGGAAGTAGGCAGGAGAAACATACATACACAAACACGAAGGTGCATTACTATATGTGGTCGGGTAAATACCCTGAATTCCCACAGTAGATGCACAGAACATTACACAACAATGTAACGATACAAATTTGCCTCGAGTTATACTGAGATACTCACAAACCAGATAGGTGAGGCTAGCGCTGGCAGAACTGTATAACAAACCAAGGGGAATTACTCAGCGCTGGACAGAACAATTAGATCCCCTGCCCCCGCCTATCAGGCACCCATTCGCCAGCCCACAGAGAAATACGCAGGTATAGAACAAGACGATCATCTACATCCCTAAAAGGATGCATCAGGTCTCTTATATAACCCATGTCTTTCTCCGGAACTTAGGAAGTAGGCAGGAGAAACATACATACACAAACACGAAGGTGCATTACTATATGTGGTCGGGTAAATACCCTGAATTCCCAGAGTAGATGCACAGAACATTACACAACAATGTAACGATACAAATTTGCCTCGAGTTATACTGAGATACTCACAAACCAGATAGGTGAGGCTAGCGCTGGCAGAACTGTATAACAAACCAAGGGGAATTACTCAGCGCTGGACAGAACAATTAGATCCCCTGCCCCCGCCTATCAGGCACCCATTCGCCAGCCCACAGAGAAATACGCAGGTATAGAACAAGACGATCATCTACATCCCTAAAAGGATGCATCAGGTCTCTTATATAACCCATGTCTTTCTCCGGAACTTAGGAAGTAGGCAGGAGAAACATACATACACAAACACGAAGGTGCATTACTATATGTGGTCGGGTAAATACCCTGAATTCCCACAGTAGATGCACAGAACATTACACAACAATGTAACGATACAAATTTGCCTCGAGTTATACTGAGATACTCACAAACCAGATAGGTGAGGCTAGCGCTGGCAGAACTGTATAACAAACCAAGGGGAATTACTCAGCGCTGGACAGAACAATTAGATCCCCTGCCCCCGCCTATCAGGCACCCATTCGCCAGCCCACAGAGAAATACGCAGGTATAGAACAAGACGATCATCTACATCCCTAAAAGGATGCATCAGGTCTCTTATATAACCCATGTCTTTCTCCGGAACTTAGGAAGTAGGCAGGAGAAACATACATACACAAACACGAAGGTGCATTACTATATGTGGTCGGGTAAATACCCTGAATTCCCACAGTAGATGCACAGAACATTACACAACAATGTAACGATACAAATTTGCCTCGAGTTATACTGAGATACTCACAAACCAGATAGGTGAGGCTAGCGCTGGCAGAACTGTATAACAAACCAAGGGGAATTACTCAGCGCTGGACAGAACAATTAGATCCCCTGCCCCCGCCTATCAGGCACCCATTCGCCAGCCCACAGAGAAATACGCAGGTATAGAACAAGACGATCATCTACATCCCTAAAAGGATGCATCAGGTCTCTTATATAACCCATGTCTTTCTCCGGAACTTAGGAAGTAGGCAGGAGAAACATACATACACAAACACGAAGGTGCATTACTATATGTGGTCGGGTAAATACCCTGAATTCCCACAGTAGATGCACAGAACATTACACAACAATGTAACGATACAAATTTGCCTCGAGTTATACTGAGATACTCACAAACCAGATAGGTGAGGCTAGCGCTGGCAGAACTGTATAACAAACCAAGGGGAATTACTCAGCGCTGGACAGAACAATTAGATCCCCTGCCCCCACCTATCAGGCACCCATTCGCCAGCCCACAGAGAAATACGCAGGTATAGAACAAGACGATCATCTACATCCCTAAAAGGATGCATCAGGTCTCTTATATAACCCATGTCTTTCTCCGGAACTTAGGAAGTAGGCAGGAGAAACATACATACACAAACACGAAGGTGCATTACTATATGTGGTCGGGTAAATTATATTGTAATTTGTGGAATGAACGAGTGAGTGAATGTAAGCAGCACCTGTGGTGGCAAAAATGTGAATTTCCCCATGAGGGATTAATAAAGTATTATTGTATTGTATTGTATTGATGACGGGGGGATGTTTTGATGTACTGTGGTTGCAGTGTGGTTGCTGACAAGGGTGTGTGCCAGGTGGTAAGGTGTTAGATGCGTGAAGTGAACTGTGATCAAGATGATTTTTATAAAATTGGTAGTTTTGGGAATTTCTGGTGTATCAAATTTCACATTTTTTGGTCAGAATTCCTTTTTTTTTCCTTTCGTCATTCTGTAGTTTGTCTATAAATTGATATGCATGCCAAGTTTCAAAGAGATAACTTTGCTACATGCCCTGTAATTTAGGAAATACAGAGGCACCTGAAGTGCAACACTTACGTACACCTGTGTGTAATAAAATCAAATTTCTCAAAATCCAGTGGCTTAAAATCATTTTTGATAGTATGGTATAAATATCTAAGGTTTAGACTAAACTCAAGCCAAAAATTGTTTTAGTGCATGAAAAACTGTAAACAAAATCCAAACAGAAATAACACTGATTTTTTCGATTTTTCATGCTCCCAAGCTGGCCTTAACGCTGTCTGGTTTGTTTCCTCACCAGGATCCGCGTCCCCAGCTCAGATGTTTTGTACCGCACGATCAGGTCTAACCACAGTGTGCTGGTCAACCAGCACAATGCCCTGGAACGTGTGCAGGACCAGCTGAAGAAACTACAGCTGAGGAATCGATCCAGTCCTTGGGACAACTCCTCTACACCACCACCCAGGTAACGGTAATTATAGCGTACATCAGAAATGCATTAATAATAGCGGAGTACATTGGCAGCTTGTTATTATTATTGTTATTATTATCATTGTTAATTTTATTGTATTTTTTCCCTTTATTGTCCCGCAAGGGGATGTTTGAGCTGCTGTCCCTGCGGAGGATGTGTCGCCCCAGTGCAGCACTACCTGACAAGCTTAGGTTTAACCCATTCAGCCCTGATGAGCAGGAGATGGATTAACCATGATAATTCAAGGGTAGTGCTAGATGAGCTTGGCGCCTTCAGGCACCAAACTCTTCTGGCACTACCCTTGAATTATGGTCAGTCCATCTCCTGCAACTGGGAAAATCGGCTGTGGGGTTAAATGGGTTAAAGTACACAGGTAACGTTAGCCTAAAAGCTGGACAAACTAGATTTAAGAGTTTGTAGCCCGAGACAAAATTCAGTCGCTCAGATGAAATGTTCTGAGTTCCAAATTGTGTGGTTCTCAGCTGGACTACCATTTATTGCCCGAAGCTTTTTCGACCAGACAACCATATTCAGCACCCTTGAGTACAACAATGATACTTATCTTGTGTCTGGCTGCATACTTATTTACTTACGCCTGTCACACCTACCCGGGTATAGGCCGTCGACGAATGACCTCCAGCGACTCCTGTCCTGTACTTCTCCTTCGATTTTACTCCAGGTGGTTCCCAGTCTCTTGATGTCTGCTTGGAGGTCCTCCAGGAAAGGAATTACTGTTTGTCTTTTCGTCGGCGTTTTTGTAGCTATTTCCTTTTTTGCAGGGTGGGGAAGCTACCCCCACGCCCAACCCCCTTACTAGGAGGACCAGGGGTTTTCTGTCGGGGTCACCTTCCCTTAGACCATGTTGGTTCATGGCACCTTATTTCATTCGGTGCACCCCTCTCGCGAGGGACCCCCTATCCACCACCAGGGGACGCGCCTCAACGCCATATGGTCCCAGTGCGAGGCGTCTGGCTGCATGCACAAGGAATTTCCCCCCAGCCTTTTTTCCACACAAATCAAACACTGGAAGATCGTTTCAATTTTTTGTTGTCAGACCTGGCATCAGCTCTTCTGATGGCAGTGAGCGTCCACGCGATTGGCGACTGAAGAAAGCAGAGATGCTGACGCCAGAGAAAATATCACTGCTTCGAGATTCACTGGCCAGCCACACTGTGCGCAGAGTCAGGTGCCAACCTCTGGGTATGAAGCTCTTGTTCAAATTCTAATTTTTGACTGATTTTCGTGATGGAGGATCAGTGTGAACGGATGGTGTTTAGTTTCATTTGATGTGTAAAGCCAGTTTGCACAACAGATTTAGAGCTGCATGAGGTTTTGAAATGTTAATTAGTTCCAATAAGAATCACATTAACTCATTCAGCCCGGCACACACATTTCCCAAATTTTGGAGGCGTCATCTAACGACTATGCACCTGTTGCAGGAGATGGATCGACCATGATAATTCAAGGGTAGTGCCAGATTAGCTTGGCGCTGACAGGCATCAAGCTAATCTGGTACTACCCTTGAATTATCATGGTCGACCCATTTCCTGCCATAGTGCATCAGGCTGAATGAGTTAATTCTTAGTAAAACTGAATAATAAATGATGGTTAGAGTAGAGTGTAAGAAAATGTACACGTAAAACATATACAGATAAGCAATAGTTTGAAATATTTCTCATGCTAATGGACGTTCAGAAATCAGAAGTAGGTCAAAACTGCACGTGTTTTGACAAAAACAGTGGATTAAAATCCACTGTTTTCGTCGAAACACGTGCAGTTTTGACCTGATGATTTCTGGAAATCATCTTAACATTTAGGCATGGTCGATCTGTTCACTCTGGACTTGGTGTTGAAAACAAAAGGAAATGGCTACCCATATAGTGAACTTTAGATATAACAAAATGTTATGGGACCGAAACTGCGTAAATAAAGTTGATTCTATTAGTAACTCGTATTCTTTTCAGCATCTCTATCCGTGTCAAGACTTGTGAGAAGTGAGCGATGGGCGTCCCCTGGTATGACCATCACCTCGATACAAGCTGGCAGTAATGGCCTAGAAGGTGTGTGTTTGTAGAGGTTTATTTTTTCTGTACAGCAACCATAGCAAGAGTCATAGATTCTCATGAGCCCCTGTGCCTGCAGGGGCCTATGAGAATCTATGCCTCTTGCTGATATAGATCTGTTGATCTGTTTGCTTTGCATCTCGTCTTTGCCTTAGTTTAAGCTTTGCAAAAGGCATTGATCCTCATGAGCTCCTGCAGCTGCTGGGTGGATCTGTCCAGCGGCTTTTATCTCATCTTCTCAGATTACAAAATTTATCAGTATTCTTGCGGGGGTCCATAATTCCAGATATTTACTTGTACTTGGTAAGTTTGGCAGATAAAAAAAAAAAAATTCTTTCTCACAAAAGTAAAACTGTCTTACTCCTGTGAGAGAAAATTAAAAAAAAAATTGTGTTGGTTTGCTTAGACAGGTGGTCGTCATACACCATGACAGGCTTGACTTCATGAGAAATGTATCTCTTGATGTATATACTTGAACTGTTTTTCATTTTGTCAAAAGGTAACTTCCAGGAACGGTCTGAAGATCGCATTTCTCAAAGTTGGGAGTTGTCCTCTTGAGGCTGCATTACGATGTTTGAGACAGATCGACTGTGATAGTTCAAGGGTGGTGGAGGGATAACTTGGCGCCTCCAGGCGCCAAGCTATTCCTCCACCACCCTTGAACTATCACGGTCGATCCATAAGCTTGAGGTGTGTCAGGGTTGAAGCTGAAAGGATTAATGAGTTGTTCCCTCCAACTGTTCAGATTTGACCATGTCGGGGCTGGCTGCGGAAGAAAGACCATCATCTCTCCCCTTCCTTACTTCCATCCCTGCCGTCCAGCAACAGGCTGCGGAGGAGAGACCCCCCAACCAGCCGACGTCCTTCTCGGGTGTGGGCTTCTTCCGGAAACCCCAGGAGGCTGCGAGAGTGGCGGCTCCAGTGCCGGTTGAGGTTCCCACACCGTTTGAGGTTTCAGCGATGGATGGTTTCAATGTGATGGGCAAGCAGCCAACTGGTTTTGGATTTGGCGGGTCAGGTACCAGCTTCAGGGTGAGTTGACGAACCTCTGAACACAATCCAACAGCAGGAGACATAGATCCTCGTGAGCCCCCGCAGTTTCAGGGGCTCATGAGGATCTATGCCTCTTGCTGACGCCGCGTTGTGTTCATGTCTCTTTGACGTCTGTGGTGTTGAATTTACGATGATTTCAAAAACGCAGTTTCTTTGCTGCAGAGAAAAAGTGAACACAATCCAACAGCAGGAGACATAGATTCTCATGAGCCCCCGCAGATGTGGGTGCTTATGAGAATCTATGCCCCTTGCTGAAACTGTTTTGTAGGCATGTTTTTTTGATGGCTGGGGAGCTGTGATGTTGTTACAGTGATGCCAAAAACACAATCTGTGTCCACTGGCAGTGAATGGGTTAAGTACTACAGCAACAGATAGACGTTCTTTGTTTATTCAAGTATTTATTTTTCATTTTGCTTACTTTGTTGTTTTGCAGTAGTTAATTTGAAACTGACTGAAGAAATCAACAGAGAATGAAACGCTCTTAAAAAATAATTACAACAGAATTTATTATTTTTCAAAATACAAACAAAAACACAGTTTGCAACTTATCCTTTCATGACAGGAAGATGCAGATCTAGAATATTAACCCATTTAGGGCAGGAGATGGCCTGACCATGGTAATTCAAAGGTAGTGCCAGAATAGTTTGGCACCATCAGGCACCAAGCAAATCTGGCACTACCGTTGAATTATTATAGTCAATCCATCTCCTGCAACTGGTACATAGTCCTTAAGTGACATCTCCAGAATTTGGGAAATGCACCCTTGGGTTAGATGGGTTAATAAATTGTACCTATCTTTTTTAAACCTGTTTTTTTCTTCATTGTGTTTCCTTCTGCATTTTCCATTCCTCCTCTGATCCGCTCACACTGAAAGTTCCCCCGCACTAAACTCTCCTCTGTAGGTTCAAGTGCTTTTTGCCACATAGGGCCATCCATATGGAATGCCCTTCCTCTCACCTTGTGGCAGCCACCATATCTCCCGGCATTCAAAAGCAATCTTGAAACGTACCTTTTCCCCAAAGCTCATGCATCTGTCTCGTCCTCTTTTAAAGCTGTATTCTTATTCTACATTCGCTGGCAATATTCTTTGATCGTTCTTCATTATCACTGAGTGTTGGCATTAAGCGCCCCCTTAGCCCTCTCAGTAGTGTTTTGGTGTCTCGTTTGTTTTCTCAAAACTCTTACTGATGGCATTACTAATAGGAAGGTACGCTTAGCTTACCAATTCAGCCCAAAAAACCGTTGTGTATACATCACAACCAGGGGAGCGACTCTAGGGAGCTGTTACCAGAAAACCCTGGGTTGCCTCCCCTGCCTCCCTATCTGGTCACGTGTGCTTATGTGTTCAGCCTGCTTCGCTTCGGCTGTGTACGGTGTGATTTCCAGAAGACGTGTGTGATTACTGCTTCGTGTGGGATTACCGCTTCGTGTGGAATTACTGCTTCGTGTGTGGTTACCTCTTCAAAGCGGGGTTTGGTGTGCTTCCCCTGGATTTATGTGAAAAGGGGGAGGAAAGAGAGTGAACTCTGTGTGAAGCTTGGTGGTTGGTCTCTAGTGGGAGGACCTGGTAGCGGCTTGACCATGACATGGTAAAGCTACGGTTAATGTCTCCGCCGGCATTTTGTCAGAATAAGAGGAAAGGGTGGCGGCATTGACGGGGGACTCTGTACGCGGCCAGCTGTGAGCGCGTGGCCTCTTGGGAGGCTCCGCGCCGGCACCATGGCGGTTTCTCTCTGCGGGCTTTGGCCCACTTGGTTTCAGCAGCTACGCGTCTGTGCTAGCTATATATAGCTAACCTGCCATTTGCCCACGCGCGCAATGGAGCTGTGGCAGAAATTATTTTGAATAGCTAGGTTGCCATTTCCAGCAGTGTGCGCGTGTGCTGAACTTGAGCCTCTTAGGGGAAAGGTTACAGTGCATTTGCTGGTCTTACAAAGTGTTTAATTCGCTTCCAGTGTAAGTGCAGGAAATGAAATTATAACCTTGATAAAGGCAAATCATTTGCCTTCAAGGTGAGAAAGATATTTGCGCTGTGAAAACCTGAGAAACTGGCTAAACCTTTACTTGTTTGCAAGAGGTATCTGGTTTTGTTTTTTTGTTCCTATTGCGCGTGCACGGCGGTGTCTCGCTGCAGGCTTTGACCCACTTAGTTTCAACAACTATGCGTGTGTGCGAGCGAGCTGTGGGAGAAATTGTTTGCAATAGCTACGTTGCCGTTTCCAGCAGTGTGCGCGTGTGCTGAACTTTGAGCCTCTTAGGGAAAAGGTTACATCACAAATGCTGGTATTATAAGCTTGATAAAGGCAGACCATTTGCCTTTAAGATGAGAAAGATATCTGTGCTGTGAAAACCTGAGAAACTGGCTAAACCTTTACTTGTTTGCAAGAGGTATCCGTTTTTGCTTCTTTGTTGCTACTGCAGCGCTTGCAGCCACCTGGAGTATGGCAATGCATTGGTCTTACCAAGTATTTTATTCACTTTCAGTGTAAGTGCAGGAAATGAAATTATAACCTTGATAAAGGCAGACCATTTGCCTTTAAGGTGAGAAAGATGTTAGTGCTGTAAAAACCTGGAAAATTGGCTAAATCTTTAGTTGTTCGCAAGAGGTATCCGTTTTTGCTTCTTTGTTGCTACTACGGCTGCCGTGGGCACCTTGAGTCTGGCGATGCCTGCGCTAGGCAGATCAGGTTACCGCTATTGGCAAACTAAGTGGGCTAGGGGAAACTGCCATGGCACGACAGTTGTTTGTCTGCTTTGTTACAGTGCACAGGTATGACCTGCACCAGATGCGGGCAATTCCTACGGCCGACTGACTACCACGATGTGTGCCTGCCCTGTCGGGCTGCTTCTCTGGGCGAACGTGTAACACCTGCGCGGCATGGGTCGAGGAACGCTAGTCACAGCTGTGGGTCATCTATGCGAGGGACAGACTGGCCCGGGTGAAGGAGCCACTCAACCCCTGCCGTGACCGCCGCCGTGCCAAGGACGCGTAGGCGTGCCACATTGGACATCGTGGGCTTGTGAGAGAATGGGAGATGGTCAGCAGCCGACGGGATGTGCCCGCCTGTCAAGTACAGGCACCAGGAGCCCTACCTCACCTTTCGGTGGGCGAAATGCCGGCCCACCCACGATGGGACTGGGTCCCTAGGCCGCGCCAGGCAGCAGGAGCTTGATACCCATGCTCAGGAGAGCCTGTCAGCAGGCGTAAGGACGCACCACCCCACCAGGTACAGGCAAAGGAGATCCTTCCCCACCCTTTGGTGGGTGAAATGCCGGTCCGCCCACAATGGGAAATGCTCCCCAGGCGGGTCCAGGCAGCGGGTACTCGATCCCCATGCTCAGAGAGCCGTCAGCCGGCCAGTCATTGACCTGACAAACGCCGTGAGCGAGCGCCGGATCCCGAGACCACCACTCGGAAGGGGGGAAAACTGTCGGCCACCAATGGGATGAGCTACCCCGTTACCAGGCTTCTGGCTCTTTGACTTCCTGTGGGGATTTTAACGGTCACGCTCACCTTTGGGGTAGTGACCACTATGATGGCAGAGGTCAGATGTTAGAAGATGTTTTTTCTCAACTTAACCTATGTGTCTTTAAAGATGGTTCACCTACATACTCTAACCCAGGTTCAGGATCTGTTCTAGACCTCACTGTGTGTGATCCTTCTCTCATGCTGGACTTTGACTGGAAGGTTCACGATGACCTGTGTGGTAGTGACCACTTCCCAGTAGTCCTGTCATCGGTCAGCTGTGGGGAGGATCCGCCGGTGGGGCGCTGGAATCTTAAGAAAGCTAACTGGCCTCTGTTCGCCTCCCTCTGTCAGTCTCGTATTACAGAGGAGGTGGTCATGTCATCTGAAGAACCTATTTCTTCTTTTACTACTATTTTGTTGGACGTAGCGGGTGAAACCATCCCTAAAACTTCCGCATCAGTCCCTCGAAAGCCGAGAGTACCATGGTTCAACGAAGAGTGCCGCAAGGCCCAAATAGCGCGCAAATCTGCTCAGCGACGTGCTTTCCGTAATCCGTCGCAAGTGAATATTTTAACCTTTAAAAGACAGAGGGCGAAAGCCCGTTACATTTTTAAACGTGAACGCCGTGCTTCCTGGAGACGCTTCGTCTCATCTTTAACTTCTCGGACTCCGTCCCAGAAAGTATGGAAGGCTGTTCGGAGAATTAGGGGCAGAGGTGGCTCGGCTTCTGTTGGCCATCTTAGAGATGGTGCCAGTTTGGTTACAGATAAAAAAGCTGTGGCCAATTTGCTTGCCTCCACCATTGCCCATAATTCTTCAACGGAGCATTATTCACCTTTCTTCCAGAGAGAGAAGGAGAAACGAGAGTCTCGTATTTGTGATTTTGAGTCCGATAACTCAGAAGACTATAATGTCCCGTTTACATTATCAGAATTGCAGCAAGCTTTGCAGAAATGTAATGACTCTGCTGCTGGCCTAGATACCGTCCACTATCAATTCCTAACGCATCTGCCTGAGAGGTCGCTCCTTGTACTTCTTAAGGCCTTTAACCATATCTGGAGAACTGGTCATTTTCCACCGTCTTGGCGCCAGGCTGTGGTTGTACCGATCCCCAAGCCGGGTAAGGATCCTTCCGACCCGGGCAACTACCGGCCTATCGCTTTGACATCATGTTTATGTAAAACTATGGAGCGCCTGGTCAACGCCCGCCTGGTGTGGCATCTTGAGTCACAGGGTCTCCTCACAGACCTCCAGTGCGGTTTCCGGCGCTTCCGTAGTACAACTGACCATTTAGTCCGCTTTGAATCATTTATTCGAGATTCTTTTGTCAACAAGCAGCATGTCTATGCAATTTTCTTCAATCTTGAGAAGGCGTATGACACTACCTGGAAGTATGGCATAATGTCTGACTTGTTGGACATGGGTTTTAAAGGGCACCTGCCCGTTTTTATTCACAATTTTTTGACTAACCGGTCGTTCCATGTCCGTGTGGGCTCCACCCTCTCCGACTCCTTTGAACAGGAGATGGGTGTCCCACAGGGCAGCATTCTATCTCCTGTTTTATTTAGTATTAAAATTAATAACATTGTAAAGGCCGTCAAGGATGATTCTGAATGCTCTTTGTTTGTTGACGACTTTGCTTTGTGCGCACGTGGTCGAGGACTTGCGTCCCTTGGGAGGCGCTTGCAGCTGTGCGTTGATCGCATCCAGCGGTGGGTGTCTCTCAATGGATTCAAGTTCTCGCCCTCCAAGACTGTTTGTGTGCATTTTACTAACCAGACGAAATTTTTTCCAGAACCTAGCCTGAGCAATGCTGGAGTGCCAATTAAGGTGGCCGAGGAGGCAAAGTTTCTGGGGGTCATTTTTGACAAAAGACTTACCTTCCGCAACCATATTAATTACCTTAGAACCTCTTGTCAGAAGGCTCTCGACATTATTCGTGTCGTCGGTCGTACTGACTGGGGTGCGGACCGTACTGTCTTACTTCGTCTGTACCGGGCCCTTGTTCGGTCCAAACTGGATTACGGCTCTGTGGTGTATGGCTCAGCTTCCAAGTCTGTGCTACAGCGTCTGAACACAATTCACCATCAGGGTCTGCGGATATGTCTTGGGGCCTTCAGGACGTCTCCAGTTCCTAGTCTGTATGCCGAGGCAGGGGAGCCTTCTCTCAAGCTCCGCCGCATCCGCCTCATGCTCAGCTACGTTCTGAAACTGAAGGCCCATCCAGACAATCCTGCCTATGATTGTGTTTTTAAACCATCGTTTGCAGAGATTTACGATACCCATCCGGGAGCTGTCCATCCACTTTCTTTCCGTGTCCGACCTCATCTGCAGGCGGCCGGATTGGACCTGGACAGAGTTTCGGAATCCCTGCAACACATCACTCCACCTTGGCTCTTACCAGTTCCTGACATCTTGCTGGACTTGACTGCCCACAAGAAAGACTCTACTCCACCAGCCATATACCAACAGAGCCTCAATGAACTGCTTTCAATTTTTCCTGGCTATTGTCGCATCTATACCGATGGGTCAAAGTCTGAGGATGGGAGAGTGGCTGCGGCCGCAGTGTCCTCTCGCCATCCTAGACGCCCATTTAAGCACCGCCTCCCAGACCACTCATCTGTATTTAGTGCGGAACTGCAGGCGGTTCTGCTGGCACTCAGGCATGCTTATCGATTTAGCAGAGCATGGAATTTTCCTCTTTTTGGCGGATTTCCGCTTAAATGAAGCTGCCATTCCGCCGAAAATAAAAATTTCCGCCGAAAACAAAATCGTCAAGTCACTATTCCAATACCGTGTTTCGCGATCTTTATGTGGCGGATATCCCCAAATCGCGTATTCAAAATTGAGCGAGGCGTTAGCTTTAGCTCGCACACGTCGCTTCCGGTCTTCAGTGGTAGTCGTCTGGTCAAAATATGGAGAAGAGAAAATACTTAAACGCGGAGACAGAATAGACGATTCTGGAGCCAAGAATATTTGGAGATGGACTTGGCTCGAGAAAAGCGTAAACGACGAGCTCCGCGCTCAGTGTATTCGCAAGTTAGCGGCCTGTGGGCAGGCGTATTGCCGCGAACTGCGCAGAGTTTGATTAACTACGCGGCCGCGTAGCTCTTGATGCTCACGTGTCTACAGCGAAACACAAGAAAGCTAAAAGCAGTGCCATTGGAAATATTACTCTTGATGGTGAATAAATTTATTACAATGTATTTTTTTCCAGTAAAGTTTGATGAAATTATGTTGAAAAATCTATATAACCTTTCTCCAGTTCAGTGACATAGTACATTGTATTAAATAAGAGAGAAAAGGAATCCATACTTACAGCTGATTAATCAGAGATTATTAAAGAAAGTATATATATTATATAATTAAACTCAAATTTAAAAAAATGGAAAGACATTCAGATGTATTTTGAATAAGCATTTGGATATATTCTGTTGAATACTTTAAGTTTTAGTATAACTTTTAAACCTTTGACACAAAAAATAAAAAGTGCACCCAAAAAATAAGAAAAAAAGCAAGATTTTTAGGTGGTTAAAAGGCTCAGTTTCTCTCTAAAATGCACCAGATTGCACAAATTTTAATGTAAATTTTCAAAATTTTTCCGGGGTGGGGGGGTGGGGGGGGGGGGGGGGCATGCCCCCGGACCCCCCTAGTGAAAAGGGGTTTTCCTCTTTTTTTAGTACGAGTAATTCCATGCTCTGATTTAGAGAAAGGAACTTCCTGATTCTGTCTGACTCTCTTTCTGCCCTGCAGGCCCTTCAGGGCACGGGAAATGACCACCCACTGCTGGTGCAGATCAGAGAGCTCCACGCGGACTTGATGAAGGAATATTATGATATCATTTTTATTTGGGTGCCAGGGCATGTGGGCATCGAAGGCAACAGGATCGCAGATTCTGCTGCCAACGATGCCCGCAATGACCCTGTCCCTGACACACAGACTGTTTATAGTGATTTTAGACATGTGGCTAGTGCGTACATAGCCCGTGAGTGGCAGTCCGAGTGGGACAAAGAGGAAGCTAACAAGCTGCATGAAGCCCTTCCTAAGTTGTCCGACGGTCTACCTTATCGCTGCGACAGCCGCCGTGAGGAGACTGTCCTGGCTCGGCTCCATATCGGCCACACGTATGTTACGCACTCTTATTTACTTAAACAGGAGGAGCGTCCATGGTGTTATGCCTGCGACGAGCAATACTCTGTTCAACACTTTTTGTTGTCTTGTGCTGATCTAATCGACACAAGGTATAAACATTTCATGGCAGACTCCTTGAAGGTTTTGTTCCGGGATGTGCCCCCGGACAAGATCTTCAGTTTTCTGAGAGAGTGCCATATTTTTAATAAGATTTGAGCGTTTATAGATTATGATGTTTCTATTATTTTGACCTTTTTGAGAGTCTTCCGACGTTTTCTTTAAAGACCTGTGCGACATTTTAGCCTGACATATTTTTAAGGTATATTTACATCATGTCTTAAGACCTTTCTTTTAGTCTGGCTGACCAGATTTTTACCCTTCCTGCCGTGAGATGGCCTTAGTTGCCTGCTTGGCGTTAAACCCAAATAACTAACTCGGCTTCCTGTGGAGACAGGAAAGAGCCGGTCAGTCACTGATGGGTTCTTCCCCATCGACCTCGGGCTGCTGAAACCCCGCCTCCCCGCTCTAGGAGCAACGAGAGGCGCACTCGGCGGCCTCGATCGCCGCGCCACATGTTGAGGAAAGCTCCCCGACCTGATGGGACTCACAGCCCCTACAGAGAGGACCGCGCCGGGAACGGCTGTCGGCAACAGGACAGTTCCAGTAGGGTTCGCGGCCTAGCTCCGTCCGTTCGCGTGACCAAGAGTCCCATCGCAGCGACAGCCTCAAGACGCCGGGATCCTCGGAATTCCTCAGAATTCATAATTCATCCCGCTCTCGCTCTGCCTCCTCGAGGCGTAGGAAGGACTCTACCCCATCGCAGCGTCCATCTGCAGCATGGCTCTGCTCCCCCACGGCGACCTCTCGGAGCAGCCGATTGACACAGTGTTCTTTCTTGTGGGATTGGCGCTCTCACTCACAGCATCGGGGCCTCGCGGTGAGCAGCCGTTCGTCAAGCTAGGCGGAATCTTCCCTGCGTCTTCGGTCCAGCCCTCCCCTCCGGACCTCTGCACCTTGCGGGAGCAGGCGTGTCGGCAGCCACACTTCCTTCGTCGCGCAGGGACACCCACTCCCCTCTACTGTCTGCAGGGAACGATGACGAGGCCCTCAGTCTCCACCCGGAAGACTCGGTGTCGGCCCTGGGGCTGATAGACATCCACTCGGCGTCCCCTAGCGCGTCGTCATCCCTGTCGGAGTCATCGGTCTGCGCGGCTCCGACTTCTCAGACTCTCTGCTCCCTGACTGAGGCCTCCCGGCTCATTGCGTCCTTCCTCCCCCCGGGCTCCTGCCATCCCTCTCCCCCCCTGAAGAGGAAGGCCGCACCGATGGTGGACGCACCCCGGCAGCCCAAGCGCTTTAAGTCCCTCCCGCAGCCACCGGTGTTTCAGGATCTTACGGAGGCGTTTTCTGCATACATTCTGGAGGACAGCTTCGGTGACCAGGGCTTCTTTTCCGATGCCTGATGGCCGTCTGGGATGGACGTCAGCTTCCGCCAACAGTGGTATGCGGGTCACTCCCAGGCGTTCTCCTGTCCCCTACCGGCACTTGACAAGGCGGCGCTGCAGCAGACGGGGGCCCCCCCACCCCGCGGCCAGCGGCTACGGATCCCACACGGTTTGGAGAGGGCGGCGAAGCTAGTCCGGAACTCCTTTGAGTGTGCAGGCTTCCTCGAGATGGCGACGCAGGTGGTGGTACAATGCCTTGAGGACACCTGGGACCTCTCCGCCTCGGCCCCTCTCCATGGCATACACTCCATGCTGGTAGCGGCAAACAGAGCGGCGTTTCACTCCTTGGTTAACGCCATGGTGGCGGCCGCCAACTGCGATCTGATGCGGCGCGACGCCCTGCTGAGGCTCTGCTCCTCACTCCCAGCGTCGGTAAAGGCTCAGTTTAGACAGGCACCCTTCGGGGGATCTCTGCTGTTTGGACCGACCTGGCAGGCCGTCAAGGAGTCTTCTAAAAATCTCTGGCCAGCCACGACCGTCTCCTCCGCTACCCGCTTTCAGTCGGCGCGCAGAGCCGTGGGCTGCGCCCTGCAGTCCTTCAGACCCCCAGCCACTCGTCTACCCAGAGGCTGAGGTGCGCCCCGCCCCCTCCCGCTTTCCCTGCACCCACCCCTGCCTGGCCCAGAGGCCCGGGCATGGCCGGGCCCGCTAACTTGTCTCCTGTTCCCCCGCCGATTCCTTTAGGGTCTCCAGTTGGCGGGAGACTAGCGCTCCACAGCGGCGCACGGCGCCGTCTGTTCCAGGACGACCCTTGGATTCTCTCGACCATCTCGGAGGGCCTGAGGATCGCTATCCAGTCTCCCCCTCCGTTGCGATACTCCCCCCTGTGGACGCGGGTACCGGGGGATCAGGGCAATGCAGAAGCGCTTAACGACAAGGTAGTTGCTCTGCTCTGGAAGGAGGCCACGGAAGTAGTCTCACATATCGACTCCCCGGCCTTCTACAGCCGTCTCTTCCTCGTGCCCAAGCCCGGCGGCAAGTGGCGCTCGGTCATTGACCTCTCGGTGCTAAACAGGTACATTTCGGCCACATGCTTCCGGATGGAGACGGCCAGAGCGCTGAGGATGACGGTGCGACCCCAAGACTTCTCCGTGAGCCTCGACCTCGCGGACGCATACCTCCACGTTCCCATGCATCTGGCGTCCCATTGATATCTTCGCTTCGCCTTCCGCAGAGTAGTATACCAGTTTTGGGCTCTGCCCTTCAGACTCAATTTCAGCCCGTGGGTCGTCTCCAGGTTCCAACAGATGGCCTCGAGTCCAACCTCCAACTACCCAGATGATCTGCTCCTCTGGAACCAGAGGGCAACGGCCTTAGCGGAGGACCGGGACTCTTTGCTGACTCTGCTCCTCCAGCTCAGATTCCTGGTCAACAGAGGCAAGTCCGATCTCACTCCCTCGCGCAGTTTTATTCACCTAGGCATGGAGTTCCTGATCGATCTCAACCGCGTGCGGCTCCCCGACGGACGAATTCAGAAGATAGCAGAGCTGGCGCTCCAAGTCTCACGCGGAAACTCTCCCGGCCAGAGTCTGGCTCCAGTTGCTGGGCCTCCTAAGCGCAGCGGCGGACTGCCTGCCCCTTGGCAGGCTCTGCTCTCGTCTGATCCAACTGCATCTGCTCCTCCACTGGCACCCGTCCTCCAGCGACGTGGCGGCCCTGGTCCCTGTGTCGCCGTTAGTCAGGTCTCATCTTCAGCGGTGGACGGACAAATCCTGGTTAGCGTCTCTCCGGCTGGGGAGCATTGCTGCTGCCGGAGTTCGTCGCAACCTCACGCAGCTGGCCGCGGGACCAGGCAGACAGACACATCAACTGGCTGGAGCTGTAGGCCGTTGGTGGGCGCTCATCGCCTGGGAAAATCGCCTCGTTCAGCAGGAGACCCTGGTTCTCTCCGTCAACTTGTTGGTCGTGGCCTACATACAGAACCAGCGTGGGACGCGCACTCCCTCCCTCTTCATCCTCGTGTACCAAGCCCTCCTGTGGTGCAGGAAGCAAGGCATTACGCTTCGTGCACGGCACGTCCTGGGCCTCTGAACGTCCTCATTGACTCCCTCTCGCGTGGCGGCCAGCTTCTTCACGGAGTGGTCCTGGCGCCCGGATATCTTCTAGCTACTCTGCGCTCGCAGGGAGGCACCCATGGTCGACCTCTTCGCCACGAGGTGGAGCAGGCACCCCTCGCTCTTTGTCTCCCCCGATTCCGGATCCACGAGCCTGGGCCTTAGATGCGCCCTCCAGCCCTGCTAGCACCCGCGTTCCCTCCCGCCGTCCTGGTACCAAAGGTACTCCAGATTGAGAAACTCACGGTCTTGTCCTTCGTGGCATCGTTCAGTTTGACCGAGAGCAGGACCTCAGGCCTCTGGCCTCGCCACGGACCCTCTGCTGAGGCTTCCCACGCCTCTTATGATGCGCTAGTGGCCCCGACGGCAGCTGTTTCACCCCTGCCTGGGCCGGTGGCTACTGCATGCTGGGAAATTGTCTGGCCGTCCTTCGCTGCACCTCGCGCTGGGACCATATGGCGTTGAGGCGCGTCCCCTGGGTGGTGGATAGGGGGTCCCTCGTGAGAGGGGTGCACCGAATGAAATAAAGTGCCGTGAACCAACATGGTCTAAGGGAAGGTGACCCCGACAGAAAACCCCTGGTCCTCCTAGTAAGGGGGTTGGGCGTGGGGGTAGCTTCCCCACCCTGCAAAAAAGGAAATAGCTACAAAAACGCCGACGAAAAGACTAACAGTAATTCCTTTCCTGGAGGAGGAAGGTTCTTCTACCAGAAGACTTATGACGTCCTGTGGTGAAAGCCGGAAGTCTTCGGAAGCCACAGGACCGAGCCGCCTCTCTCTATCCAGGGATACAACCATGGGCACATGGGTCATGGAACCCCCAGGGAAAGAGGAAAAGATGTAGGCCGAGAAACTCTTGGCGTCGAGACCTCCAAGCAGACATCAAGAGACTGGGAACCACCTGGAGTAGAATCGAAGGAGAAGCACAGGACAGGAGTTGCTGGAGGTCTCTCGTCGACGGCCTATACCCGGGTAGGGGTGACAGGCGTAAGTAAGTAAGTCCCTCGCTGCAAGAGGCTTCTCGGGTGCAGCGGTGAAAGTGATCGCAGCGGCTCGCAGGGCCTCTACCCGTAACGTCTATGAGGGGAAAGCAGCAGGTCCTCCAGTCCTGGTGCGCAGCTGGGCAGCTCTCCCCCGCTACCCCCCAACTGGTTGAGCCCTTTCGGTGGCTCTTCTCCCTGCAGAACCTGGCCCCATCACCATCAGAGGTTACCTGGCGATGATTGCAGACATGTATCGCCACCTGGGCCTACCAGACCCGGGGGCCTGCAAGGACCGCTTGGATCTTCAGCGGCTGGTTCCCGCTTGCTGATCCCTTGTCCAGGGTGCTAACCTAGCTCAACTTGGAGCGGTTCGAGCCTCCACCCCCAGCGTGGCTCGGAGACTTGACCAGGAAGTCCTGTTTTCTTCGCGCCTTCGCCACGGCGGCCAGGGTGAGCGAGACCCATGCCTTCACGGGGCGACCCTACTGTCTCCAGTTCAGGACCGATGGTTCAGTACAGCTCCGCACCGATTTGACATTTCTGGCCAAGAACCGGCCCCAGCGGCCACACCTCAGGTGTTACCGTCCGCCAGCTCCAGGCGAAGTACCAGTCCCGGGTGTCCCACCGCAGGACCCCGTCCGGGCGTTGGAGTTTATCTGCGCAGAACTAAGCCACTCAGACAAGGGCGCTCACGCCTTTTTTTGCCCAGGGCCCGGGCGGATGTAACATCCCGGCACAGACGAGCGCATCCGGGAGCCCTGCCCCACCTTCGGTGAGGGAATTGCCGGTCCACAACCAACGGGACGTGCTCCCTAGGCGAATTCAGGCATCAGGATCTCGGTCCCCATGCCCAGAGAGAGAGGAGCGGGCGAGGATGATGCGCACCTGGGTACATGAGATCGGAGGAGTTGCTGCGGGCACCGCCTGGACCGCAACTGCGCAGAAGAGACGTTGGGGCAGCCTTGGCTTGGTGGGGTGATCCACTTCGCCCGCCTCTGCTTCCGAGACCTAGCCGGCAAGCGCGACAGCCTGGCCCTAGGGGGGGACATCTCGGCAGCGCGACACTCCCTACAGGCGCCATAGGTCACGCATAGCTGAAATTGTCGGGAGTGGGCACATGGGGGGGGGGGGGGGGGGGGGGGGGGGGGGCCTCAATAGTTTCACACATGATGCGGTGCGTTTTTTTCCTGGCAAAGTGTACGCGTGGGAGATGCATAGGGGGTGGCACCCTCCTCCTATTTGCAATTCTTCCTATTAGTAATGCCATCGGTAAGAGTTTTGAGAAAACAAATGTATTTTTCTCTAAAATGTATTTTTTCGAAAAATACTTAATGATGGCATTACTCGGAGGTCCCTCCCTCCTGCCCCGCTTGCCGCTGTTGAGCTAAGACAAAGACTGGCAGGTACTGCCAGGCACGTGACGGGATAGGGAGGCAGGGGAGGCAACCCAAGGTTTCCTGGTAACGGCTCCCTAGAGTCGCCCCCGTGGTTGTGATGTATACACTTTTTTGGGGCTGAAATTGGTAAGCTAAGCATACCTTCCTATTAGTAATGCCATCGTTAAGTATTTTTTGAAAAAAAAATATTTTAGAGAAAAATACATTTTTGTGTCTCTACGTTTTTAAGCGCTTAGAACCAATGTAACAAATGCTGGGTTACAGCGCTATATAATTATATATTATAATTATTATTATCATTATCATTATTATTACACGCTTGGCAGTCACTTTTTTGTTCTTAGATTTTAAAACTGACTGTATATATTTATGATCTGTGCAGCCGACGGCCTTTCACCAGTCAGCACCAGCTCCCAGCACAAACGGCTCTTCTGCCAACAACGTGCAGGTGCCCACGTTCATCACCCAGCTGGGCCCCAATGGGGTGCGGTATGATGATGTGACCCCCACTGATGAGTACGAGGATGACGATGATGAGGACGGCTACGTGGAGGATGAAGAAGATGATGAGGATGATGAGGATGAGGCAGGCTTTGGGGACCAGTATGAGTACCCTGCTGAGGACACTGTGGGGCAAGGTACAGCGCACAACTTTCATTTGAATAACCCAGTTAACCTCACGGCCACATTTCCCACATTTTGGAGGTGTCACCTAACGACCATGTACCAGTTGAGGGTGATGTATTGACCATGATAATTCAAGGGTGGTGCCAGATTAGCTTGGCGCCTTCACTACCCTTGTATTATTATGGTCAATCAATCTCCTGCTGTAAGGTGTTGAGGCTAAATGGGTTCATGCATGCCAAATATTCTAAGATTTTAGCTGGGAAAACCTGACATTAACTAAACCAAACCCCCCATTTTCTGCCAAATATACTATGATTTTAGCTAGGAAAACCTTACATCCACTAAACCAAATCCCCCATTTTCTGCCAAATATACTATGATTTTAGCTAGGAAAACCTGACGTCCACTAAACCAAATCCCCCATTTTCTGCCAAATATACTATGATTTTAACTAGGAAAACCTGACGCCCACTAAACCAAATCCCCCATTTTCTGCCAAATATACTATGATTTTAGCTAGGAAAACCTGACGTTCACTAAACCAAATCCTCCATTTTCTGCCGAATATACTATGATTTTCGCTAGGAAAACCTGACGTTATAAACCAAATCCCCCATTTTCTGACGGCATGTACGCAAGACCACCACGGCAAATAAATCGTTTAGATATCACAGTGTTTAGTTTTGTCTCAGAAGGAGGGTTGCGCTCATTTGGAGTTCAGTTTTCCCGGGCCAGCTTAACCCATTTAACCCCAAGGCCACATTTTGGAGTAGTCACCAAACAGGAGATTATGTATCGACCATGATAATTCAAGGATAGTGCCAGATTAGCATGGCACCATCTGGCACCAAACTAATCTGGCACTACCCTTGAATTGTCATGGTCGATACATCTCCTGCTGTAGTGCGTGGGGGCTAAATGGTTTGATGGGTTTGGTGCGCTTTAATCTTTTATTCTCAAGAAATATATGGCTTCAGGCCTTTTGTCCATCACAATGGGTGAAAAATACAGAAACAAGCAATTTACAGGGAGATAGACATCAAACGTTCAATGTTAATTGGGAATAGCAGGATATCATTCAACTGCAAGAAGCATAGAGCTTTATGAACCCCTGTACACGCATGGACTAGTGTGATAATCTACATTTATTGCTGGTGCGGTGTCTGTCTTGCTCCTTCATTGTCATTGGCGAGAAGCATAAATTCTCATGAGCCCCTGGGGCTTATGAGAATCTATCTCTATTGCCAACCGTTGGGCATAATTAATCCATGAACCGTTCTGTCACCCGTACATTGTCTTTTTTCTTGTACATCCAGAGAATGATCAACCTGAAGGCACGCCACTGTCATCTTTTCCCACGCAAAAAGAGAAGCCCTCGGGGACAGGCATCAGCAAAAACCTTTTTAACACTTCTGCCACTGACGCTAAAGATCCCAAAGCCACAGTTGGTGCGGCTCCTTCACTTTTCACAGCCACTGCTGGCAGCTCAAGTTTCGCTTTTGGTGCTTCATCGACCTCATCATCGACCTCATCCTCAGCATTTGGTGGATCATCGACATTGCTTGGGAAACCACTATTTGGAATGGCTGGAGGAAATAACAAAGGTATAGATGTGATATGTGTGAGATTTAAATGGTTGATGGCTGATGGCTGATCTGTTATTGTTTTTGTTTGTGTTATTTGGCGAAACTCTCAAGGATGTGATGATTGTGTCTGGGTTCGCTTTTAATTAGTGATTTCACCACTGCATCCTCAACATTGCATTGGAAACCAAGCTTTGAAATTTGAAACTTTGACATGCACGTTTGTTTTCAGAAGTCTGAGAGGAACCCAACAGAGAAAGAAACACACTTAGAACTTGTCTTAGTCTTAGACTTTTCTAAGCGTATTTCTTTCTCTGTTGGGTTCTTCTCTGCGGCAGTCAACTTTTTTTGTTGTTGAGAGGTCTGGGCTTCTCTTTCACAATGTAAATTACTTTGCTTATAATAATCTGTGGATATGACAACCAACGAGTGTGCTCCCCTAATATTTCGTTCATCGTAGTTTGATATTTAACCCTGTAGAAAATGAGAAGAAAGGCCCAACGGCTGCAGCACCATTTGGAGGTGGGTCCATGGGCTCTGCGTTTGGTGCTGCCCAGCAGCCAGCAACCTCGGGTAAGAATGCAGATCTTTGTTTCTGAAATCATTGTCTCATTTATCCCAAAAGCACTTCAGCAGGGGATGGATCAACTATTATAGTGATAATTCAAGGGTAGTGTCAGATTAGCTTGGCGCCTTGAATTATCATGTTTGATCCATCTCCTGCAATCTGGCATGCAGCTATGGAGTAAAATAAGTTAATTCAGTGTCGGAGATCCACAGCAATCAAAGGAAGATGGATATAAAGTGGTTCCAGCAAGAGGTATAGATCCTCGTGAGTCCCCGCAAAAGACGGGGGCTCATGAGGATCTGTACTTCTTTCAGATGGTGGTGGTGTTCAGTTTTTCTCAACAGTTGAAGGGTAATGTATCCGCAAGATGGGCTACATCCCTCCCCCTCCTCCCCCCATCCCCTCACCCCCTCCTGGCTGTCCCTTGATGGCATGCTGACAGCAGTGAGGGGGTTAGGAGTGGGAAGACAGGCCCTTCAGAATTCATTAAATTTTGTGAGCCCAACCGGAGTTCTAGGCACCCTGCCCTATGCTTGAGCCGAAGGGTGCCTGTGTTTATGTGCTGGCAGGGCTTCATTTTAGTGCGTCTGTGTGTCTGACGCATTAAAAACTCAAAAAGCATGTACTGAAAATGTAACTAAGGGGTAGTCCGACGCACTAAAATTGAGTGCATCTGCGTCCGAGATGCATCATCCTTGCGCCACCGTGCATAACCTAACAGAGGTAGGTGATATTCTATTTTTAGTGACGAGTTGGTTCGTTTAGCCGCTCGCTCAGTCGCGGCTGCGTTCAGAATTGCCCTGACTCTGGGGTCCGTGCGAGTGTAACTGGACGGGCAAACTGTTAGTTTGCGTGTGGTGTCGGCATGTTTTACAAAGTGAGCGATACATGTTGAACGCGTTACTTGCTGTGATGTCACCATTCATACTATTATGGTATACGGCATCATGCGTTTCACTTTCGATCTTGAACGAAGTTGAGTAAATGGCGGAGAAAAAGCAAAGGAAGCTGGAATGCTTCAGATTCTTCAATCCGGCACCGTCTGATCGTGATAATCGCTTAGAAGAAAGTTGCACTTTGACACCGCCGTCTCCATGGACAAGTGACAGTACCAGAAATGATACCTCTGGGCCGTGTGTGGCACCGCCGCTGCGACTCAGTTTTCGGAGTTTATGGCTGCGTGTATTTCCATGGCTAAAGCACGACGGCACATGGATGACATGAGCAGTGTGCATGGAGGCAAACTCAAAAAGCAAGTCCATGGAAATTTGAACATAAATGTTTGTCAGTTTCTATCGTGGTCGATTCATCTTCTGGTACACAGGTATTGGGCAAAAGCTCTAAAATTGGAGAAATACGTCTTTCAGGTTAAATGGGTTGAACAAAAAAAAATAAATAAAGACATATTTACACACATTATTTCATGGTAACAAAAATAAAAACAAAATAATAATAAAATTAAAAAAAATTATATACACAAAATAATAGTAACACTCAACATTCATCTTGTAGCACACGCACGCACACACACACACACACACACACACACACACACACACACACACACACACACACACACACACACACACACAAACACTATACATAAATGCACATATTACATGGAAGTATTAACCATCAGGGTTTGTTTAAATAAATGCCCAGTGAGGTTATGTTTGGCTCATTAGGTAATCAAAAAGTTTCGTTTTAAGGATTCCAAGTAAGGCTATATTCTTCAAATGTGCAGGAATAGTGTTCCATACAGACGGTCCAGAAAATGATAAACTTGTTTTAAAGAGGTCAATTCTAGGCAGATGTAGGGGTAAAGTATTGTTCCTTGAGGTCCGTTCGTGTTTTTGCTGTGGCATAAATTTGGTGGTTAGATACTGTGGTGTCATATTGTTTAATATCTTGTGCATGAGGATGCATTTGTTGAAATTAAGTTGTTGACGCAGGCCGAGAATGTTTAGATGTCTAAATTTGTCTGTGGTAGGAATGGGCCACGTATCTATCATTTTGACATCTCTTTTATATAGAGAGGTTAACCTGTTCATGTGAACATCACTACAACCGTCCCACACTGTGGAGACATAATCAACGTGAGACTTGATATGGGCATGAAAAAATAGTTTACGAGTATGTGTATCCGTTATTTGTCTAAGCTGGGACAACAGGAAAGTGTTTTTAGCAATGGTTTTACAGACTGTATTTATATGCGTCTCCCAACTTAGTTGTTCGTCGACGTGTATTCCCAAGAATTTATGCTCTGTGACTTGTTCTATCGGTTTAGCGTTCAGTTGTAAATGTAACGGCTGTGGTCAGCGTTTGCGTTTTTGTCGTGTAGTGATTAAAATATTCTTTTTTTTTTCCTGAATGAAGAACCATATGATTCTGTTACGTGTTAGAGTCGTAGTATGATAAACACACCAGACGCACGCACTTAAGGTTCTTTTAAATAAACTTCAGCTGCAACCCGTCACACGTGGCTTAAGGTTGTAGGCTACAACGGAGTAACAGTTCCAACAATATTTTAATTCAGCGATGCGATCTCCACATAATGCATTCCCAAATGCACCAACTCTTCCGCAAATGTCAACACTGGCGACACAAAGTTCCTCACACAACGTACACCACCGTTACGCTGCGTCTCTCACAATGTACACCCTATACGGGCCACGTACCTACGATAAACTGTGTGTCCCTACAACTGACAATGCCTGACAATGTACACACATGCTTCCTAGCACCATAGCACCATCTTTTATAGTCAAACGACTTTCCAGAATAATCTAATAAAATCACACAATGCAACCAATCAAAATAATCTACGTAACTGGAACTCAAAAATATTAATGAAAAAAGAACATTCAAGAATACTACAATCCAATAGTCTACAAAAATTTGACTGCTCATTTCAGCCCCAAATCCTAGTGTGTAATGATGTCACACAATAGTATGGCCAACCGTTCACGACCTTTCATAAATACACAATGACCGGCTGTTCACTTCACGCGTACCAAAACAACTATAACTAAAAATAGAGCTTGCGCTTTAACGTCACATGTACGAGGTCACCAGACAGCGCGATTTCACTCGACCGCAAATCTATTCTCCGCGAATCTACACGAGACAAAAATTGACCCGCTCTTCTCCGTGCGACTTTTCTAGAAGCTTCTGGACTAAACTTAGCGTAACATAACAAAGTCAATTCCACTATCGGCGCGAACGATAAAGAATCTTACTGAAAAGGTACGTGATTCACAACCATGATAGCTCAAATAAATATCGGATCGTTTCCTACAATTAACACATGCATGCTCTCACAGAACAACACAACCACAATCATAACAGATTCACTCTACACCAGTCGGAAACCTCGCTGAGACTACTTTGTAAGCTAAAGTTAATGTCACTTGTTTTTTTACCCGAAACATGGAGGCTCGTATCGTCCGCAAACAGGTTGCAGTTGACATCAGTGTTAGTAATATGCAAAGGCAAATCATTAATGAATATTATAAATAGAAGAGGTCCCAAGATCGACCCCTGGGGGACATCGTAGTTATTTTCTCCTTGTTTAGAGTATTTTCCATGGGTATATACCTTATGTTTTCTGTCTTTTAGGTATGATCTAAAGAATGCTATGCCGGTTTCACTTATATGGTATGCTGCTAGCTTCTTTAAGAGGATGTCATGGTCGACAAGATCAAATGCTTTTTGTACTTACTTTACTTACTTACGCCTGTCACCCCTACCCGGGTATAGGCCGTCGACGAGAGACCTCCAGCAACTCCTGTCCTGTGCTTCTCCTTTGATTCTACTCCAGGTGGTTCCCAGTTTCTTGATGTCTGCTTGGAGGTCTCGACGCCAGGAGTTTCTCGGCCTACCTCTTTTCCTCTTTCCCTGGGGGTTCCATGACAATGCCTGCCTAGTGATACTGGAAGCTGGCTTTCTCAGACTGTGACCGATCCATCCCCATCTTCTTCGCCCAATTTCATTCTCTGCTGTTATCTGCTCTGTTCTCTCCCGGAGTCTGACGTTGCTGATCTTCTCTGGCCAGTGGATTTTCAAAATTCTTCTAAGGCAACTGTTCATGAAGGTCTGTACTCTGTTGACTGTGGTTTTTGTCAATCTCCAAGTCTCTGCTCCATATAGGAGAACTGCTTTTACATTGGAGTTGAAAATCCGGACTTTGGTGTGTTGTGACAGCTCTCTGGAGCTCCACACTTTTTTCAGCTGGAGAAAGGCTGCTCTGGCTTTACCGATTCGTGCTCTGACATCTGCATCAGTGCCGCCTTTTTTGTCTATGATGCTCCTCCAACGGGGTGCCAGCAAGCAAGACTGTTTCTTCCCTGGTTGCGTTCAGCCTCATTGTCTTTGTTTTCTGTTTGTGAATGGTGAGGCCCACTTGGGACGAGATGTCAGCAAGCCTCGTGGTCTTGTCCTGCATTTGTTGATGAGTGTGGGACAGTAATGCCAAGTCTACAATGTGTGTCAGTGCTGACTGACATGAGTGTTTCGGTCTAAAGCCGGACTGATGAATATTTATGAAGAGAGAGAGAGAGAGAGTTTAGACAAGTAAGACTTTGGTTTGCAATCTGCATTAAGCAGAAAAAAACTATATTCTCTGTTAACTACTTTTTAGTTCCCAGGGTCACCCTGGTCAGCCCCCCCCCCCCCCCCCCCCCCCCCCCAGGGTGGGTTTACAGTTCTATTCTGGGGCATGTGTTTCTGTCTACCCTTGGTCCATTCATCTGTATTTTCCTTTTTTGAACTCTCCCTACTGTCTGCGCTGCCTGTAGCTCTTGATATTGGATGTGTGTTGCTAAAATTAATGGTCTTAGGTTTAATTAGCGTATTAGGCCGACTGGCGACATACATTCAATATTCTGTTTAGTTTTTTTTTTTTTTTTCACAAGCAGTGCAGGCACATCCTGAGAAAGTCTTGTTGCTGTCGGGACATTGCTGAGAAAGTCTTGTTGCTGTCAGGACGTTAAGAATGTACAACCAACCTATATTCTCTGTTACATACATTTTCAAATGATCATACAGATAAATACATGTGTTTTTCTGTGCGAGAGAGACGGAGAGGGAGACAGGCTTTTGCATGATAGCTCAGCAGTTAAAAAATCAGTATCATGGAAAAGACACACACACACTGTCACAACAAATTTAAAGAGGAGAGAGCAAAATGATTTTTTTTTTTTTTTTAAACATACAGATGATGCAGTTTTTCTTAAATAAATTTGCAGACACTCTATTATGCTCAGATGGGGGTCTGTGTACCCTCTAAAATTTATACCTGGGGGTCTACAGACCCTTTAACCTGTTGTGAAAACAGAAGCCCTGGCTGGTCTATGATTTGGAGCCATACCCCCTAGAGCAGCAAGGTCCAACATCACAGACTAGAAACATTTGGAGGTGTGATTTGATTTTGGGAGTGTCATCGTTTGCGTGCTGGTTTGTAATTATGGACTTTAAAGGGGCAGTACCTAATCCATAAAGCCCTGACACAATACGACAGGATGAGGAGCGACCGTGGTAGTAGTTAAAGGGTGGTGTCAGAATAGCTTGGCACCTGGAAACGCCAAGCTATTCTCACACCTCCCTTGAACTATCATGGTTGATCTGTCTCCAGAACTGTGACATATTCCTCAAAGCAAAAAAATGTATAATTTCATCGTAAGAATTTAATGAGGTAATTCAGTTCATTTCAATTTTTTGTAGGTGCGCAGGCTGGTGGTTTTGGATTGTTTGCCTCTAAACCTGACATGGCCACCCCTCCTAAATCAGCCAGTGCCAACACAACTGCTAATACTGCCACCAAGCCGAGCTCAGGTGGTGGCCTCTTTAGTGCTAGTACAACACCACCCCCCACTACAACAGCTGGGTTATCTACACCATCAGCGGTAGTGACAACGGCTTCAGGAGTCAAAGCGGGGGGACTGTTTGGTTTCTCTACTATACCCTCCTCCACATCAACCACTGCAGGGACAGTGATATTTGGGGCAGGAGCAAAGTTTGGGGCTATGTCTGGTGCGGGTGAAGGATTTTCAAAACAAGGTCAGTAAATTACAGTTTCACCGTGCCACTGACCCAGTGAAACGTAGCACACCAGTTCTCATGCGTCATTTCACCGCCAGCGGCCCAGGTGTATGGATCGCTGTGCATAGCAGTGTACACTGAAGCCTGCTGCTGTTGTCAAAGAACATGCTAGTTCAGCACTGCAATACATAATTATGGGAGCGATCCCTCCATTTGGCCGGCTGGCAATGAAATGAGGCATGAGCGTTGGTGGGATCTTTTTTTTTTTATATTGGGTCGCTGGGGTGTGTGTAGTGGGTTGGTTGTGTGTACAATACAAGGTCAACTCTTAAAAACAAATTGTTGCCTCTCGGTGATTGAGATCATTATGACAGCTGGGGCCAGTTGCATGAGCAGGCTTATGTTCAGTTCATTCAAGATGAGATCTTTGAGCTTGAAAAGGCCCATAGGCGCTCCACCCACCCATCAGAAGTCTTCCCAGAGTTCCTTTTTGTTATCGTACCAGTATTGGTCTGGTTTCCTGGGGAAGCCACTAAGCAAGGTGCTCTATGACTAATGCTTCAAGGATAGTACAGTTGTATACCTTCTCTGCCAGACACCGTGAACACCACCCAGCTGTAAGAGGCACAGAACCTCATGAGCACCCGCAAATGTGGGCGCTCATGAGGTTCTTTGCCTCTTGCTGACCATAATCATATCTGTGTTCTTAGGATCATTAGGTTTATTTAGTGTCAAATTTGTCCTGCTTTCAGTGACAAAATTGTGTGTGAGGGGGTTAATGTGGCATATTGGAATAGGCAGTTTTCTGCTGGATTTTGTACATTGTCTCCAGATGCTAGTCCCAGTGCGCACATTCACACAAACCACTGGCTTTTTCTTTCAACTTTACCGGATGACATTACTATTAGGAATCTGTCTTACTGCCCAGCCAACTTCTGATTTTTCTTACTGCTTGTTGTGTTTGTAGAGAAATCTTCTGAAGGTGTCCTTCCCACGACCACCGCCACCACCACCAAAGCAACACCCACCACCACTGTCACCCCCACCGCCACCCTCAGCACAGGTACACCCCCCAGTACTCGCACCTTTTCCCCAAAACCTGCAGCCACCACCACCACTGCAACTGCGTTTGGGGTACCATCAGTTTCTGCAACTGCTGCAGCATTTTCCGACTCTAAGCCCTCCACCACTACTGCTGCACCGACACCCTTGGCACCAGGCGCTGTTTTCGGGAGTGGCACATCTCTGTTCGGATCCAGCGTGCCCAGCTTTGGCTCCACAGTGAAGACGGAAGGATCCGCGATATCAGCGTTCACTTCTGCAGCCTCCACTGCTGCTGCTGCGACTTCAGCTGGCACCGCTTTGTTTGGAAAACCAGCCGCCGCTACTGCAACTACCACCTCTGGTGCACCGTTATTTGGAAAACCTGCCACCACCACTGCAGCGACGACTGCAGCAACCACTGCTACTACTGGCACCTCTTTGTTTGGAAAACCAGCTGCTGCAGCGCCTGAGGGGTCTGGTGATGGTGGTATGGATGACTTTGCAGAAAAGCTGGAAGAGGGTTTATCAGATACCCCCAGCGTTTCTGCGTTTGGAGTGACCAGTACATCCTCTGGTTCGTTGTTTGGATCGTCGGGTGGTTTCCAGTCGTCTGGGGGGTCTCTTTTTGGGGCTCCATCTTCTGCTGCTTCTACCACAACAGGTAAAAATGAACACGCTTAGAAAAGACAGGTACAGCCCAACCTGTCACTGCCTGTTAACCTGTTTAACCCCACGGCCGCATTTCCCCAATTTTGTAGGTGTTACCCATTGACTGTGTACCAGTTGCAGAAGATGGATCGACGATGATAACACAAGAGCCGTGCCAGATTAGCTTAAAACCTTCGGGAATCACCTCGACCAATATTGCTACCAACACCCAAAGGGTTAATTCACATGATTGTGTGCTTGCTGTTACTTTCAGTCCTGTCCATTAAAGCATTTTCTAGGATTATTACACAACCTAAGCTGTAGCCCTTTTGCTGTCGGCAGCGCTTTTCATTGCGATGATTCCTTCTGGAAAGCGAAAGCGCTGCCGACAGCAAAAGGGTTAATCCTTGCGTCTTTCCTGTGTCTGTCTGGATTTTTTTGTAAAGGCAATATCCCTATGGTATGGTTTGGTATGGTGTCTCCTGAGGTGCACATATCCATCTATTTCAAGATGCTCAAGGCACCACAGGGATGGAAGCTGGAGCTTTGAAAGCCTGCTGCTACTAAGCGCTACTTTATGTGAAAACCTCCACCCAGCTGTTAACTTGGGTACATGCGATATATTTCTGTTTCCATTCCACGGGCCCTAATGGGCCTACTCTTTATGAATGGAGTCTTGTTGCTGTTGGGATGTTAAGCAATGTACAACCAGCCAATCTTTTTGAATGGTGGTAACCACAGGACTGATTCTTAAGTCCTATTTAAGTTGATGGCACACTTCCTCAAAGTGAACTGAGGGAGAAAGTGAAAAGGGGGAGGTGAGTTTGGGAGCTGCGGACATAGGGAGGGAGGAGGAAGGAACACAGTGATGACAAAATTATATTTTATGTGAGTGTTGTGGGGTGACCCAATAGCACACATGCACATGGCCATGCACGCACACACTCAACCCATTACATCCTGAGGCTGATTTTGTAAAATTTGCTGATTGTCCTGTGAAGGCTACATTACAGATTAGGAGATAGATCAACTGTTTTAGTTCAAGAGTGGTGCCAGAATAGCTTGGCGCCTGAGGCACCAAGCTATTCTGGCACCACCTTTGAATTATCAGTCAGATTTATTTCAAGCAGTGGGCGTATCAGGATGAAAAGGGTTGGGTGGGGGGTTTGGGGGTGGGTGGGTAGCAGTGTTCCTTCATTGCCTTGCGCTACAGAGAACCGTCTTCATTTTCACCATTTTCTTGTTTGTTGTAGGTTCTCTGTTTGGGTCGTTGGCACCCAGCACGGCTCCCTCCCTATTTTCCACACCCTCCTCCGCCACCCAACCCACAGGCGGCAGTCTCTTTGGTACGTCCACGGCAGCATCAGGCAGTACTGCGACCTTCGGATCCTCTGCTTCCCCTGGCTCCATTTTCGGGTCTGCCAGTCCTGCCACAAGTGGCTCTGTGTTTGGAGGTGCCTCGACTGCCACCACCACCAGTGGAGGGACGTTTGGGTTTGGGCAGGGTGGCGGGTTTGGTGGATTTGGCAAGCCGGCTTTTGGATCCTCTACAGCTTTTGGATCCAATACCCAGAGTTCACCTGGGTAAAGTACAGGATTTTTCTTTTTTGACCCCTTTACTGCTGGAACACAATGAGCAACACTGAAATGCAAGTGGCATAGATCCTCATGAGCCCCCGCAGCTGCGGGGGCTGATGAGGATCTATGCCACTTGTTGATCTATTCATCTCGATATCTCTCGGGCAGCCAGGGTTATATAGCAATAAATTTACAATGGTTTTGAGAGATCTGTTCTAGACGTTGGCTTTTTTTCATATTGCAGGACATATAATTGATACAGTGAGCCCAAAGACTGTGAGATGATCACAGGATACTTGAATTATGCTTGAATCATTTTTCACTTGCTCTCTCAGCACAGTCACGGTGTGCAAACAGGCATGCAGTTGTGTTTCGTCGGTGCTGTTCAAGCCTGAACAGTATGAAGAAACACTGTATAAAATACAAACTTTAATTGCCACCCCTTGAGTCCTGTGACTTGAGACTATGGGTGTAGTTTGGCTGCTGAAAATGCATGAATTCAGATTTTATTTATATGGAAAATAGCCATATTTGAATATGATACCCTTTCATACGCTAATAGGAAAATGGAAATCTCACGTCAAGATTGCAGGAAAAATGCACCACAAAAATGCTAAGAAAATCCCCAAACCCCAGCCTACCTCTCTCCATATTTTCACAGTAGACGTTTTGGAAATCAGAAGTAGGTAAGAATTGTAAATGTGTTGAAGAAAACTGGATTAACCCTTTGCTTGTTGGTAACAGTTCTACTCGCATTAATTCCTACAGGAATCATCGCGACTAAAACTGCTACCAACATACAGAGGGTTAAAAGCACCGGATAAACGTGATAATCTGGAAATCGTCCATTTTCGACTTTCATCCATGCCTGTGGTATGTTTTGCCATTTGTGGTAATTCACGTTTCCTTTGATTTCAGGTTCGGGCAGACCAGTGGCACTGGATTTGGTCAGCCGAGCAGCACAGGTTTTGGCACTAGGTAGGCTTGATTTTACATACATGCCCACCCTGCCCGTACCGTTTGCGGGAGTACTCCCCAGATTTACCCACTCAGGGAGCACACCACAAGTACACTGCTATTCAAATGAGATGCTTAGTGAGTCGGTCTATCTAGGGACTACACCCACACATAAGCCAACTACAAGAGACATAGATCCTCATGAGCCCTGCACGTGTGGGTCCTCATGAGGATCTATGTCTCTTAAGGTGCCGCCACACATGCCGATTGTGCCCTGATTTTGTAGCAGATTCCAAACCGATTGCTATTGGATGACGTCAGAATGACTCTTTGCATCAGATCCAATCCCAATCGGCTGGGAATCTTGTGTTTAGAGCCTGCTCTACTTTTGGCCCGATTGTAAGCTTCAACCAATCAGAGCGCGTCTCGCGGAGCACGTCGTTTCAGTGTGAAAATGGCGGCATTGCCGATGTTTCGCCCTTCTCTTCCGAATATGATGCAAAACTGCTGCTAATGCAAGCACATCATCATCACTGTCAAAACTAGCAGCCATTTTGCAGAACAGGAAGCTGTTAGCGACCTTGACCTTCCAGTTCAAACCGGTCGGCTAAATTCGGGAACGTGTTGCAGTGCACACGTTTTTGTAGTCTGGCCCGATCACACTCTGATTGAAACGGTTCTGGAAACTGCTCGAGAATCGGCCTCGAAATCGGCATGTGTTGCGGCGCCTTTACGGACACCACTTTTTACCCATGTTTCCCGGACATCTTGGTCTGTTTGACGTTGGATTAACCATTTTAGCCCCAGGACCCTGCAGCAGGAGATGGATTGATCATGATAATTCAAGGGTAGTGCCAGATGAGCTTGGCGCCTGAAGGCGCCAAGCTCATCTGGCACTACCCTTGAATTATTATGATCAATCCATCTCCTACAACTGGTACATAGTCATTAGGCAGCACCTCCAAAGTTTGAGAAATGGGACCTTGGAGGTAAAACAAAGATCTCAGAAGAAACATTATCTGCTTGCACTGGCAGTGAAGGAGCTAATGTTTGTGTTGCAGCAGCCCTGGTTTTGGTCAGCAATCCACAGCCACATCTGACACGACAACAGGCAGCACCAACAGTGGCGGTTTTGGTTTTGGTGGAGGTCTTTTTGGCCTTGGAGCAAAACCTAGCGAGGAAAAAGCCAAGCAGAATGTGTTCGGGACTGCGCAGACGTTCGGGACATCCAGCGCTAGCAGCTGTGAGTTGTATCTAGTTATTTGCCATGAGCTGCGTTTAAGGACATTCTGTTAAAGTTGACTGGTGCACATTTCTCTGTGTACATTATTTCACTTATATTTATAACAAATTTTGGATTTAACATCATAAAAAAAAGGACATTCTGTTAACCTTTAGCACTCTGCTTTCCGCTGGCAGTTCTTTTCCCTGCAACTGCATTCTTTTTGAGTGGGCTAAACCCAACGCTACCCTACTTCAAAAGCCTACAACTTTTTCATTTTTCTATGTATGGTTGTGGAATTTGGCATGTACGTAAATAAATGAATCAAGATTATGTCACAATTCTTAAAACTGTGTTATCTGTGTTATTATCCTTAAAAAAAATAATAATAATAATCAATGCTTACTACGCGTTTCCGCGTTCACTAGCACTCGATTCAGAATCGCTCCACTGCCCATCACCACCATCTCCCACCCACCCCCCCTCGATCTCAAGTCTTCTGGCAAAAAGCCAAGAAAGTCTTCATCATCGGAATCTGACTCCATAAAAGTATTCCTTGATGAATGCTTCTAACTCCTCATCGGTCATCTTTTGTCAAAATGAAGCCGTCAGAACAAACTCTCGCTTAGAAAATTTGAATCGCTCAAATGCACTCGAAGTTAGCAAGATGGTCGATATAAAACCAAAGCAAGCCTCATTTACAATCACCCACAATCCTTTGCAAAGGCTTCATAGCAACCTAGTGTGTTTACCATAGCCGATTTCGAACAGACCACGCGGTGGCGACATATGTCGGGGGTTCTTTCTCCGGGTACTCCGGCTCTTCCTCCCCCTCCACTTTGGTATCAGCTTCAGCCCACTTAATCAAATTTCAAATACAAACGATTTTGAATTTCCAAAACTACAGTAGCTCGCTTGAGCTAGCCCTTAGCACCACGTGAATGTTCTGTGTTTATGTACTGTGTGTGAGTGAATGCGCGTGATTCACGTGAGCGTGCTTGTTGGGTTCAGTTCGCGGCGGCGCTTTGAGCCGATTTTCAATTGGGATAAAGCACCTATTTAATGCGCTTATTATTATTATTATATGTCGCCATCTGATAATGAAGCAAGATGGCGGCTGGCGACAAATGTCGCCACCAGCGTGCTAAAGGTTAAAGTTGACTGGTGCACATTTCTCTGTGTACATTATTTCACTTATATTTATAACAAATTTTGGATTTAACATCATAAAAAAAGTTGGCATTTCATTAAATCTTAACCTTTTGGCTGACAGTAGCGGTTTTTGGCTTATGTGCGAAGCAAAAGTGAGTCTATGTTTTGGGCCAGTGGTCGTCCGTCCGTCGTCCGTGGTAAACTTTAACCTTGCATTTTCTCGGAGACTTTTCAAGCCACATTCTTCAAACTTGGCCCAAGGATACTTTGTGGTAAGACCTTTCTAAACATACCAATTAGAGTGACCTCTCGTCAAAGTCACAGGGGATCAGGAAATAGGTCCGAAATAGCTATATTTTGACATTTATTTTTTCTCCAATACTGTTCACAACTTCAAAGATACCTGATGGTAAGACCTTTCTATACATACTAATTTGGTTGATCCCTCGGAAAGGTCAAGGGTCACAAGAGCTCAGGAAATAGGTGAAAAATAGCCATATTTTGACAAAAGATTTTTTTTCTCAAATACTATTCACAACTTCAAACCCAAACTTGGTACAGAGATAGCTGATAGTAAAACCTATCTATGCATACTAATTTGGATGACCCCTCAGAAAGGTCAAGGGTCACAAGGGCTCAGGAAATATGTCCAAAATTGCCATACAGTGGAGTCCAGTTAACACGAACTCGCTTTACACGAAATTCCGGTTAACACGAACCATTTTTGCATTCCCGGCGACGGCCTTCTTATTCTGTATTAAAATTTCACTGATAACACGAAATGCTTAACACAAAATTTCGCTTTACACGAAGCTGGTTTCGGTTCCCAAACAGGGCAATTTCACTATTATTCACCTGTTTAACACGAACACAGATTCCATTCACCGAAAACCAATTCACATGTTGCTCTCACGCTGTGGTGGTACAAATGACAGATCAGAGCGAACTCTAGTCTGTGATTGGCTGAATAGCCTTCGGCTGTTGTAATCCGTCTTTTCATTGGCTAGCATTTCTGAACTGTATTCATGTTGTATCATTCGTGTACCAATACAACAATTTTACCGATGCGGGATTGTACTTCAGCCTGTGTTGCTTTTACCTGATGGATTGTAACTTACTATGGATTTTACCTGATGGATTTTACATTAAATACGTGAGCTGTACACGTTTCCTTTTGTTTTCCTAGGGAGCTGAAGGTATGCACATAAAGTACGATAATGTGCACTTTTAACCTCGTACTCATTCACGCACACGTCTTACACACTTTCTCCTTGAGGGCCGTGATCAATTTTGAGGCCATATTGGTTAACACAAAATACGTTTAACATGAAGTGATTTTCCGTGTCCCCAGAAATTCGTGTTAAGCAGACTCCACTGTATTTTGACAAAAGATGTTTTTTTCTCAAATACTATTCACAACTTTAAACCCAAACTTGCTACTATTTGGTTAATCCCTCAGAAAGGTCAAGGGTCACGAGAGCTTAGGGAATAGGTCTAAAATAGCCATATTTTGACAAAAGATGTTTTTTCTCAAATACTATTCACAACTTGAAACCCAAATTTGTTACAGAAATACCTGATCAGCCCTGAAAATGGCAAGTAATTTACTCGCCATGGCGAGTGAATTTTTTTTGGCGAGTAAAAAAAAGATACCCACTATCCAAATGCGAGTGCGCTTGTGCGTTTTCCAATCCAACGGTGAACCGCCAGCCGAACATCAGGTACTCCGGCGCGTGACCTGACCGCACCGTGAGCCGCCTCTAACATCACTTTACGGCAGTAGCCGAACACGTCACTCGAACTGTGCGTTCCATAACAGTGGTCGGTGACAGTCGTTATATTTTTAGTGATGAATTGGTTCGTTTAGCCGCTCGCTCAGTCGCGGCTGCGTTCAGAATTGACCCAACGCCGGGGTCCGTGCGAGTGTAACAGGGCATGCAAACTGTTAGTTTATGTGTGGTATCAGCATGTTATTACAAAGTGCGCGCTACATGTTGAACGCGTTACTTGCTGTGACATCACCATACATACTATTATGGGATACGGCATCGTGCGTTTCACTTTTGATCTTGAACAAAGTTGTACATGGCGGAGAAAAAGCAAAGGAAGCTGGAATGCTTCGGATTCTTCAATCCGGCACCATCTGATCTTGATAATCGCTAAGAAGAAAGTTGCACTTCGACACTGCCATATCCATTGACAAGCGACAGTACCAGAAATGATACCCCTGGGCCGTGTGTGGCACCGCCGCTACGACACAGTTTTCAGAGTTCATGGCTGTGCTGCGTGTATTTTCATGGCTAAAGCACGACAGCACTCAATTGGCATGCGTGATGTTCACTGAGGCAAACTCAAAAAGCAAGTCCAGAAATTTGAACAGAAATAAGTTTGTCAGTTTTTTTAAAATCGTGGTCGATCCATCTTCTGGTACACAGTTATTAGGCAAAAATTGGAGAAACACATCTTTCTGAGTGGTTAAACAGATTGAAACAAACTTTTAAGTACATCAGTTCATACACACACAGACACACACACACACACACACACACACACACACACACACACACACAAATACACACACACACACACACACAAAGAGAGAGAGAGAGTTTAGACAAGTCACACTTTAGTTGTCAATCTGCCGCGTTCAGCAGAAAACGCTATTTTCTCTGTTGCAATACATTATCAAAACGTTCATACAAATAAATAAATAGATGTATGTTTTTCTGTGCGTGAGAGAGTGAGAGAGACAGGCTTTTGCGCGATAGCTCACCAGTTAAAGAATCAGTATCATGGAAAGGACTCACACACACTGTCACAACACATTTAAAGGGGAGAGAGCGAAATGAGTTAATTTATTTTAAGGAACATACAGATGATGCAGTTTTTCTTAAATAAATCTGCGGACCCTCTATAATGCTAGGATGGGGTCTGTGTACCCTCTAAAATTTATACCTGGGGGTCTACAAACCCTTCTAACCTGTTGTGAAAACTGACAGAAGCCCAGCTCTACTTACAAAAAATAAATAAATAAAAATCCCACCACAGTTCACATGGGGACTTTGTCAGTTTTTTCTCCACTTGATACTGAAGTCAGGACATAAACATTAACTTGGTTATGACTGTCTGTTCAAATATTTGTTCTCATTGCCTCTGGGCAGAAAACACTCTCTAAAGGCCCCGCCACATGTGCCGGTTGTGCCCCGATTTTGAAGCCGATTCCGATCCGATTGCGATCGGATGACGTCAATTATCCGATCCGGTCCCAATCGGCTGGGAATCGGGTGTCTAGAACCTGCTCTATTTTTCTGATCCGAATCGGCCCCGGTTGTAAGCTTCAACCAATCAGAGCGTGTCTCGCAAAGCATGTCGTTTCTGTTTGCAAATGGCGGAACATGACTGTTGTGATCAGTACCACCTTCGTTGCTGATGTTTCACACGCCTCTTCCCGAATGATGCAAAACTGCTGATAATGCAAGCATATCATCATCACTGTCAAAACTAGCAGCCATTTTGCAGAACAGGTACGACTTTGATCTTCGGTTCAAACCAGTCGGCTAAACAAGTCAGGAAATGTGTGGCAGTGCACACGTTTTTTTAGTCCGGCCCGATCACCTACCGATTCGAAACTGATCGGGAATCGGCCTCAAAACCGGGCATGTGTAGCGGGGCCTTAACACTGGACATCAAACACCTGTGATACATTATATTGTTGAGTTGGGCTATTTTCAGTAGTAAAATTTTCAGTTTTGGCTAGTAACATTTTCAGTTTAGCTAGTAAAACTTGGACGTCACTAGCCAAAGGCTGGTGGGCAAAATTTTAGACTTTCAGGGCTGCTGATGGTAAGACCTATCTATGCATACTAATTTGGATGACCCCTTGGAAAGGTCAAGGTTCACAAGAGGCTGGCAAATGTGTGTAAAATGCTGATTTTTGATAAAATTGTAGGTATTCCCCAATTTTTGCAAATTTTTCAACCATAAGATCTTTCTATGCATACTAATTTAGTTGACTCATCACAAAGGTCAAGGGTCACGGGGGTTTGACAGATGTGTGAAAAATGCTTACATTTTCAGAAAACATGGATTTTGCTGCTGCAGAAGCCAGCCCATGTCACAAAGGTCATCATCATCATCATCATCATCAGTCCCTTGCCCGAACTGGGCGTTGGGGGGACTGAGAGGCAGCAGCAACAGACAGTGCTCTCCACTGAGTTCTATTTTGGGCGGTGGCAAGCAAGTCTGGCATCTCGAGTTCGGTCCATTCTTTTATGTTTGCGACCCAACTCTTTCTCTGACGACCTCGCCGACGACTTCCTTCGACCTTCACAAAGGTCACACACATGTAAATCGGTCATACACTTGAGCCACAATGGCTTTACCTTTCTTGTTGTCATAATCATCGCGACAAAGCGCTACCGACAGCCAAAGGGTTATCTTATTCGAGACGTGCTTTATGCCGATACGTGGCAAATAAAAACAGATCCATATAATGCAAACCTTGAAAGAGTGAACACATTGTACTGAAAACTCCAAATTTTGAAGTTGCCCTCTGAAGGACTGTATTACAATTCCAGAGACAGATAGAGCATGATAGTTCAAGGGGTGCCAGAATAGCTTGGCGTCTATGGGCGCCAAGCTTTTCTGGCACAATCCTTGAGCTATCATGCTTGATCCATGTCTTGCTGTGGTGTGTCTGGGCTGAATGAGTTAAGTTCACTTTACTTGTGTGCTAGTCTGTGATTTTGTGCTTTACATCTTACATATCTGACACGCATAAATTTTGCCTTCCCAATTTAAAATGTAAAACACGTGGCGGTCGTGCCTTCCCCCATCTTGGCCCCGCCACTTGGAACGGCCTCCCTGCCCCTGTCCATAACTGTCAAACGCTCTCATTTAAATCACTTCTCAAAACCCACCTCTACAACACTGCCTTTCACTAATTCATTTCCCCAGCCATGCACAATTTATCACCACTGTCACGTGTGTGTGTATGTTGTGTGTTCATGTTACCTGTTAGCCTTTTCATTGTATCAGCACTTAGAGCTACTTTTAGAATAAGCGCTTAACAAATCTCCTTTATTATTATTATTACATGCTTATCTGTGGTTGTTATCACCAATAAAAGGCACACATTGTCTGATTTTCAAGGTGAGACAAACTGGAAGTGACCAACATCTGACAGTCAAACTGTATTCTGTTTTCCAGCCTTGTTCGGAAGCAAGGGGGCCACAGGGTATGGGAGCAATCCTCAGACCAGCAGCAGTGGTGCGTTTGGCAGCGCTGGCTTCAACAACACGTCCACTGGAGGTGTGGCCTCTATGGGGTTTGCTGTCACTCAGCCCGCACAGAGTGGCACAGGTTAGATCAGCTCTGTATGAGCCTCAAGATAGGATTAGGAAACGGTGACAACAAGAAATGTGGTTCTTCAGTAATTCTGGCATCAGAATTGTTGGATCCACGATTGTTTTACGAAAGACAAATTTCTGAGGGGACTAGGTTTTGGTCTGGGAGGAAAAATGCTGTTCCAGTGTTGTCGGTGTATCTTGAGTTTTGTGTGGGCCCCAGGCAAATTTCGTAGACTTTACTCATGGGCTGCCAGTATTCTGATGCATCATTGCCTCCGAGAATAGGACAGGTTTTGAAGTTGAAATATTTTTTAGTGCTTAATGAAAAGGTGAAAGACTTTTGCAAAACAATGTTAACTCATACGCGGCCAGCCACATCCGGATGCGCGGCGTAAGTCGCGCATCCAGATGCAGCTGTCCGTGAATGAGTTAACCCATTGGCTGTCCACAGCGCATTTTGTCGAGGTGATTTTTTACAAAAAGTGCTGCGAGGTAGTGCCAGAATAGCTTGACTCTTGAACTATCACAGTGGGACCATGTATTGTATTCCAGGGCTTAATGGGCCAAGTGAGACGTCTGTAGCAATTATACCTAGAGTATAGTGGTCTGTTTTATAGAGAAGAATCACACAGGGTTAGAATTCTATTCTGCACATGTTATTAACGTTTGGGTGTCGGTAGCGGTTTTAGTTGTGATGATTTGTGCAGGAATCATCGTGACTAAAACCGCTACTGACTTGCAAAGGTTAAACATATTATCTGTGTGCTTTCAGCAGGTTTTGGGGGTGCCCCTGCCTTTGGAGGTAGCCCTGCATTTGGAGGAGCTCCAGCCTTTGGGAGCACACCATCTTTCGGCGGGAGCCCTGCGTTTGGGAGTGCAGCAAGCCAGACGGCTGGTGGCACAGGGTTTGGATCCACAGCAGCCTTCTCTAGTCCCTTCGGGGCAACCCAGTCAGCCACTGCTTCACCAGGCTTTGGCAGGTAAGATAGGGAAACAAACATCCCAGCACGTTCACTTAATGATTTTTTAATCCTTTGCATGTCGGTAGCGTTTTAGTCATGTTGATTCCTGTAGGAATCATCGCGACTAAAACCACTACCAACACACACTATAACAGGAGATGGATCAACCATGATAATTCAAGTGTCGTGTCAGATTAACTTGGTGCCATCAGGTACCAAGCTAATCTGGCACTACCTTTGAATTTTCACCATCAATCCATCTCTTGCAGCTTTGTTCTATTAATTTATTTTCTCTAAATCTTTACCGATGGCATTACTAGTAGGAATGGTTCACTTAGCATACCAATTTTAGCCCCCAAAACTCGTGAACACCACAACCGGGGGAGAGTGTATGGGGTGTCTGGAGAGAGGTAGTACCTTTGTAAACCTGGCAGTAGCACCCATCCGGGTGGACGGGAGCACTGGTCCTCACCCAGCACTCAACTCTCACTTCTGGCTCCAAAAAAGTGTTAGGGATAACAGTGGCCACACCCTGGTAAACCGCTTCTGCTAGCGGGCTAAACGATGTGAGGGGCCAATGTGTTGTTACTCATTGGTGGGCAGACCGAGCTCAACATTCCTGAACGACAGTCGGTCTAGGGGAGGGACCCCGATACACGTTCCTAGCCGAAGACAGAGATGCAGGACCTCTCAGGTGCCTAACGGCTGCATCATGCATATTGCGCTTCATCGAAGCGATCGAGGAAGAAGAAGAAGACCACAACCGGGGAGGCGACTCTAGGAAGTCGTTACCAAGAGACCCTGAGTAGCCCCCCCCCTGCCTCCCTTTCCGGTGGCATGCTCACCATTTCCTGCCAGTCTCTTTGCTTAGCTACACCTAACCAGTCGTGTGCACCTCGCATGCTCCGACTGTGTATGGTGGGATTACATTGGATTTATGTTGGACGTGTGTTACTACCTGTGTGGTGTTGGGTGCTTGGATTACCTTCGATTTCTGAGGATTTACTTGGTGGTTGGTCTCTGTGGATTACTGGGTCTCGGGACATAACAAGGTAAAGCTTCGTTTACTGCCTCAGCCGGCAATTTAAAAAAAAGAAACCGGGCAGTGGCATTGACCGGAGACTGTACGCAACCGATCGGGAGCTCGGACCCGCGCAAGGAGGCTCCGCGCACTCGCACCGGCCTTTGTCTGTCTTATGTTACAGTGCTCAGGTGAGGACCTGCACCAGGTGTGGCGTTCCGGTGGCCTAGCGATGTGCACAAGGGGAGCCACACATGAGATGAGATTCTCAGTCAAAGCGGACCCACCGAGACCGAAGCCCGCCACGGAGAGGAAGCAAGCTCGGTCAGTAGTACAGCCGATGAGATGTGGTTCCTCGTCGAGTGTTGGCCCCCGGAGCGCCACCCCCCCTGCCCTGGAAGCATAGAGAGGGACACCCAGCGGCCTTGGTCCCCGCGGCACATGGGGACGAAACCTACACAAAAGAGCGACCGCAGCAGACGGGGACAGGGCGCTACGGATACCTCATACCAGGGTACATCTTCATTCCTGCTCCTCCTCGCCGGACTGGCGGACAAGCTCGGGCACGTCGCAGCGGCGGATCTGTTGGCGACACTGGACCTCCGAGGCACCCTTCAGGAGCAGCCGATCTTCCGGCCGGACCTTCGGGACCGATCTACCTCGAGGACGCGGCGGCCTCAACGTCAGCGCCGGGACCACTCGGATTGCGACCGCAGGACGGAATCAGCCTCCCTTCGGCACCAGCCCAGCCCTCGCCAGCGGTCCGCGACGGTTCATGGGAACAGACTCCCCCTGGTGGCTGCTCCGGTCGGCGCATAGACGTCCAGCGCCTCCCTCCATCTCCACCCCTGAGAGGAAGACCTCGGCGATGGTCGACATACCGCGGCAGCCAAGTGCTTCAAGTCGCTCCCTCAACCGGCAGGCTTACGGGATGTAGTGGAGGCGCTCTCGGCGCACTGGCGACAAGACGGCTTCGGAGACCAGGGCTTCTTCTCAAACTCCCGACAGCCAGAGGGGATGGATATCACCTTCCGCCAGCAGTGGTATGGAGCTCCTCTCCCAGGCGTTCCGGTGCCCTTCCGGCGGTGGACAAGGAGGCGTGGATTTTGGCAGAGGCACCCCGCAGCCATGGACACTGACACAAGGCTTGGACAGGACAGCTACCTTGGTCCGCTACTTCCTAGCGTGCTCAGGATTCCTCGAGAGGGCGACGCAGTCCGTGGTCAAGTGTCGGGAGAACACCTGGGACCTCTCGGCTTCGGCCCCTCTGCGCGGGATACACACGGGGCTAGTGGCGGCGAATAGGGCGGCGTACCACACCTCAGCCAACGCCATGGTGGCGGCCGCCATCGGTGACCGGATGCGACGGGACGTGCAGCTGGGCCGATGCCTCTCTCTCCCAGTTTCGGGGAAGACACAGTTGTGCCAGGCTCCGCTTGGGGGCACTCTACTGTTGGACCGACTTGGCAGACGGTAAAGGAGACGGCGCAGGAACTCCGGCCTGCCACTGCAGGATTCGTCTCCGCCCGCTTCAGCTGCAGAGCCGTGGTCGCGCCCAGCGGGTCAGATCCTCCTCCTCCCCTCCTCCCAGAGGCTGCTGGGGCACCCTCCCCCTTACCCGCGTGCTCACGTGCTTTCCCCGCACCCCCCCACTGCCTGGTCCACAGGCGCCTGGAAGCGAGGGTACGGCCGGGCACGCTGACGTGAACCCAGTCCTCCCGCCGATTCCTGTCGGGGAGCATTTGGAACAGCGATTTTAAGTCGGCCCAGGGATTCTTCGACTGTTACGGAGGGTCTGAGGATCTCCTTCCAGTCGCCCCTCCCTTGCGACACTCCCTCCTGTGCATGCGAGTAAAGGTGTACGTGACGAGGCGACAGCGCTGCACGGTGTTGTGAGAGCCATACTCCAGAAGGAGGCCACGGAGGTGGTTGTGCGTCCTGACTCCCCGGCGTTCTACAGTCGGCTCTTCCAGGTTCCCAGACCCGGAGGCATGTAGCGCCCAGTATTGACCTTTTGCACGCAGGTTACCCACCTAGGCATGGAGTTCCTGACCGACATCAACCGGGTACACTGCCCCGAAGGCCGGATACAGAAGATGGTGGAGGCGGCACTCCGAGTATCTCGCGCGGAAGCTCTGCCGGTCAGGGTCTGGCCCCATATGTCGGGCCTACTAAGTGCTCCAGCAGATCTTCTACCCCTAGGCAGATTCTACTCTCGGCCGATACAGCTGCATCCGCTTCGGCACTGGCACCCCTCATCGGTCACGTCTCGCCTCCAGGGGTGGAGGGACAGTCCCTGGCAGCATCGGGGGGTAACCACTCTTCTTCCCTCCGCCACAGTTCCCCATCCGCAAGGACACAATCATCTCAGACTGGGGAGCGCACCTGTGGCCGGAGTTGTCACAGCCTCTGGCAGCGGGGCAGGGGATCAGGCAGACAGACATATCAACTGGCTGGAGACGAAGGCGGAGTGGCTGGCTCTCGCCAGATGGGAGGAACGACTTGCGCAACAGGAGGTACTGGTGCTCTCCGACTACCCGATGGTCGGGGCCTACTTCAGGACCAGGGGGGAACGCGCACACCCTCCCCTTGCATCCTCGTGTACCAAGTCCTCTGGTGGTGCGGGGATCGGGGCATCACTCTGCGGGCACGGCACATCCCAGGCCAGCTCAACGTACGCGCGGCCTCCTCTCGCGACGGGGCCAGCTGCTTCTCACAGAGTGATACCTGTGCCTGGATATCTTCCAGCTACTCTACGCGCGTTGGGAGACGCCGATAATCGACCTGTTCGCCACTACGTGGAACAGGAAGCTGCTTCTTTTGTCTCCCCCATACCGGATCCACAAGACGGGACCGTGGACGCGCTCTCCATCCCATGGGACGGACTCCTTGCGTTCGCGTTCCCTCCCACAGTGCGTGTACCAAGGTGCTCCAGAAGCTCAGGGACGGCATTACGATACGGATCCTCGTGGCCTATTCGGCTGGACCAGGAGCTGGACTACTGTCCTCCTGAGCTGCGCTACGGACCCTCCTGCTGAAACTCCCTGCACCGCATACGATGCTAAGCAGCCCCGGCAGCAACTGTTTGATCCATGCACGGAACGTCTGCAGCTGCACGCTTGGAGATTGTCAGGCAGGCCCTCGCACCAAGAGGCTCCACGGATGCAGCAGCAGAAGTGATCACAGCGGCTTGGAGGGTCTTTACCCGTAACGTATACGAGGGAAAGTGGCGAGTACTCCAGGCCTGGCGCGCAGCGGAGCGACTCGCCCCACGGACCGGACTAACCCCCACTTGGCCGAGTTCTTCTGTGGTTATTCCCCTAGCAGAACCAGGCCCCCATCACCATCCGAGGTTACCTGGCAAGGGTGGCAGACTCTTATCGGCACCTGCCACGGCCGGACCCAGGCACCTGCAAAGACCTCTTTGATCTGATAGCGCACTTCGATCTGCAAACGGCCGGCTCCCGCTCGTTGATTCCTCGCTGGGCCTTGTCCAGGGTGCTCTCCTGGTTTGACTAGGATCGGTTCGAGCCTCGACCACTTACGCGACTTGGAGACCTAACCAGGAAGACCTGCTTTCTGCTCACCCTCGCTTCAGCCTCTCGGGTTAGCCAGCTACACGCCTTCTCGGGGTGTCCCTCCTGTCTCCAACTCGGGGCTGATGGCTCGGTGCAGCTCCTCACCGACCCTACATTCTGGCCTAGAACTGCCTCCCAGCGTCCGCGCCGCAAGGATTGACCATCTGTCCACACAGGGCTACGGACCAGTCCTGGGAATCCCGTCGATAGGACCCGGTCAGGGTGCTTAAAGTGTACCTGCGCAGAACTAAGCCACTAAGACAAGGGTGCTCACGCCTATTCCTGCCCTTGGCTCCGGGCAGACGAGACATCTCGGCGCAGACGATCCCTTCCTGGCTACGCTGGGTCATCCGGTTGGTGAAAAAAGAGCTCTCCCCAGAGCAGGTCAGGACGATGCGCACCCAAGCACACGAAGTCAAAACAGCGGCTGCGAGCATCGCCTTGACCGCAACTGTGCAGTGAGGGACATTGTGGCGGCCGTGGGTTGGCGGGCCGAGTCTACCTTCGCCTGCCTCTACCTGCGAGACCTATCCGGCCAGCGCGACTACCTGGCCCTAGTGGGGGACATCTCGGCAGCTCAGCACTCCCTCCTGGCGCCATGGGTAACGCCTAGCTAAAATTGTCAGGAGTGGGCCTTGATAGTTAACCTCGACAGTGGACCTTGACATGGCATGAGAAAGGTGTACCAAGAATTGCGGCACCCGCCTCCTATTCGCCATTCATCCTAGTAGTAATGCCATCGGTAAAGATTTGAGAAAATAAATGGATTTTTCTCTAAAATGTATTTTTTTTTCGAAAAATACTTACCCATGGCATTACTCAGAGGTCCCTCCCTCCTACCCCGCTTGCCGCAGTGCAGGTAAGGCTCAGAGACTGGCGGGAAACGGTGAGCGCGCCACCGGATAGGGAGGCAGGGAAGGCTACTCAGGGTCTCTTGGTAATGACTCCCTAGCTACTCGTGTACACGAGTTTTGGGGGCTAAAATTGGTATGCTATGCGAACCATTCCTAGTAGTAATGCCATCGGTATGTATTTGTTTTCTCAAAACACATTACCGATGGTATTACTTAAAGGAAATGGTTCCTTAGCTAGTCTAATTTTAGCCCAAAATTGTTGTGTACGAGTATGGTCATGATGGCAGGTGAGGGGCGCCATAGCCTAGGTGGAAACCCGGGTAGCCTCCCTTCCGGTTCAACCACGCATGCGCCACACCACTCATACGCCAGTCAGTTTTCTTTGCTAGTCTCAGAAGATTGTACCCCACCCGGGTCTGCCCTGGGGGACTTGGGTGGGGTTAGGTACTTTTTAGTTCCCAGGGTCACCCTGGTCAGCCCCACAGGGTGAGTTTTTCTCTCTATTCTGGGGCATGTGTTTCTGTCTACCCGAGGTCGATTCACCTGTATTTGCCTTTTTAAAACTCTCCCTACTGTCTGCACTGCCTGTAGCTCTTGATATTGGATGTGTGTTGCTAAATGGTCTTAGCTTTATTTAGGCCCCATGTGTTAGGTTTATTTAATGTATTTGACCGGCTGGCGACATACATTCAATGTTCTGTTTATTTTTTATTTTTCACAAGCAGTGCAGGCACGTCTTGAGAAAGCCTTGTTGCTGTCGGGACGCTAAGCAATGTACAATCAATGTACAATCAGAAGATTGTGTACGGGACTCGCTCTGTTCGATAGGACTCTATCTTCGTTAGGAAAGTCTAAACAGAAGGAAGCTTTGTTCAAGGTGGGAAACCTGGCTTGAGGTTTCCGTCGGGCTACGGACTTAGGAATTCTTGTTCCTAGTGAACGTTACTTGTGGATTTCACCCGTCGTCGCCATCTTGTTTCTACCGGGCGCGGCGACTCCATGTTGAACTGTGCTCACGCCCTTGTGCCGCTCAGGCCCTAGTGCATGTTCCTCGTGTGTGCCGAGCTTCTACTTCGCTCTTCAGCCTGCTCTCAGTGCCTGCTGTTGCGGAGACTTCGTTTCGGCGCTTTCTCTGACGCCAGTGGCTTCTCCCGGCATCAGCTTCACGTGGTCGCCGTCCGACGCTGGGCCGTGTCTGCGTGCTAGCCATTCTGGTGGGTCTTCGACCGGGTTGGTGCCTCACTTCTTCGGATGGCAAGTTGGCAAGTCCGCACATGCACTCGATGTGGGCAATTCCAGTGGCCGAGTGACGAACATGTTGTTTGCCTGCCCTGTTCCGGTTGTGCCTACACGCGTCCGTGCTCAGTCTGCGCCCCATGGCTGGAGGAACAGTGGACCCAGCTGTGGAGTTTCTACGGCCGCAAGAAACCTACACAAGCACGGAAGAACGATCCCACACCGGTACGCACACACCACAGTCCAGTTGAGTGGCCCTGACCGAGTGTCTGAGCAGACGAACCAGCGGCTTCGGTCGCGTGCACGTGCTCTAGTACCGGCAGCCACCACAGTCCAGTCGAGTGGTCTCTGTACGGTCAAGGATCCTAGAGCGCCTCGGGCTAGGCCTCTAAACAAGACTCCGGTAGCCACCACAGTCCAGTCGAGTGGTCTCTACCCGGTAGCAACGCCTCTGCAGGCACCTGATAAGGAACCGATACAGGCTCCTACACCCGCTCTGGTTGCGGGCCTGACTAATACGGATCTCCAGGTAGCTGACAAGCTCTCGCCACAGATTCGTCCTGCTGCTTCTGCTACCTCGTTCTCCGCTAGGGACCAGCGCGGAACGCCAGCGCCCCGCCCAGCTCCTTCCATCCGGGCTTCAAGTTCCGACAAGTCTTCTCGCCGGACGCGCTCCCGCTCTCGGGTACGAAGCAGTCGCCTCCGCTCTGCTGCGGTGCGAGTTACTCCCCGTCTTCAATCCGAGCGAACCTCAGCTGTTAGACATCGTTCACGCTCTAGCGACAGGTCAACTCGCCCGAGGGTCGAATCCTACCGGTCGGAGTGCAGCCGACATCCGCGGACACAGTACAGGCATGACTCTGCTTTGCGTTCAGCTTCGCGCCACTTCAGACGTTCCCGGTCCCCGCATCGCCGCCCCCACTCCCGTTCACGCTCCTCTCGGCGGAGTGCCGCTCGTCGCCCTCGACACCGTCGTAGGTCAGGACTTCGGGCTTCCCGCTCAGCGTCGAGCGATTCACGGGACCATTCTTCTAGCAGACACTGGCGGCGCCACGCACCAGTGAGAAGATCACCTCCACCGGCTACGACCGTTACCCGCCCCAGCGACGGGAGTCTTCCTCCTCGTCTGGGAGTGGACCCGATTCCCCACTCAGTCCCGGCAGAAGAGGACACCCTTATGAACCCCGAGGAATCGATGTCGGCACTGCTACAGGTGGCCAGCCCCGCCCCGTCCAATCCCTCGGGTGGCGACGAGGAATTCCCACCGGCTGCCATTGGACATAGGTTAGAGACACTGCGGGCCCTTGATGAAGCGGCACGGCTTATCGTGGCTTGCCTCCCTGCAGAAGACTGCCCTCCCTCTCCAGTCCTTAAAAGGAAAGCTTCCGCCTTTGTGGACGCAGAACGACAGGCCAAGCGATTCAAGTCTCTCCCCCAGCCGCCGGGTTTCCGGGAGTTACGTGATGCGTTTTCTGCTCATCTCGCGCAAGGGGCATATGGTGCAGGATTCTTCTCAGACTCCAAGTGGCCGACAGGTATAGACATCGCCTTCCGGCAGTCATGGTATGCGGGCCATACACAGCACTTTTCCTGCCCTCTACCGACAGCGGACCCCGCGGCAGTGGCGTTCTCTGGGACTTCCTTACGTCAGTCTCTCCTCCCCGGGGTAGAACAGACCGCGACACTCATTAGGAACACCCTGGCAGCAGCGGGATTCCTAGATTTGGTCACGCAAGCCATCGTTTGACGTGTAGAGGACGCCTGGCATCCGTCAATTTCGCCTCTGCTGGGAGACCTGCTCGCCCTAGCAGTTTCGGGGAACCGCGCTGTATATCATGTCGCTGTCAACTCCATGGCAGCCGCCTCTAACTGCGACTTACTGCGTCGAGATGCGATTCTCCGTTCCTGTCCCATTCCGCTGGATGTGAAGACTCAGCTTCGGCAGGCGCCTCTTGGCGGTGACTTACTTTTTGGCCCCGCCTGGCTCGCTGTGAAGGAAGCCAATAAGGACGCCTGGCCCATCCGCCCAGCTCCAGCTTCCTTTCGACCAACCCGCAAGGCCCCGGGTCGCCCCCTGCGGACTGCTAGACCCACCGCCCGCCCATTCACCAGAGGTGGTCGCCTACCCCCCAGAGCTCCAGCCTTTCCTCGCGCCCGCCCTTTCACCAGTACTGAGCCTCCCCCACCCCCCCTCCCCGCCCGCACCTGGCCCAGACCTGCCCGGCGCCCCGGGCGCACTGACTTTCTCCCCCTCCGGTCCCCGCCAACCTCGTCCGGAGCTCCGGTCGGCGGGAGGCTGGCGCTTCACAGCGAAGCCTGGTGCTCGCTGTTTCCGGACGACCCGTGGATTCTCTCTACCATTACTCAGGGACTACCGATCTCCTTCCGGTCCCCACCTCCCTTGCGCCGGAGCCCGGTGTGGACTACAGTACCGTCAGACCAGCTCAGAGCCGAAGCTCTCCGCGGCGAAGTTTCCTCCCTGCTTCAGAAGTCCGCCACGGAGGTGGTGGTCCGGCACGACTCCCCAGCCTTCTACAGTCGGCTCTTTGTGGTGCCCAAGCCTGGCGGCAAGTGGCGCCCCGTCATAGACCTCTCGGCGCTGAACAAGTTCATCATCGCTCCGGCCTTCCGCATGGAGACTGCGCGGGCCCTTCGCTCAGCGGTACAGCCGATGGACTTTGTGTTCAGCCTGGACCTCTCAGATGCTTACCTGCACGTGCCCATGCATCCTGCTTCCAGACGTTACCTACGCTTCGCCTTCGAGGGTGTCGTCTATCAGTTCCGCGCGCTCCCCTTCGGCCTCAACCTCAGCCCCTGGGCCTTCACTCGCCTCATGGACGCAGTGGTAGCCAGAGCCCGTCGAAGTTCCACGAGCCCTACGTCGAACTACTTGGACGACCTGCTTTTGAGGAACCAGGACGAGCGCTCCCTGAGGGAAGACCGAGATGCTCTGCTTCAACTTCTCGAGAACCTGGGCTTCCTGGTCAACCTTGGCAAGTCCGACCTCATTCCCGCATGCCATTTTATTCACCTCGGTATGGAGTTCCTCACCGACCACAATACCGTCAGACTGCCGGAGAAGCGCATCAAGAAGTTGGCGACTCTAGCTCGGCAGGTGTCCCAGTTGACGACGCTTCCAGCCAGACAGTGGCTTCAGCTTTTAGGTCTGATCAGCGCTGCTGCGGACTTGCTACCGCTAGGACGTCTCTACTCCCGCCCTCTGCAACTGCATCTCCTCCTTCACTGGCGACCGTCGTCGGCCGACCTCGAGGCCCCGATTCCAGTACCTGCCATGCTCCGTCCCCACCTGCTGCGCTGGGCGGATCCTTCCTGGCTCGCGACGGGAGTGCCGCTGTCCTCACCGCCGCCCACTCTCTCTCTCTCTGCGTCGACGCAAGCCTCGCAGTTTGGGGAGCTCACCTCCTTCCGTCGTTCGAGACTGCCTCCGGCCTGTGGCCCCTGGAATCGCTGTCCAGACACTTCAACTGGTTAGAACTGAAGGCAGTATGGCAAGCCCTCCTGGCCTGGGAGCCCCGCATCCGACATCAGGAACTGTTGGTTCTCTCGGACAACTCCACGGTCGTCTCGTACATCCAGAAGCAAGGCGGGACCCGCTCTCCATCGCTATGCATACTACTCTACCAGGTGCTCCGCTGGTGCGAGGATCGGGACATCTCTCTTCGCGCACGTCACATTCCGGGTCATCTGAATGTGCTGGCCGACTCCCTCTCCCGACGCGGTCAACTGCTCCATACAGAGTGGGCGCTGCGACCCGACATCTTTCGACTGATCGCCGCAACATGGGAGGCTCCCATGATCGACCTCTTCGCCACGAGGTGGAATCGACAGCTTCCCCTCTTCATCTCACCCATTCCAGACCCTCTGGCCTGGGCAGTCGACGCTCTATCCATCTCTTGGGACGGTCTGGTCGCCTACGCCTACCCGCCCACCGTGCTCGTCCCCAAGGTCCTACTCAAGCTCAGAGGGTGCAACACGATCCTGTTCCTGGTGGCGCCATTTTGCTGGACCAAGTCGTGGACAACCGACCTCCTGAACCTTGCCACGGCTCCCCCGCTACCGCTCCCCACACCGCGGACGATGCTCAAGCAACCGCGGCAGCAGCTGTTCCACCCGTGCCCCGAGCGTCTCCTCCTCCACGCCTGGAGGTTGTCCGGCAAGCCCTCGCAGCTAGAGGCTTCTCAGGTGCGGCAGTGGACGCGATCGCTAAAGCTCGTCGAGCCTCGACCAGACGAGTCTACGAAGGCAAGTGGAGAGTCCTCTGCGCCTGGTGTGACGACAGACACCTTCACCCCATCGGCTTGACATCTCCCCAGTTGGCGGATTTCTTCATCTGGCTGTTCAGCGACCAGCAGTTAGCACCGATCACCATCCGGGGCTACCTGGCCATGATTGCCGACACGTACAGACACTTGGGACTGCCCGACCCGGGTTCCTGCAAAGACCTAGCCGACCTGATGGCCCACTTCAGTCTACAACGTCCTGCCCTCCGATCCCTGGTGCCGCGATGGGACCTGTCCTGGGTACTCACTTGGCTCAACTCGCCCCGTTTCGAACCGATCCAGTTGGCGCGGTTGCCGGACGTGACTCGGAAGACCTGCTTCCTTTTGGCCCTCGCGTCAGCCTCCAGAGTCAGCGAACTGCACGCCCTTTCAGCACGCCCCGCCTGTTTACAGTTTCGGGCTGACGGCTTGGTTCAGCTGCTTCCTGACCCGGCCTTCCTAGCCAATACCAGATCGCCGTTGACGGCCCCTCAACTGGTCACCATTCAACCATTACGAGACCCAAGCTCCACCCGGGAGTCCAGACAACAGGACCCGGTGCGAGCCTTACGTGTGTACCTGCGCCGGACCAAGCCGATACGCAGGGAACGCACCCGCCTTTTCCTTCCTCTGTCCCCAGGTAGAAACGACATCTCGGCCCAAACGATATCCTCTTGGTTCCGATGGGTGATACGATCAGCCTACCAGGAGCTTGCCCCTGATACAGCCAAACGCATGAGCATCAGGGCGCACGAGATCAGAGCCATGGCCACAAGCCTAGCATTCGACCGGAACTGTGCGGTCAAAGACATTGTGGCGGCCGTGGGCTGGCGAGCGGAGACCACCTTCGCACGCTTCTACCTGAGGGACCTCTCCAGCCAGCGCCAGAACCTATCGCTGGTGGGGGACATCGTGGCGGCGCAACACTCCCTCCCGGCGCCCTAAGTACCTTTGCTAAAATTAGAGGGAGGTTGTGGGAGGGTGGCCGACTCGAGCGGCCAGGATGGCAGGGGATGGGGTCGCTATAGCGGCACCCGCCTCCTCCTCGGGATTCTTCCTTTAAGTAATACCATCGGTAATGTGTTTTGAGAAAACAAATGTATTTTTCATTAAAATGTATTTTTTTGAAAAATACTTACCGATGGTATTACTCGAAGGTCCCTCCCACCTGCCCCGCTTGCCGCTGGTTCGCTAAGAAAACTGACTGGCGTATGAGTGGTGTGGTGCATGCGTGGTTGAACCGGAAGGGAGGCTACCCGGGTTTCCGCCTAGGCTATGGCGCCCCTCGTCGCCTCAAGCACCAGACGGCGCAGAGAGGACTGAATGAATAATGAATATGGCGCCCCTCACCTGCCATCATGACCATACTCGTACACAACAATTTTGGGCTAAAATTAGACTAGCTAAGAAACCATTTCCTTTAAGTAATACCATCGGTAAGTATTTTTCAAAAAAATACATTTTAATGAAAAATACATTTTTCGAAAAAATCCAGTTTAGAGAAAAATCCATTTTTGATAAAAACATTTTAATTTGTCTTAGAAGCAGTATTTACTCCTGCACCTTTAGTTGAAAAATTAACTCCTTGACTGCTGGGAAAGAAATGAACACCACTGCAGGAGGTATAGATTCTCGTGAACCCCTTCAAATGTGGGAGCTCATGAGAATCTGCCTCTTGCTGATCCCAGTTTGTATCTGCGTTCCTTTGACGGATGGGGATCTGCATCCACAGGCAGTGAAGTGGTTAACCACCTTTTGAGTATGCAGCCACCAGTAGCGTTGGCTGATTGCCCAAGCAAGTTATGTTCCAAAGTGACAAACCTGTACACATAATGCAATCAGCCACCTTGTTTCTTTTTAGCTTTGCGGCGGCCAACACCCCAACCTTCGGAAACCTGGCTCAGTCAGATGCACCAACATTCGGCGGCCTGGGTCAGGGTGGTGGGGGTGGGGGGTTTGGATCCGTGGCTGGTCAGGGGGGTGGATTTGGGAGCCAGAGTCCAGGCTTTGGAGGAGGACAGCAGCCATCTGGCTTTGGAAGTCCCCCTACTTTTGGGTAGGTGGTGCTTTTGTGTGTTTTTTTTACCCAATTACTTACAACATAAAACAATAATGTAGAGTAAATAATTTTGGAAAAGAGTAATGATCAGTGTTTGAAATCCACTCAGTGTTGGGCAAGTGCTTTCCTCACACTGCTGGGGGCAAACTCTTCTGATATTTACTTATTACTTTTCTGTATCGTAACCAACGAGAACAATTTGCATAAAGTACCATTTGCTTCATTGGCCACAAAAACAAAATAAACACTCTCTTCTTCTTTTTAAGCGTTCCCGAGTAAAATAAACACAAATATGAATACTGCTGTACAATGTCAGCAGATTTGTTACTTTCTTCTATTTCAGTGCTTGTTTAGCCATGACACTACAACAGGAAATGGACTGACCATGATAGTATAATAGTGGTGCCAGAATAGCTTGGCACCTCTGAGTGGCTGGACCCACACTCATCTGGCACTACCCTTGAATTATCAGGTTCAATCCATGTCCTGCTGTAGGCCATTGGGGCTAAATGGGTTAAGCTATCTGTGAACTTGTGGTATTTAAGCAACAACTTCCAATTTTGGGCATTGTGATGAATGCCGGCTGCCACACGTTTTGTGAAACGCTGTATACATGTAATTTGTGTGATTTCAGGTCTAGCCCCTCCTTCAGTGCTTACAGAGGATGAGTCGAGCGAATCTGCAGCGTCCTTTCAGAACACCACCTTATGCATGGACATGTGCTGTGCTCCCTTCAGCAAACACTTATTTGATTGTCAAGCTTTGATCATGTCGGAATATATGTGGAAATGTATTCTGAATGGAGAATGTACCTTTGTTGTGATATCTTGTGCACGGTCATCTGACTGCCCAGTGAGTAAATTGTCCTGGGGTCAGTTGCATGAGTGAGCTTAGTCCTGCACAAGCCACTAAGCAAGGTGCTTTGCTGTAGTGGAGCACCTTGCTTAGTGGCTGTCGCAGGACTAAGCTCACTCATGTAACTGACCCCTGAGGTCAACGTTGACGTGAGGGCTTCTTGATCCATTTACCAGTAACTACAAAGACACATGCAGACTCATTGGACTGTTTATTTCAATATTTGCTTTTAAAGTCATGGCAAATCATTAACCAACACTTTCGGCTGTCAGCTGCACGTTTGGTTGAGGCGATTCCTGAAGGAATCACCTTGACCACACACCAGGGATGGGAATTGGCCATGGCAAAAAACTCTGAAAACTTCGGCACCAAGATGCTCCACTAACGTCAACTTTGCGAAAGCGTGTGCCCACGCGTTCTTTCTGAACTTTCTCACCCACTACAGTCTTAGCTCCAACGCCACCCGAGTCCCTGAAATTTCAGGGAAATCCGATACCCCCTGACCGCAGGGTGAAGTCACAAAACTCATCAAACTGGTGCCAACAGCCCAATGTTTATCTTATGCAGTTGACTGTCACCCACACAACACTTCACTTTTCATTTCTGTCCCCTCTAGTGTTCATTTTGCCTGAAAAGTCAGTGTCCAAGTCAGACCAGTACAACTGCAATTGACACAGATCTTCATGAACCCCCCCCCCCCCCCCCCCCCCCCCCCCCCCCCCCAGAGACTGTGGATGCAAACCTAGCTTTTATTACCCTACCAGCCTCGTTTGTATCCTAAAGTTAGGATGTTATTCAGTACTGGTTAAAGTGTGGACTAAAAGATGTAGAGTTGCACATACTATTACTGAAACTCAGTGTGTGGGCACATAAATTTGGAGTTCTGATAGGTATGTAGTGTACATATTAAATTCCACGATCTCTCGAAATATTGTTTAACGTTTCAAAATTTAGCCTGAATTTTTCATAAAAAAAAAATATTAGTTCAGATATCTCAACGCACTACCTGCGGTTTGCCAGCTGAGTAATATAACAAAAGAAAAAGACGGAGCTGGCTCTCAGGGACGGACAGTGCCGCTGGACTGCTGCCTGGTGCTAAAGAGGGAAAAAGGAGGGTCCTGAACAAACACGATGCCGTCATCAGGCACTGGGCAGCCAGAAACTAGCGGTTTTTCGGACAGCTTGGCACTCGCCCACCCACCACACCACCCCTTGGCGTTGGACCTACGACTGTTTAACTTTACTTCGGCCGATATCCAGTCCCATCTCCACTTCTTAAGACTGCTTGAATCGTCAAATTTGCTGCCACGATTCACAAGACGAGTCACGCCACAAGCCATGTTGATCAACACAATGAAAGTACGTACTCCACCGGAAGAATGGCTTCTTTTAGAGCGCGTGTCTGCCCGCCTAGGTTACGCGCAGCGCACCGAGTGGGTGACCAGTGGGTGCCGCGAACGCAGCCTGTCACGTCATAGCCTGCCCGCGGAGTAAAACCGGTGCTTTGCTCGTTTTGCTACCCACGATGTTTTTTCGCGGAGATGCCTTTTCAATTTTGCGGAAAAATTTTCTTCCCCCGCGGAATCCCGCGTTTTCGCGGACAATTCCCATCCCTGACACACTCAACCAACAGCCAAAAGGGTTAACATGGGCAGGAGACTAGCATGAGATCTTAACCCTTGGCTGTCAATAGCGGTATTGTCATGATGATTCCTGCAGGAATTATCACAACGCAAATGTTATTGATAGCCGAACGGTAATGTTTCTTTGGCAAATGCAACACCAAGCAGCGGAATTCAGCAGTTGTGCGTAAGTTTAGCTCCTACTGTAAACCAAGGTGTGGTAATTTTTTAGCTAATATGTAATTTTTTACCTTCAGTACCCATTTGTCATTTATGATGTCCTCAAAATGTATGCACATCGTTCTAACCCCTTCACTGCCAATGGCTTCAGGCCGTGTTTGTGAAATCATTGTAAATTCAACATCAAAGATCCCCAGCCATCAAAAGAACATGGATACAAGTGGTTGCAGCAAGAGGTAGGGATCCTCGTGAGCCGCTGCAAATGCAAGGGCTCACGAGGATCCATACCTCCTGCAGTTTGGTGGTTTTCAATTTTTCTTGGCAGTGAAGGGGCTAGTAGACATGATTATGCATGCTTTGTATTGTACATGTTTGACTATAGAACAGATTGCTTCAGAATACATGTTGGGAAAATGATGTCACTTTCAAGTTTCTGGAAATGTGGAATATAATAAACACATGCTTTAATTTTAACCCTTTATGTGTCATTTATAAATTAGCAGTTTCACTAAAACCGCTACAGACAAGCAGAGGGTTAAACATTTTGCCTGTGATTTGTTATCTATATGAGTTATTTCTAAATCAGAAATGGGTCACAGAAAGTAGTTCGGACTAAGTAAACATGAACTTTGCTCTTTGGTTGCCACTCTCACGGTAGTCTGCGTGCTCATGACAGTGGTACAGTTTAACACTGGCTGTCGGTAGCGCTTTTTGTGGTGACGATTCCTGCAGGAATCATTGCAACAAGAAGCTCTATTGACAGCCAGAGGGGAAACTCCAGATGAGCACCTCAAATTGAGGATTCAAATGAGGTCACAACTACAGGGGCGTTTGAAAATATCTTCCGGTCAGATGTGGCAGTCCAGTGAATGTGTGAACTCTGTGCACTTCCTGACCTGATTTAGGGATAACTTTGGTGTCTGTCAAATGTAGTTTTGCTATTTAACTAAGTTCTCAGAGCTCCGTTCACAAAACAATGCTTCATGTTGCTGCCATTAAATCACAATTATTTGGATTTATCATACACATACAGCATAGAAATACAGTGTACTTTGCTTATGACAAGGTCAGATACAACAACTTTTTTCCCAGAACTTTCTAGTACACTTCAAAATGTTATTTACAACAAACACCTACAACAAACTTTCAATAGAACAACAAACACATCTGGGTCCCATGGCATTTAGTAAATATTCTAAATTCTACTTCAACTTAAGTGGAATTAAATTGCAGCTGAACATGACATGAATATTTTTAGTTGGTTAGATCTGCAAAAAAATGGCTTAGTCACATCAAGAGGTCACTTGGATACGCAAGATCAGTTAGCGTCAACAGTATTTGTGACAATTGATGTAAACAATGACTGATTGACTTCAATAATTTGATGACTAAGAGAGCACGAGTGTTTAGAAACCGCAAAGCGATGTTTGCAAGATCTGCGACAAAGTTCCAAAAATGAAACAACTTGGAGAAGACATATTTCTATCAAGATGCTTGATCTGACCACTGTCTTAAAACAAGTTCACTTATCTGATGTATTCACAAAGAACAGGGAGGATCACATGTTACAGTAGCCAATGGGACTACCATCCAAATGAAAGTTTAAATTTTTCTGTAGATCGTGTACAATCTTGTGTTTTATTTGTGAAATTTACCATTTGGGCTCTCAAAAAACATGACTGTGCCTCATCCAACAAGAAATCTCCTGACATTTGGTGATAGGCATGCCGATTAAATTTGGTCAGGCTAGGGTAATCATTACATACTTACATGTCTCAGCAGAGCTCCCACTTTTTACAAAAGTACAGCTCAGGCTTGGCCTTCTACTGCCAACACGTTTAACCCTGAGGCTACATTTCCAAAATGTTAGAGGCATCACCTAATGACTATGTATCAGTTGCATGAGATTACTCGACCATGATAATTCAAAGGGTAGTGCCAGGTTAGCTTGGCATCCATTGGTGCCATGCTAATCAGTCACCAAACTTTAATTATCATGGTTAATCCATCTCCTGTAACATGAAGGAGGAAGCACTGACGTGAGGACAAGGATATTCCAAACCCACTTCACGCAAAAATAGCAGGTCCAACTATGATGAAAACGATGAGATCAGCAAAGCCCTCATGGCTCATATTATATATATGCACGACTGATCCATACAATTTCTTTGACCTTGAAAAGGTCACTCAAATGCTCAAGTGTAATTGTAGAGTTGTCCACTTTTCACATTTGTCAACCTCCCTTGACCTTGATTGTTCAACAAAATAAGTACGCATATAATGGTATTAACACATTCAACCCGGCACACATATTTCCCAAATTTTGGAGGCGTCATCTAATGACTATGCACCTGTAGCCTTCAGGCGCCAAACTAATCAGGCACTACGCTTAAATTATGGTCGACTCATCTCCTGCTGTAGTGCGTCAGGGCTGAATGGGTTAAATTGTATTGTCCGCTAACCTTGTGCCAAGTTCCGTTGAAACCATAGGGGTCCGTGGATAGTAGCTTTGACTAATGACTCCTATGGTTGAAACGTGTGAAAGTGTCAATGGAAACTATAATTCTCTTGAAAAATGGGCACTTGTCACATTTGATTACCTATTGTAACCCTTGACCTTTCATATAGGTCACCGAAATTGGTATGTTAACAAAGGTCTTATCTTCAGGTAATTTAGTGCTGAGTATGGCTTTGAATTTGAAAACAATATATGAGAAAACATCATTTTACATTATCGCAATTTTTTTCTTACCTGCCGCTTACTCTTCTGTGATCTTGACCTTTTTAAGAGAGGTCAATTAAATTGGTATGTTAAGAAAGGCTTTTCCACAAAGTAAGACTGGGCTAAATATGAAGTCTATCACTTAAATAGTGTCAGAGACAACTGCCAATGTTTTAAACCCTTCACTGCCGATAAAACCTGAGCACAATTAACTTGCAAGAGACATAGATCCTCATGCATGAGGACACGCCTCTTGCGGACACCACTTTGCATCTATGTTGCATGGAGGGTTGGGGCTCTTTGGCATTGAATAAACAAAGATTTTTAGAAACACAATCTGCATCTGCTGGCAGTGAATGGGTTGAAATTTACCACGGACGATGGATGGTTCAGTACATACGAGTACTCACGTTTGCCATCACACGTGAGCCAACAATGAGAACTTGCCAGGGGCGGTCCGTGGCGCTGCAGTAAGGAGCCTGCAACCAACGCCAGAGGTTTGATACAAGGTTTTGGCATTGGACTTTTCTCCTATAGTAAGTGTTATCATTAATTCGGGCGGACTGTCAGGGTTTTTCTCTGGGTACTCTGGCTCTTCCTCCCCGACTTTGGTATAAATTTCAGCCCACATTTCAAATACAAACGATTTAAATTTCCAAAACCTCGGTAGCTCGCCAGAGCACCCTCAGCACCACATGAATGTTCTGTGTTTCTGTACCTGTTGGGTTCAGTTCGCGGCGGCGATTTGAGCCTATTTTCAATTGGGATAAAGCACCTAAATAACGCGTTGATTGATTTATTTATCTTACATGCATAGATGCCGATGCCTGAAGAGCATGCTTGGCACATCTCTTCAATTAGGTACTGCCCCTGGAGCAACATGGTTGATTCATCGAATGTAGTCATCACTGGCAGTGACAGAGGACTGCCAGTCTTCTAAACTACAAGTATGGAGGCGAAAAAGTTTGGAACATAAAGGTCATGGATAAGATTAAGAAGGTATTAGATTTTGGAGGGGTCACAGTGCCTTCATATCGACTGTTCAAGGTACATGTGTACCTATTTCTCAATTGGTCAATGTTTGTGCTTTGGACAAGAGACATTTTCTTGTTATTGTCCACTGTCAAAATTGGTTCTGCCAAAATGCAATAGGTCAGAGTTGGATAATCAAAAAATGGTGGAGTGGGAAAGGGGAGTAAAATATACACGGCACACAAAAGTTCACATCACAACTTCACAGTAAATTCCAATAGTCTTCATGTACTTTACCTTCCTGCACAAATGGCATATCTCACTTCTAACCTGTATTGTCTTCAGCGCACTACTTTCATTTACCTTCAAAACCTAGAATATTACAAGTTGACCCTTGGGCTGTCGTTAGCACTTTTTGTCACGATGATTCCTGCAGGAATATCATGGCAAACGGCACCACTGACAGCCAATGGGCTAACATGAATACTGATCAGTCTCATTCAGCCTGTTCAAATTTACAGGAGACATGGACATGCCCCTGCAACTGAGATCCAATCGTCGATGCCTCTTGTCAACCCAGATGCACTCCAACAGTTCCTCGAAGCAGCAGATGTGGGGTGGTCATGGAACTTACTTGTCCTTGTCATTAAAAGTACATGTTGTCTCCTTTTGAAGTCGGAGGCTTGTCATTAAAAGTATATGTCTCTTTTTGAAGTCGGTGGTACTGAACTTCACAGTGGTCACATCAGTCAGAATACATCTCGCAGTATTTTACTTTCACCCATTGCCTGTTTCTCACAATTAACCCTTTGCATGTTGGTAGTGGTGTTTGTCACGATGATTCCTACAGGAATCGTGACAAAAACTGCTACCAACACGCAAAGGTTTAGCCTCCACATGAAGCCACTTGTAATGTTTACAGAGGTGTTCACCATAATGCATAAGTAAAGGTCTATTGCGATGGATTTCATTTCCGACGCACAGGTCTGAAATGTGTGCATTGTTTCAACCGTTTGACTATAGGTAGTGCCTTTGTTGAGGTGATCCCTTCACCTATCACACCTATAAAGAAGCACTACTGACAGCCAAAGGGTTAAGTCGCTCAAAGTGACTCTCACTTTAAATTTCTATGGGGAACACTGTTACAATACCGGTGGCTGCAGTGGATGAAGTTTTCATTTGCACCTCGAGCAACATTTTTGTGAAAAATATACAAAATGAATGCAAAATCATACTTTTAAAATAACACAAAACACAGTTCAAATAGTCCACAAACATAGATCTATGATGGGTGAGCCCAGAAATGAAGATTCATAACTCAAAACTCGGTATCCACACTATTAGTATTACAGTGTCGGGAGAAATGTTTTAAATACTCTCTGGAAATCAATTGTTAAAGATGCATATGACCAAAGTAGTCTTCCAGCCATTTCACCAGTACACTGCCTGGTATCCAAAACTGTAGGTAAACGATATACTCGAGCACGCCGATCACGAAGCCAAACACTACATCCATGATATGATGACGCCCTAACAGTACTCTTGACAAACCCACGCATACACAAAAGGAAATCACTGCAATTGCATATTGTCTGGCGAGTTTTATCCTTTCCAAGAAAAAGACAGTGACCATGGCTGCTCGTGTTGCATGGCCTGAAGGGAAGGAGAAGAGGTCAACGGATACTGTGGCGAACATGTCCATGTGATTGTGGCTGGGTCTGGCTCGTCTGAACACAAGCTTCGTCGCACCCACTACAATGAGGTCAAAAATCAGAACTGAAACAAAACGAAAAAATAATTAGACCTTTGGCTGTTGGCAGCCCTCTTTGTCTGGGAGATTCCTGCAGGAATCACCTAGACAAAAAGCGCTAGCGACGGTACTAGGTTAGTTGCCAGCATCGCAGATTGCTGGTACATGATCTCCATGCAGTGCCATCTAAACTACACATATGCAGTCTTTCTACATCTGGTATTGAGTGAACCAGCATCTTTTGTCGTATTCCTTTATCATGCCCTATACAATTTCCATTTTTGGTACCTGAATACATATAACGGAGGTGAATGCGCTAAATCTAGGATGAAAAAACTACCTGTATTTAATATAAGCTCCCATATATTTCCTAACCTTATTATCTGTAAGAAACATTCATGTACACGATAAATGAAAATAAAGTAGTGTCAGAGGTGAAAATTGTTTTCATTTCTTTCTGGTATTTATTGACAGGCTATGACGCGTTTTCAAAGAAAGTACAAAGGTCAGATCACGCTTATAATGCGGAGCCGCCAGCATGCAAGTACTTACGGAGGAATAAGTTGACTGAAATTTCTACGTCTTGAACCCGGTGTGCCAACAGGAATGCAATCAATGTTCCAACCAGCCACAAAATTCCGTGAAAACTGATCTCGAGTAATTTCATGACAGGTCTGAACTTCGCGAGTGTGGAATCTTTGTTAGAACAAATACTGCAGTTCGCTGTCCACTCTTGGTCAAGGGCCAGTACCGATTGCCAAAGCTGCGAGGACGCATTTCTGCGCAGTTTACCCGGTTCACTTTTTTCGGGGGAATCTTTTCGTAACTGTGTGGATTGTTTCTTTTCCATGTTTAACTTGTATCGACAGATCTACACAACATCGACGGCTGACCGCAAGCTGGTTTGTTTTGGCGAGAAAAGGGAAATTACTCTTAATTTCCGGTGACGTCAAAAATTGTAGTCTCAAACCCATGGAGCTCCCTGTGTTTTATTACGTCAAAAACTGATCTAAGCATACATATTTGCCCTGAAACCTTACTCTTTCAATATTAAACATTTTGTCTTATCTGTTGATAAAACACACGAAACTAAAAAATGACAAAATACTATGTTAGTTTCCCTTATGATACTCGTGAGTTGACACGATCCGTTTTTGCTGTGCCTTTCTCGAGCAGACGACAACTTGCGGCCACAAACAGAAAAAGCTGGTTGATCATCGCGCCGCCAAAACGGCTCTGTCGGCCAGCTTAGAAGAAGGTCCCGATGGATCATTCCGTTCCATCTACGGAAGAAACGGGACGCACATCTTCTATGCTGTGGAGATCAGCGCTAAATCGAGAAAATAATAACAGTAACGAAACCATCTGTGTTGGACCAGGGGAAAGAGATGGACCGCTTATCCGAGTTCTGCGAATAGAGGCAAAAATTGACAATGAACCCACACACATAGATGAAACATCTCCCGCTGTCCTAAAATACAGAACACCAAACTTCAGGTATGACTTGGCGTCGACAGTTTCTTGTTGAAAGCAGTTTTTGTTTTTCTGCCGTTCGTTTTCAGTCCCGGGGCAAATGACACGAAAATTGTCAAACTGTACACGTCACAGTTGAAACCGCCTCTTTTTTTAAAAAAATTACACTTGTTGTTTTCGTCCTCTGTTTCGTTATGTAGCAGTTTTAGTCCGTTTTATTGTACAAAAAGGCTGCAGACACTAGCGTGCACGTGGTAACGGGTCCATGTGCCAATGTGTGGTTGCTAAGGACGCAGTCGATGCGTGTACCCGCATCAATCTAGGTATAAAAAAAAACAACCCACATACGCATGATAATTGTTTTTATTAGTGCAGCCGTTGTTCGGATTAATCAGTAAAACATATCAGTCCATCTACATCTTTGGGCTGATCGGGCCGCTGTTTCAAGTCAGTTGTGCCATCTTTTATATCTAGTCGGTGAAGCACTGATTCAGCCGGAAAGGCCAAGTGACGCATGCCTATGAGAGGTAGGCCAACAAATTCTCAGTTCAAATCAAGTGGATAGAGTATAGGTCTACACCTACCTACAAAAACCGTCTAAATTTACTGACACACGCCCTTTACGTGATAGTATGTGGGCCAGGATGGAGACGGACGCAGGACGCAGTAAGTTACACAGTTAAATTTGACGACGGATTCGATGTTACTGAGCAGGGGCAGATCTTGGGGAGTTTGGACCACCCCCACCCACCCCCACCCACCCACCCCTCCACCCCTGTTGGTTTGATATTTCGGCGAGCGGTAGTCATGACTGACACACGCTTTTACCGCCCCCCCCCCCTCCCCGGCCCCTCCACCCCCCCCCCAACCCCCCGGCTTCCCCCCTCCTCCCCTCCCCGCCTCCTCTCCGGCCGTTGTTTGATATTTTGTCGAGTGGTAACTGTGATAGACCTTACTGGCACACGCGCCTAACCCCTCCCCCTCCGCCTCCCCTCCCCCACACCTCTTCCGGTTGATTTTTCGGCCAATGGAAGCAAAGTCTGGCCCTGGGAGGCCTCTTTGTGTCATGTTGAAGGTCCCAAACAAAAGTCGGATCCCCCCACCCCCCCTCCCTCGAGGTAACTGATCCGCCCCTGCTGAGGTTCACTTTTGTCGTATGCAGCCTGTTGTCATGTGGTTGCAGTTTTCTCTCACCAAAAGGACAAATTGAAACCACAAAGTTCATACAGTTTGATGAAAACATCCTGACCTTGGATATTTTTCTTCGCCTGATTGTCAGTTTGAAATTACTAGAAAAATACTTATTATACCCGAATACTCAATTTCCAGGGTGGAGGAACTCAATTCATCGCGCAGTCAAGATGTCTCGGCCACATTTCATGCCTATGTCTTGACCTGTTTCAGTGACAGCAAATTCATTGTGATTCTATATCTCTTAAGCTCCCAAAACTAAATGATTTCCATTCTTTGGAAATTCTGGGAGTTTAAGAGATATTATTCTTTCCGTTGGCAGAGCTTCGGCAACCGTGGAAATTTCCCCGTTTTGCGAGCCTGAAGCATGGAAAGTTGGATGGATCCAAGCATGCACTGACATGAAATTTCACAATTCTTACGGAAGAGAGGGGTAGTAAGTATTGGCAGTAGGGACACGCATAATAATAATAATAATAATAATAATAATAATAAGCGCATTAAATAGGCGCTTTATCCCAATTGAAAATCGGCTCAAAGCGCCGCCGCGAACTGAACCCAACAAGCACGCTCACGTGAATCACGCGCATTCACTCACACACTGTACATAAACACAGAACATTCACGTGGTGCTAAGGGCAAGCTCAAGCGAGCTACTGTAGTTTTTGGAAATTGAAAATCGTTTGTATTTGAAATTTGATTAAGTGGGCTGAAACTGATACCAAAGTGATACGCATACACCAAACAGACCAAGTAGCCATCAGTTCATCCATCCATCCATCCATCCATCCATCCATCCATCCATCCATCCACACATCAATGCATCCGTCCGTCGAAGCGCCCGTCCGCCGGCCAATCCATCCATAGTCCGTCTATTCAGGTTTAACTTCAAGTCATTGAATTAACCCTTATCATTCGGAATACACCAGTGTGTGAAATAAGTTTGACTAAAATAGTTCAAGGGTAGTGCCAGAACAGCTTGACACCTGTAGGCGCCAAGCTATTCCGAGTCTGGCACTACCCTTGAACTAAAGCCATTGGTCTATATCCTTATCTGTAAGTACTATAATGTAGCTTGCATATGGCAGTGTACAAATTTGAAGCTTTTAACCTTAGTATGATATGGGTTAAAGGCCAGAAGCTAATCATGTAGCACTCACAGACTAGAAACTCTCCGCTTTCAGTTTAAGAGTCCTGCTTTCGAAATGCACGCACGCCGTCATAAAAAAACACGCAAGCACGCACGGAGGACGGAAAGGTAGTAAGTATTGACATTAGGGACGCACGTGCACCAGACAAGAATCCATCCGTCATCCACCCATCTATCTACTCTTCCATTCGTCCGTCCGTCCCGCGTCAAATCATCCATAGTCCATCCGGCCATTCAGGTTTCAGTAAAGGAATCCGCCATTAACTGACACCCACCGACTAGACACTCTCCGCTTTAGTTCAGTGCACACACACACACACACACACACACACACACACACACACACACACACACACACACACACACACACACACACACACACACACACAAACACACGCACACACACACACGCATGCACGCACGCACGCACGCACGCACGCACGCACGCACACACACACACACACACACACACACACACACACACACACACACACACACACAGATGTTAGATGTGCAACTGCATCGCCGGTGGACAAAGAACGTGTGCAGCACACTGAGGGGGCCCTTCACAGACAGATTCACTACAACTGACGATTTATTCAGTTTGCGATTTACAAACCGACCTCCGCCCACCCTCCCCCCTCCCCCCCCCCCCCCCGACATACAAACCAAACAAAAAACAAAAATACCGAAAAAAACAAACCCACTACAACAACAACCCCCCCCCCCCCCTCTCTGAAACCAAAAAAAAATAAAAAATAAAAAAAACCCCACCAAAAACAAAAACAAAAACCCAACAAAACAACAAAAGAAGAGAAAAAAAAAAAACACCAACAAAACAAAACAAACACCAACAAAGCAAACAAAACATACACACACACACACCACACACTGGTTACCTCCCTCGACTGATCCGCCACGGTTTGAGGGAGGTAACCCGGCTGTGTGCTCGTGCAGCTGTTTCAGTACAACTCGCTTCTCACTGGCGTTAGAAGCCATGGCTTGTCTCCCTGTAGCTTCATAAGCCATAATCTCCTTCGCAAACCGTACACAACAGACCACTTTAGAATTTCGTTGCCACCCATGCGCAGCGCGCTGCTCCGAAAATTTCGAGTAAAAATACTGAACGGCAAACACGATGTGCGACCGGGGAGGACTAGTCCGTGCGCGCGTTGGTCACTGGACTATTTATGTGCCATGGCCGCTGCGCTGAAATTTGTCATCATGTTCAGTCGGTCTCCCCAGATTGGCGAGTTCTGTTCCAGTTGACAGGACTCAAATTGTACTGATATTAAGAAGTACTGTGTTCAGTGTTTATTGAGAAAGGTAGGGTGACTTTGCCTTATAAGTGCAACCTCGGAGACGCAGAGGGAGGGAAGGGAAACTGAAAGGGAAGGATATGGGGTGGGCCGGGGCCGTGGGGGTGGTAGGGGAAAGAGGGGTGGAGGGGGGAGGGGGAGGAAGGTGGAGTGTGTGTGTGTGTGGAGGGGGGGGGGGGAGGGGGGGGGGACGGTAAGTCCAGACAAAATGCATATAAGCATCCGATAGACATTCGGAAACCAGAACTGAGAAGTAGGTCAAAAATTGCTCGAGTTTCGACAAAAGCATTGGATTAGTAACCCACTACATCCTGAGGCTGATTTTATAAAAATCGCTCATTGTCCTTTGAAGACTACACTGATTACAGATTAATAGATAGATCAAGCATTTGAGATCAAGGATGGCGCCAGAATAGCAAGCTATTCTGGCACCACCCTTGTACTATCACAGTGCAATTTATTTCAAGCCGCAGTGCGTGTATCAGGATGAAAAGGGTTAAAAGCCTGGACAAACATGCGATGTCGCATACTTGGCCGGGCTTTTATCCACGGCGTTTGCGTGAAAAGATGTACGGTTCTAAGTTTTGACTGGCCAATTTCTGATCTCCGAAAATCCGCGTCTATTGACCAACCTGGAGCTCGCCAGTCCCTGTAAGCAAAGGTCATCGGGCCTACGACGGCCGCAGTGAGCCCGCGCACGGCTGTGCCGTGCGGGCTCAATGCGACTGTCGTGGGCCCGAAGACGTTTTGCTACTGGGGATCCTCCCTGACACCGAAGCGTGTTGATTGCCCGTGCAGCACGAGCTGGGAGTTCCCGGAGCTGACGAGCGGCAAGCAGAGCATGATCAGCGACTGCGATGGTCGGCACTACCCGTGGTACGGCTCGCGCAACGAGACCGTCATCTTCAAGGTGGGCGCTGCTCTCTTATTTTGGGCCTTACGAATCCAGGCCGCTCAGTATAATTATTAACCCCTTCACGCAGATTGTGTTTCTGAAATCGTTCTAATTCAACGCCAAAGGTCCCAATCCGCCATGAAATGTGGATATTAGTGGCGTCCGCAAGAGGCACAGATCCTCATGAGCCCCCGCAACTTGCAGTTGAGTTATGCTGACTTTTTCTCGGCAGTGGAAGGGTTCAGTATTTGTCATTACAAAAATGATAGCCTTTGTCAACGATAAAATTGATCCACTATCAGCAGCTCGTTATTAGGCAAAAACACCATGATCAACATATACAGATTTTGTACGTTACACTGAACACACACACACACACACACACACACACACACACACACACACACACACACACACACACACACACACACACACACACACACACACACACACACGCACGTGACCAACTCATCTGTAAATTAATCCAGGTAAAAGCAGGTGATTTTATATTCAAAATAATAAGCTGGGGTCTTCGCATGAATCTGTAAAAAAAATATCTTATTGGCTGCCTACAGAGCCTGTCTGACTAGCAACGTTTGATTTTAACGCCTTCACTTAGGTAGGTCCGTCCCTATACTGACAAACAGTGCGTAACAACTGTGCCGGAGAGCGATATTTAGCTATTTTGCAAAATGAGCTGCTATAAAAAAAAAAAGTAGCGCGCATAACAAAAATTAAAATATGGGCGAATAAAGCATCATCCGGACTACAGTTCTGTGGTGTTTGTTTTATTCTGGAAAGAAAGATGTATTTCGTAGCACAGCCGAATATGGAGCAGGCGTAAGCGTAAACAAAACTAAACTTGGTCAGCTGTCCGTGAGCGCCACGCACAGAGCCGCGCTACAGTGGTGTTAGCAAAGCCGCTTGCGCAAATCTAAGATCGAACGCACATTGAACGCACAGGTATCACTTGGTATATTTGGTATCGTTGAAAAGATCTTTTCCTGCCTTTCTCACGGTGCCTGGCGCATGTTTGAATTCAAGAGAAAACTGCATCAGATTTTGATGTGTAATTTTCAAATTCATTTTTACTCATGTGATATGTTGTCTGGAAGTGAACGCGCGCACATGCGCCATCTACCGCTGAGATCATTGAAAACCCTTTAAATCGATATATCGTCTGACCGGGACAATCAAATCTTGGATTTGCGCAATGGCTCTGAAACTGACATCCCAACACGCAAACGGGCGGCCTTCACAATGGTGCCCGCGATAGAAGCTTCTTTCGTCAACGATGACGCAAACTTTGGTTGTGACTTGCAGAATACATTGCGTAAGTACAAACATTTTTATGCTTAATAACAGGTAAAGAAGGAGGGGGTGGGGGGTGGCGGGAAGGGTCGGAGACGGTACAGAGGCTCACCTTCGTCAGAGAGGTGCTGTCTGTTGGGGGAAGGGGGTGGGGGGGGGGTGGGGGGGGGGTGAGTGGGGGTGACGGCAGCTCACGCCTTCCAGTGAATTTGTTGATGGGGACGGGAAACAGGGCTCACGTTACTCCAGAGAAGCTGTCCGTTGACTGAGGATGGAGACAGTGGCTGACGTCCTACAGAGATATACTGTCTGTTAACGGGTGTGTGTGGGAGGAGGGGAGGGGGGTGGTGGTGTTGGGGTGAGGGTGGGAGAAGGAGTCCTTCATGCAAATGTCTTTTGACTGCGGGGTGGAGACAGGGGCTCACGTCATTCTGCGATTCTGGGGGCGGGGGCAGGGGGGTGGGGGCGGGAAAGGGGGGGGGGGTTAGAGAGGGGCTCACTTCCTCAGATGATTCTGTCAGCGGGGGCTGTAGACAAGGGTTCACTCCTCCAGGGAATTTGTTGACGGGGGCTGGAGACAGGGGCTCATGTTCTCCAGAGGGATGCTGTCCGTTGGGGACAGTGGCTCACGTCCTCCAAAGAGATGTTTTCTGTTAACGGATGGGGTGCGGGAGGGGGGGGGGGGGCGGCGATGGAGATTCTGGATTCGGTGTAAGTATTTTGCAGTTTTCAATCGTGTAACCATTTTCTGCGGTTTGTCCACGTCAACAAATGCAAGAAAAGGTAACCATTTTCCACCCATCGTTTCAGCTCACGCCTCGCGCTGGGACCATACGGCGTTGAGGCGCGTCCCCTGGGTGGTGGATAGGGGGTCCCTCGTGAGAGGGGTGCACCGAATGAAATAAGGTGCCGTGAACCAACATGGTCTAAGGGAAGGTGACCCCGACAGAAAACCCCTGGTCCTCCTAGTAAGGGGGTTGGGCGGAAATAGCTACAAAAACGCCGACGAAAAGACTAACAGTAATTCCTTTCCTGGAGGAGGAAGGTTCTTCTACCAGAAGACTTATGACGTCCTGTGGTGAAAGCCGGAAGTCTTCGGAAGCCACAGGACCGAGCCGCCTCTCTCTATCCAGGGATACAACCATGGGCACATGGAACGTTAAGACCATGTACAACAAACCAAGGGGAATCACTCAGCGCTGGACAGACGAACAGTTAGATCCCCTGCCCCCGCCTATCAGGCACCCATTCGCCAGCCCACAGAGAAATACGCAGGTATAGAACAAGACGATCATCTACATCCCTAAAAGGATGCATCAGGTCTCTTATATAACCCATGTCTTTCTCCGGAACTTAGGAAGTAGGCAGGGGAAACATACATACACAAACACGAAGGTGCATTACTATATGTGGTCGGGTAAATACCCTGAAGTGTAGACGCACAGAACACCACACAACAATGTAACGATACAAACCCGCCTCGAGTTATACTGAGATACTCACAAACCAGATAGGTGAGGCTAGCGCTGGCAGAATTGTACAACAAACCAAGGGGAATCACTCAGCGCTGGACAGACGAACAGTTAGATCCCCTGCCCCCGCCTATCAGGCACCCATTCGCCAGCCCACAGAGAAATACGCAGGTATAGAACAAGACGATCATCTACATCCCTAAAAGGATGCATCAGGTCTCTTATATAACCCATGTCTTTCTCCGGAACTTAGGAAGTAGGCAGGGGAAACATACATACACAAACACGAAGGTGCATTACTATATGTGGTCGGGTAAATACCCTGAATTCCCACAGTAGACGCACAGAACACCACACAACAATGTAACGATACAAACCCGCCTCGAGTTATACTGAGATACTCACAAACCAGATAGGTGAGGCTAGCGCTGGCAGAATTGTACAACAAACCAAGGGGAATCACTCAGCGCTGGACAGACGAAAAGTTAGATCCCCTGCCCCCGCCTATCAGGCACCCATTCGCCAGCCCACAGAGAAATACGCAGGTATAGAACAAGACGATCATCTACATCCCTAAAAGGATGCATCAGGTCTCTTATATAACCCATGTCTTTCTCCGGAACTTAGGAAGTAGGCAGGGGAAACATACATACACAAACACGAAGGTGCATTACTATATGTGGTCGGGTAAATACCCTGAATTCCCACAGTAGACGCACAGAACACCACACAACAATGTAACGATACAAACCCGCCTCGAGTTATACTGAGATACTCACAAACCAGATAGGTGAGGCTAGCGCTGGCAGAATTGTACAACAAACCAAGGGGAATCACTCAGCGCTGGACAGACGAACAGTTAGATCCCCTGCCCCCGCCTATCAGGCACCCATTCGCCAGCCCACAGAGAAATACGCAGGTGTAGAACAAGACGATCATCTACATCCCTAAAAGGATGCATCAGGTCTCTTATATAACCCATGTCTTTCTCCGGAACTTAGGAAGTAGGCAGTTTGTGTTTGTGTATGTATGTTTCCCCTGCCTACTTCCTAAGTTCCGGAGAAAGACATGGGTTATATAAGAGACCTGATGCATCCTTTTAGGGATGTAGATGATCGTCTTGTTCTATACCTGCGTATTTCTCTGTGGGCTGGCGAATGGGTGCCTGATAGGCGGGGGCAGGGGATCTAACTGTTCGTCTGTCCAGCGCTGAGTGATTCCCCTTGGTTTGTTGTACAATTCTGCCAGCGCTAGCCTCACCTATCTGGTTTGTGAGTATCTCAGTATAACTCGAGGCGGGTTTGTATCGTTACATTGTTGTGTGGTGTTCTGTGCGTCTACTGTGGGAATTCAGGGTATTTACCCGACCACATATAGTAATGCACCTTCGTGTTTGTGTATGTATGTTTCCCCTGCCTACTTCCTAAGTTCCGGGGAAAGACATGGGTTATATAAGAGACCTGATGCATCCTTTTAGGGATGTAGATGATCGTCTTGTTCTATACCTGCGTATTTCTCTGTGGGCTGGCGAATGGGTGCCTGATAGGCGGGGGCAGGGGATCTAACTGTTCGTCTGTCCAGCGCTGAGTGATTCCCCTTGGTTTGTTGTACAATTCTGCCAGCGCTAGCCTCACCTATCTGGTTTGTGAGTATCTCAGTATAACTCGAGGCGGGTTTGTATCGTTACATTGTTGTGTGGTGTTCTGTGCGTCTACTGTGGGAATTCAGGGTATTTACCCGACCACATATAGTAATGCACCTTCGTGTTTGTGTATGTATGTTTCCCCTGCCTACTTCCTAAGTTCCGGAGAAAGACATGGGTTATATAAGAGACCTGATGCATCCTTTTAGGGATGTAGATGATCGTCTTGTTCTATACCTGCGTATTTCTCTGTGGGCTGGCGAATGGGTGCCTGATAGGCGGGGGCAGGGGATCTAACTGTTCGTCTGTCCAGCGCTGAGTGATTCCCCTTGGTTTGTTGTACAATTCGTTAAGACCATGTACCAGAGCGGCAAGGCCGCCCAGATAGCAGCGGAAATGCAAAAGTACAACCTTTCCCTGCTAGGTATCAGTGAAGCCAGATGGACGCAGTCTGGCCAGAAAAGGCTGTTAAGTGGGGAGATGATTCTGTATTCAGGTCATGAAGAGGAGAATGCCCCCCATACAGAAGGCGTAGCATTCATGCTGTCACCAGTGGCACAAAGAGCGCTGATGGGCTGGGAACCTCTTGGGCCAAGAATCATCACAGCAGCCTTTAGAACCAAGAAAAAGCTCAAGCTGAACGTCATCCAGTGTTATGCGCCCACTAATGACAGGGACGAGGAAGAGAAACAAGAGTTCTACGACCGACTCCAGAGTGCCTTGGACAAATGTGCGGAGCGAGACATCACCATCGTCATGGGCGATTTTAATGCCAAAATAGGGGAGGACAATACCGGATACGAAGAGGTGATGGGGAGACAGGGACTAGGCTCGGAGATGAGTGAGAACGGGGAGAGGTTTGTAGACTTTTGTGCTCTAAACCGACTTGTCATTGGAGGCAGCATCTTCCCACACAGAAGGATACACAAAGCAACTTGGGTCTCACCTGACCATACAACAGAGAACCAAATAGACCATATCTGCATTAGCAAGAAATTTAGAAGATCCCTTCAAGATGTTCGAGTTAGGAGGGGAGCAGATGTCGCCTCCGACCACCATCTGCTTACCTTAAGAATGAAGCTCAAGCTAAAGAAAAGCTGCACAGAGACAACAAGAAGACAGCGCTATAATGTAGGCCTCCTGAGAGAAACTGGAGTTAGAGAAGAGTTCAAACTGGTGCTGTCCAACCGGTTTCAAGCGCTACAGGAGCTAGTAAATGAAGAGGAGGCGGTCACCACAGAGCAGCAGTGGAAGGCAGTTAGAGAGGCGCTGAACTCAACCTGCAAAGACACTGTAGGGTTCAGGAAACACCATCACAAGGACTGGCTGTCAACACAGACCTTGAAGAAGATAGAAATGAGGAAGCAGAAGAAAGCAGTTGTCAACAACAGTCGCACGAGAGCAGCCAAAGTAAGGGCACAGGGGGAATACTGGGAAGCCAACCGCGAGGTGAAGAGGAGTATCAGGGCAGACAAGAGGGCCTACACAGACAACCTGGCAGCAGAGGCAGAAAAGGCAGCAGGCAGCGGCAATATGAAACAGCTCTACGACATTACCAGAAGATTGTCAGGCAAGTATGGCCATACAGAAAGACCAGTAAAAGACAAAGAAGGCAAGCCTATTGCAGACAGAGCAGACCAACTCGACAGATGGGCCGAGTATTTTGAAGAGTTACTGAACAGACCTAGCCCACCCGACCCCCCAGACATCCAGCCGGCAGAGACCGACCTACCCATCAGCTGTGACAGACCCAGCCGGGAAGAGATCAGAAGAGCAGTGGTATTTTTGAAGAACGGCAAAGCAGCAGGCCCAGATGGCATCCCAGCGGAGTCTCTGAAAGCAGACCCAGAGACAACAGTGGAGATGCTGTACCCACTGTTTGGAAAGATCTGGGAAGAGGAGGTGATGCCGGCTGACTGGAAGGAGGGGTCCCTAATCAAGCTTCCCAAGAAAGGCGACCTCAGCAAGTGTTCCAACTACAGAGGAATCACCTTGCTGTCAGTACCAGGAAAGGTCTTCAACAGGATCATCCTGGAGAGAATGAAGAGCTCCGTTGACCCCCAGCTGAGAGACCAGCAAGCAGGATTCAGGAAGAACCGATCATGTACAGACCAGATCGCCACTCTCCGCATCATCGTGGAACAGTCTCTGGAGTGGAGCTCCCCGCTGTACGTCAACTTTGTGGATTATGAGAAAGCATTTGACAGTGTGGACCGAGAGACTCTGTGGAAACTCCTACGACACTACGGTGTACCCATAAAGCTCGTCCGCCTGATCAAGAGCAGCTACGATGGTATGACATGTCGCGTGATCCACGAAGGGCAGTTCACCAGGGAGCTCCAGGTCAGAACTGGTGTCAGGCAGGGGTGTCTGCTGTCTCCGTTCCTCTTCCTACTGGCCATAGACTGGGTCATGAAGATGACCACAGAGCACAGACGAAGTGGAATACAGTGGACACTGTGGACACAGCTTGATGACCTCGATTTTGCAGACGACTTGGCATTACTGTCCCACACTCATCAACAAATGCAGGACAAGACCACGAGGCTTGCTGACATCTCGTCCCAAGTGGGCCTCACCATTCACAAACAGAAAACAAAGACAATGAGGCTGAACGCAACCAGGGAGGAACCAGTCTTGCTTGCTGGCACCCCGTTGGAGGAGGTGGAGTCCTTCACCTATCTCGGGAGCATCATAGACAAAAAAGGCGGCACTGATGCAGATGTCAGAGCACGAATCGGTAAAGCCAGAGCAGCCTTTCTCCAGCTGAAAAAAGTGTGGAGTTCCAGAGAGCTGTCACAACACACCAAAGTCCGGATCTTCAACTCCAATGTAAAAGCAGTTCTCCTATATGGAGCAGAGACTTGGAGATTGACAAAAACCACAGTCAACAGAGTACAGACCTTCATGAACAGTTGCCTTAGATTACTTAGAAGAATTTTGAAAATCCACTGGCCAGAGAAGATCAGCAACGTCAGACTCTGGGAGAGAACAGAGCAGATAACAGCAGAGAATGAAATTGGGCGAAGAAGATGGGGATGGATCGGTCACAGTCTGAGAAAGCCAGCTTCCAGTATCACTAGGCAGGCATTGTCATGGAACCCCCAGGGAAAGAGGAAAAGAGGTAGGCCGAGAAACTCCTGGCGTCGAGACCTCCAAGCAGACATCAAGAGACTGGGAACCACCTGGAGTAGAATCGAAGGAGAAGCACAGGACAGGAGTTGCTGGAGGTCTCTCGTCGACGGCCTATACCCGGGTAGGGGTGACAGGCGTAAGTAAGTAAGTAAGTTTCAGCTCACTGTTCACTGAAGGGCACCCCTCGTTTACACGTTATGAAAGCTTAAAAAACAGTCGCACAGACATGAACTCTTCTATGACTGCAAAAGAAGACAAAGATGTAGACTTTGTTTGAGTGAGATGCTGTTCGGTTGCGAAGATAGGGAAGAGTGGACTGGACTAAGACAAAGTGCTCTGAGACGGTAACATTTATTTCTTGGTCAAGGTATTCGTGTCTTTTAATTCTTCAAGTCTATATGTTCTTATTTGACGAATACGCGTCTGAGTGTTATAGAGTACTGGATACCTGCACTGCGGAGCAGCAAATCTCATTAAATAAAGTATAGGTCTACACCTATCTACAAAAACTAAATTTACTGACACACGCCCTTTACGTGATAGTCTGTGGGCCAGGGTGGAGACGGAAAGATGTAAAATTGTGGACGCATTAAGTTACACAGTTAAATTTAAATTTGACAACGGATTCGATGTTACTGAGCAGGGGCAGATCTTGGGGAGTTTGGACCACCCCCACCCCCACCCTTCCCCCCTGTTGTTTGATATTTCGGCGAGCGGTAGTCATGACACACGCTTTTACACCCCCCCCCCCTTCCTTCTCCTCTCCAACGGACAGCTTCTCTGAAGGAAGTGAGCCCCTTTCTCCACCCCCACCCCCCCCGTCAGCCCCACACCATCCCCGTTAACAGTATTTCAGAATGTGTATTTTTAAAATCTATTTTCTAATACCCTGTGAATTTGACCATTGAGAAAGGTCACTGACATTGATATGTGTAAAAAGGTCTTACCACACAATCATATACTTGGCCCAAGTTTGAAGAGTGTGGTTTGAGTAGTCTCCGAGAAAGTGCCAACGTTAAAGTTTACGAATGACGACGGGCGACGGCGGACGAAGGACGGACCGACGACCACTGGCCCATTACATAGACTCGACTCACGTTCGGCAGGTGAACCCAAAACTTAAAAGTATGAACTCAGTTTTTACTTATGACCATTTCGCACTCTAAGGGCCACCAAATACTAAAATTTGACAGAAATCGATAGATGGTTCCAAAGATATCGCAAAGACAAAAACGGAAGCATCGAAAACAAATGGCGTATGGCTGCCAGGACCTTTACATTCAGAATGTCAGCATAGATTTCCCTTTACACAACTTTATTCGGGGTACTTTTAACAACATTTTAAATCAAATGAGCCGTCCTTTCTGACATATTGCCTTTAGTGTACAAATCCCATTATTTCTCTACCGTGTCCTTGACCTTGAATAAAGGACTCCTGCTTTGGTATACGACGAATCTTCTAATCTAAAATTGGCCAGATATGAAAATTTAAACAATTCTGTCAGTTGCGTCCGGAGAAATCGCTGCAAAAAAACAACAACAACTAGACAGACATCCAGCTACAGCGACACATAGGATGACTCCAGTATACCCACTTTTGGGAACAGAGGAGGGGTAGGAAGAGGTATGTTTAACACGGAAAACGATGCATATAACCATTTTGCCTGTTTTGATTGGCAACAAACTTCCTGCAGCTGGTAAATTTGAAAAATCCCCCAGCCGGGTCTGCCCTGGGGGTCTTGGGTGGGGTTAACTACTTTTTAGTTCCCAGGGTCACCCTGGTCAGTCCCACAGGGTGGGGTTTCCCCTCTATTCTGGGGCATGTGTTTCTGTCTACCCTTGGTACATTCACCTGTATTTTCCTTTTTTATACTCTCCCTACTGTCTGCACTGCCTGTAGCTCTTGATATTGGATGTGTGTTGCTAAATGGTCTAGTTAGGTTTATTTAGCGTATTAGACCGGCTGGCGACATAATTCAATATTCTATTGATTTTTTTTTTTCACAAGCAGTGCAGGCACGTCCTGAGAAAGTCTTGTTGCTGTCGGGACGTTAAGCAATGTACAACAACCTAAATTTGAAAAATGATGGGAATCCATTCAGAATTCCATGTGCGATATAGCGCTAGAATGTAAGAAATTATTGTCGTGTTCATGTCTGAAATATACTTGGTTTAGTGTGCAATTATCATACAGCAGGCGATGCAAAGTGGTTTCGTGTAAATTGTAGCGTCTAATTCATGTGTCATGACAATTACCTAAGTTATAACGGTTTTAGTGAAGGATGTATAAGCCATGCAAACCCTCATTATGATACATGTCATAATTGCATTTTTCGTCATTTTAGGAGTGCTGTAATTGCAAACGTATCAATTTGTGGGAGTAGAAGAAAAAAATTCAGGGCAATCTACATGTTGTTGTAATTCGTGACAGTAAAAACCAAAACAATCTACCTTCACGTTATGATTTTATAGGTGTCTATACAATGCACTGTCTGTTGCTGCTGTCTTTCAGTCCCCCCAACGCCCAGTTCGGGCAAGGGACTGATGATGATGATACAATGCACTTCTCAAAAATGCGAAAATGCGCCGTTTTAGGTCATATTCAAATGCGCATATTTCGAAAGCCAATCAACAGAATGTTCTGTTACCCCCCCCCCCCCCCCCCCCCCCCAAGATGCATTTCATTTAAAGTGTACTTGCGACTGGTGCGTTTGTCTGGTGGCATTTTCTTGGAAAAGAAACTTGGGTGGACCTACCTACGTCACTGTCGCGAAAAATTGACCACCACTGAACTGCTAGAGGTCTCGATCCTCATGAGCCCCCACAGTTGGGGGGCTCATGAGGATCTTTTTCTTTTGCTGAAACCACTCTGTATCTATGTTCCTTGTACGGCTGAGGATTTTTACGCTGAATTTACAATGATTTCATAAACATGATATCACTTTTTGGCTCACTTGTAAAGCCAAAGTGACTCTGTGTTTTGGGCCAGTGGTCGGTCGTCGTCCGTGGTAAACTTCAACGTTGGCGTTTTGTCGGAGACTATTCAAGCCAGTCTTCAAACTTGGCCCAAGGATATTTTGTGGCAAGACCTCTCTAAACATACCAATTTGAGTAACCGCTCACAAAGGTCAAGGTCACAGGGGATTAGGAAATAAGGTGAAAAATAGCTACATTTTGACATAATTTATTTTGTTCTCAAATACTATTCACAACTTCAAACCCAAACTTGGTACAAAGATACCCGATGGTACGACCTTTCTATGCAAAGTAATTTGGTTGATCCCTCGGAAAGGCCAAGGGTCACAAGAGCGCAGGAAATAGGTCCAAAAGAGCCATATTTTGACAAAAGATGTTTTTTCTCAAATACTATTCTCAACTTCAAACCCAAATTTGGTACCGAGATAGTGCATACTAATTGGGATGACCCCTCGAAAAGGTCAATGGTCACAAGAGGCCAGCAAATGTATGTAAAATGCCAATTTTTGATAAAACTGTAGCTATTATCAAAATTGTTGCAATTTTTTTCAGTCAAATTTGGCACAAAGGTAGCTGATGATAAGACCTTCCTATGCATACTAATTTAGTCGACTCATGGCAAAGGTCTTCATTTACTTATTGTCACAAAGGTCACAAATATGTAAATAGGTCATACACGTGAGCCATAATGACTTTGCCTTTCTTATTTGTTGTTATGCCGAGTATGTTCTAAGCGAAGTCAAATGGTTGTCATTCCCCACTTTTATAAGTTTATATATATATATATATATATATATATATATATATATATATATATATATATATATATATATATATATTATATATATATATATATATATATATATATATATATATATATATATATATCCGACCTTGTTATAAGCGACGTCGACAGTATTTATAATGCTGCGTTGGCTGACGGCAGGGCCCATGTGATCGGTATCAAACGGCGACAGTCTTCATGAATGACAACTTCCACCCGCACGTGACATGGCGCAACCCGGCCAACCGTCACCAGCTGGAGCCTAACCTGACGCACATCGTGCGCGACCAGAGCTTCTACGTGTGGCTGGTCGCCTGGAACATGGTCACCATGAAGTCCTTCGTTCTGCAGACCATCTCGTGGCGCATGCAGGTCAGACAGATTGATTGACTGACTGCAGCCACTGGTGCTGTTCAGATCTTGACAGTGCCGGTGGCAGCATGCACTTAGCTGGTTAGCCTATTTAACCCCAAGAACGCCTTTCTCAAACGTTCGAGATGTCACCTAACGACCACGTACCAGGTGCAGGAGATGGATTGACCGTGATAATTCAAGGGTAGTGCCAAGCTAATATGGCACTACCCATGACTTATCACAGCCGATCCATCTCCTGCTGTTGGGCGTTGGGGCTAATGCCCAAATTTCACTGATCATTGTGTACTTTTTTCCCTCGTTAAGTCCTCTTCGTGCCAGAGATGTCCGTCCTGTCGGCCGACGGGCGACTGTGGACCGACTGTGGACACGGTTGCATGTCGGTGGTTCATGGCACGTTAGTTTAAAGTTCTGACCCGACTCTTCCCCATTTTCGCGCCACAGGTTTACCGTCTTCATTGCATGAGCACACGTAACCCTTTGGCTGTCAGAAGCACGTTTCCTGCAGGAATCACCTCTACCAAACGGCTACCTTCAGCCATAGGGTTAACAAGATGACCCATAAGGTCGAAATTTCCACAGTTAGGAGCTGTCTTTTGAAGCGTGCTTCAAGTACTTAGCCATAGAGTTTCGAGAAAATTTGACTGATAGTTTAAGGGTGGTTCCAGAATATCTAAGCGCTTAGAGGCGCGGGCCACGCTGTTCTGGCAATACCCTTGAACTGTCTTGGTCGATCCATTCACACGCGTCTGGGCTAAATGACCGAAGAATTTCGATGTGGGTTCTACGTTTCATCATCATGCTCAACTCTGTGGGCGTAAATGGTCAATGACTATTTTGTCTGTTCCTGTTCAATACGTCTCTCGAACTTTTGTCCTTTTGCTGTTCAGCTGGAGATTGAGGTAGATCCGACCAATCCCCTAGGGCAGCGCGCGCGCCTGGTGAGCAACCCCGTACCGACACAGCCGTCCCTGCTGGACTACAACGTGCCCATCCCGCGCTGTGCCCTCACGCCGCCCTGCGCCAACAGCGCCCAGATGCTCGTCTGGCACCCGCGCCGAGGCCGCCCCGTCTGCGTCATCCCCCCAGTCTGGAAGACGGAGGCCAACCGTATGAAGCGAGACAGCAAGTTGTGAACTCAGCGCTTTAATGCGAACGGACGCACGGCACGGTTGTGATGAGATTTGTGGTAGCGTATCTTTTCTCACACAACTCGTGGAGTTTCCACGAGTTTTTTTTTTTTTTTTTTTTTTTTTTTTTTTTTTTTTGACAAAAGCCACATTGCCACAAAGCGTGTTACAACGCGCCATCGCCGAGGGAAATCTATCTCAGTCGTCGTCGATCCCAGTGTTTGCTCGGAGGCACAGTGCCTTATAATTTCTTCAACGAGTTTGATTTCTCTGCACAAACAGGGGGTGCGTATTTCTCCATGCGGTTCCTCGTTTGGTTCCTCTTCAAGTCAGGTGATATTTGGCTTCTTTGTAACGAGGATGACTTTCATTCATTTGTCTCTGTCTTTTTCTCTACACTGCTTTAATTTGGCCTGATGGATCCAATTCAGATTGAGGAAGTCCAGAATATCATGAATAAGAAAATATGGTGAGCCAGGTTTCCGTTTTCCAATTCATTCCTGTGCAAAAATCCAGTTCTGGATCATCTCTCCCCACCAGATTTACGTAGTCGTTTTCATATTATCCGATGCATCCCCTGAACTGGTATTTCTAATATGCTCATTTCCTTCAAGAAAACCTTCCAGTCGGACTGAACACAATCTTCTTTAGATTGACAGTGTGAACACACGTTGCCAAAATAACGCAACCAAATATCTTTGGAGCTACCAAAATAGTCTGATAACTGGCGAAAACCTCTTTTAAAGCAACCCAAAATCCTCTTGAAAGCAACATCCCCCAAATACACTTGAAAACAACTACAAAAAATCCTCCTAAAAGCAAGTCTTATAAAGCAACACAAATGCTCATGAAAGCAGCAAAAGTTCCTTTTGAAACCAACAAAAAATTATTTGAAAATTACAACAATAAAAATCGTCCGGACAATACGAGAACCAGAGGGCTGTTCATACCCTACAGTACTACGGGGTCAGTGATATCTCACAACAGAGAAATTTGGAACATGTATTCTTCTTAAACATGAAAAACTGTGCCACACAAAACGTCCTCCTGAGCAACACGGGAACAAAGCAGCCTCTGGGGAATCTGAAGGTTGTTCGCGCTTGTTTGCATGTCTGTGATTTTGGACCTTACGGCGTCCGAAGCCGAGAAAAATTTGGCACAGTTGCATGAGTGAGCTTAGTCCTGCGCCAGCACCTTGCTTAGTGGCTGGCGCAGGACTAAGCTAACTCATGCCAACTGCCCCCAGAATCACAGGCACAGCACACACGTTCACACACGTTCAGGCCTCTTACAAGATCCCGCTCCACTCACCCGTTCTGTGTCAGAACACTGCAAGTGGCCTTAGATTCACACAGGGAGACCTTCTGAAACGTGCTGAGTCTATCTATGTGGCCAGAAGTCAGACTCCTGGTAGGTCTTCTCGACGGAGTCAAGCACCACGCAACTCACGGATAACAAAGATCTGCGCACCAGTGCGAGCTAAAATATTGGACAACGGAGTTCGTCCCTGCGAATTGCCATCGCCTCCAGACTTACGGAAACAAACCCGGAGGCTGTCTCAGCACAGACTGGCGTCAGCCAGAGACCAGTCCAGACAGTTTAGAGCTGAGTAGTTACGAGAGAGCGTAAAGCTTGCGAAAATGAGTACGCAAGGTGGAGGCCTGCGATAACCATTAATAGTTTTCGCAGAGTTGAAAGCTCTGTCGTGCTTGAATCGTGCTCGGTACGAGTGGATGCCGCGTCACCCTGATCCTACAGAAAATTGAGGAGCACCATCACGAACTCAACTGCAAGGCCGAGAAACCAGCGCCGAAATTGGAACACGTCACTGCAACTGTGTTACGGTGTACTTTTGTGTTCGGGGTGGGAATGTGGGCGACCATTCTTCCAGTTCATTAAGTTGGGATGGTGTGGGTAAATTAATTCTAATGAAATGGCAACTAATTCCCAAGACTACGATGGACTGAAAGCTCTCTGGCTAAGCGAGTAATGGCTTAGCAGTGCTAGTCGTAAGCTTTGTAACTGTGCGAGCGTTAATCGACAGTGTAAGTAGGAACTGAAGATGAAAGCAAAATGCTCTGTTTCTGCGCGTGTAAACAAGGGCAGTCAGTGCTCCCCATAGCTCAGTTAACATTTGAGTGGCTTAGAGGAAGAGTCGGTCTACTTCGATTTTTCATAGTTTTCATAATCGACGTCAAAGTCGGTGTTTTGTTTCTAAAAAGATTAGATCTGTCTTTAGTTAGACCAGCTTTAAATCAAATGTCAAGAGGAAAAGTGGTCCGTCTTAATATAGACCACTTTTCCTCTCTAAAGTTAAATCAATGTTAAACTGACGCAATCTGCGTAAGTGATAAGATCTAACTCTAGTAAGTTCAGTGCGAGGTGGATAAAAGTGGAGAGGAAAACTGACCTGTTTAGGCCTACAGATAGGCCACTTCTACATTAACCCTTTGCGTGTCGGTAGTGGTTTTAGTCTCGTGTATGAATTATCGCGACAAAAACCGCTACCGACACGGAAAAGGGCTAAAGGAAATTACACCGAGCTAAGATCTAACAACACTTTAGGCCACCTTTTCCATTTTTTTCACGGAGTTCAGTGAGAGGGTCTAACTACAGTTAGATCAATTTTCCACTTTCAGATTCAGAACCCGAAAATAAATCTAATGTTCTAACGCCATTCAGTTAGGCAACGTTCACATTTCACCCATACCTACCCCCACATTTCCACCTGATAAATCTCACGGAGTTCGACGAGACTGAGTTAAGATCAAACTAAAGTTAGACCATGCAAGTCTTCAACTTCAGACTGACCCGACACGGCTTTCCGTTAGGCCATGTTCACATTTCGGGCACCCCGACCACTTTGCCGCATGACAGATCGGACCTACACCTGGAGTATCGCCCGCCCAGTGCGGTCATCGGGCCGATTTCGGCCGCCGTTGGCCCGCGCAAAGACGTGCGCGGGCCAACGTCGGCCTGATGGCCTTTTGCGCATTGGGCGGGCACTTACACTTGAAGTCGAAAGTTTTCCAGATAGCCCAATCTTCCTGTACGCTATTCATTTTATTAATCACAGACCCTTACGCATTTCACTGAATCATTTCCCCCAATATGCTGTCGAGGTAGAGCTGGTCCAGATTTTCTTAATGTAAGCGACACCCCAGTTGTACACATTAATTACACCAATTCACATAAAGACTTTATTAAACTCATATTCAGTTAACCCTTTGGCTGTCGGTGGCGCTTTTTGTCTGATGATTCCTGCAGGAATCATCGCGACAAAAAGCGCCGCCGACAGCCAAAGGATTTGATTAACACGTTGCTGTTTTTTGCATATCACACCTTTTCAGTGAAACTGCAGCGCCTGTTATCGTGAGATTAAATGGACAAAATCATAGCATATCTAACAACAACAACAACAAAATGCTGAGGCGAGTTACTTAACTGAAGCTATGGGAGAACATGGACTATGTGCCTTTGCAACGAAAAGGAGAGCATTTTTTTCTTTCTTCACCATAGTGTCGACATGCTAGTGATAATAATGCACTCCAAAGGACACTTGTCATATGCAGATTTTTTTATCGTAACAGGAACACATTTTTAGTAACTGTGATATTCATTGCCGCAGATTCATACCGTATTTTTATCGAGTGAATTTTAAAAAATATTTAGCTCTTAGCATTTTGTAGAAATTTAGATTTAGCATTAGCCATAGCTAGATTACTTAGATGTCAGCATTTATTGATCGCATAAAGGTAAACAAACTGCGATATTTCTGTACGTGGATAGGCCACTTCCCGTTAAGCGAAAGGTCCTCGGGCCTGCGGGTGACGTCGGCCCGACGAGCCTTCGCTTGCCGTGGGTTGGTGTAGCGTGGTTACAACTTTGGTGAGTCGGAGAGTTGTCTGTGATAAGGAACCTATTGCAATACTACTACTGTGCATGGAGTTTGCATGGATATATGGTGCTACTCTTTGTGTGATTTCATTTTCATTGATGATCTTCTTTTCAGGATGAAATTCAAGTTGTCACTGTGGCACCGCGTTGCCAGGCTGAAACGTTTCCCCGGAATGGTCGCACGGAGGAGGCTGTATACGGAACGGGTTTTGCATTAGGCGTAAAAAATCTAAAGTGGCTCCGTCAGAATCAGGGGTCAGCAGCGTAAGTGAGTTTAATTCTGCGCCAGCCACTAAGCAAGGTGCTTTGCTACAGCAGAGCTCTGTGTTTAATGTCTGACGCAGCACTAAGCTCACTCATGTAACTTATGCCAGGTCGGGAAAAACCTCGCACGCAAATAAGATTCGTGAAATCGGTGATATCATTTAACCTCCTTGTGCTTGTAGTCACTGGCACTGTATACAGTGTCAGTGGCAGCATGCAGAAAGAGGTTAACCCTTTGGCTGTCGGTAGCACTTTTTGTCGCGATGATTCCTGAAGGAATCATCGCGACAAAAAGCGCTACCGACAGCGAAAAGGGTTACAAAGACAAACAAGCAAACACTCGTTACTACACTCGCTTCGCTTGCACTGTGCTCTCTTTCAAGGGAATCGCGTATCCTGAGAATACACTTATTGTTTCGTTGATCTGAACCCATGATCGATCTGACCTTCTGCTTCGTGCTCTGTGATTCTAGGCCTTTCGGCCGAAACCAGCACACGTCTTCGGAAAAGTCTTTCAGATCCTGCGTCTCTCTAATGAACAGCCTACATTGTCCACAGCCATCCGTCCTAGGTCATGTCACCTGACTTTGTCACATCTTTGTGCAAAGGACCCAGTTCGATGCAAACCCGCTGTTCGTGTACAGTTTTCATCATGCGACCGACGGAGATACTTACCTGCGTATTAGTCATGAATGTAGAGATGGATTTTGTTTGAACTACCTACCTACCTACTTCTGAATGTTGTTACTACTGCCATTTCTTGTCTTGCACACGCAGTCCGAGTCTCAGGCATAAAAATACCTCGATCAGCTCGCAAATAATTGTTTGTTGTTTCAGTTCGACGAAGGTTTGTATATCGTGTCAGTATACATGTATGTGTATTCGGAATAGCCTGATGGAGGGGAACCAGAGGCACTCACGGTAAATCGAGTAATACCTCGCACCCTCAAAATCTTACCTCTAGAGGGAATAACGGTTTTGAGAGAACGAGGTGTGATTACTCTTACATGGCATAACGCAGTCTTGTAGTTACACAGGGGACGACGGTGTAGTTTTGAAGGTACGAGGTGTGATCGCTCTCACATGACATAATTCAGTCTTGTTACAAGGATGACGGTGTAATTTTGAAGACGCGAGGCATGATGGCTCGCACATGACATACCAGTCCTGTTATTTTCCCCGTTTGCTGCCAGTGATCACGAATTTCAGTCGCATCTGAAACCACTGCACGGTGACCGACATTCGCGTGAATAAACTTCACAGATGTAAATGGGCATGGGTAAAAATCAGCATAAAGAAAATATGACAAACAAGAGACATAAACCTTCATGAGACCCTGCGACTGCGGGGTCGCAGGAGGGTATGTCTCTTGCAGTTGGGTAGCTTTCGCTTTGCCTTGACAGCTAAAGGGTTAAGGGAATGCTTGTGGGGTTTTGAAGGTGTGACGGCTCTCAGATATGTCAGTTGTTATTATGGAGTTTTGATCGAAGGCACGAGTTATTATGACCACTATCAAGCAATTCACTGTGGGCCACCACTGGTGAACTGACGATTTCCAAAGGCGCCTATTTATGTTGGCACCGTCCTTGAACTACCAAGGTTGAACTACTTCCTGAACGTGTATGTAGTCTTTAGAGGATATTTTTCAATGTTTGGCTCACGTGCTATAGCCAATAGCAAAAGTGAGTCTATACGGTAATGGGCCAGTCTGTTCGTCGTCCGTCCGCCGTCGCCATCGTAAACATTAACATTGGCATTTTCTCGGAGACTATTCAAGCCATATACTTGAAACTTGGCCCAAGGATACTTTGCGGCAATACATTTCTAAACATACCAATGTCAAAGGTCAAGGTCACAGAGAATCAGGAAATTGTTTTTTAAAAAAAGCAATATTTTGAGCAAGTTTGTTATTTCTCAAATACTATTCACAACTTCAAAACCCAAACTTGGTACAGAGATATTGGTAGAAAGACCTTTCTATGCATAACTAATTTTGTTGACCCTTTGGAAAGGTCAAGGGTCATAATTTAAGAGACCAGAAAATAGGTTTGTAAAAAAAAAAAAAGCCGTATTTTGCACACAAAAAAAGATGTTTTCTCAAATACTGTTCACAACGTCAAACCTAAACTTGGTACAGAGATATCTGATGGTAAGACCTTCCTATGCATACTAATTTGGATGACCCCTCGGAAAGGTCAAGGGCCACAAGGGATCAGGAAATAGGTCACAAATAGCAATTTTTGGACCATCCCGCCCCCCCCCCCCCCCCCCCCTCAAATGCTATGTACAATTCCCATTCCAATCCTGGTACAAACTGTGCGACATCCGCAGTCCGACGATTCCGACGCCATCTCGGGTCGAAGAAACATGACTTTGCTTCGCCCGACAAGAAATCTACACGCATTTGGCGACGGGCGAGTCAGTGGATTTGGTCCTTCCTTTGTGACTCTCGGGCTCAATGTGTTGAAACTCGGAGCCTTGCGAACCCGATTTTGCACAACTTTTTCTAACTAGAACTCAGCACTACTCAGAAACCGCACCAAATGTGCAAAAGGCCATCGGGCCGATGCCGGCCGCCGTTCGCCCGTGCACAGGTCTTTGCGCACTAGACAAAGTTGCCTTACCACTTGTGTTGCAGTCCCATCGTGAAACTTAATCAATGTTGTCGGAAGTCTGTTCTTTATCCTGCGTTGGTGGAGTAGGTCAGTGGGTCAGAATGATAATTAGGTTATGTGTGATTCCATTCATCATGTGATCAAAAGCCGCTGCTGAATAGACCCTGCGGAAACATAAAACGCTCACTCCGGCCACTTGTAAGCGACTCCTTAGAGCTGTTGTCATGAATGAGGGGGAGGGGGGGGGGGGACCCACCGCAGTGGGAGGCCGCGTGTGCGTGCGTTTGAACTTTGAACACCAACAAACTGCAAGAGGCATAGATCCTCAACTGCGGGGGCTCGTGAGGATCTATGCCTCTTACTGCAGCCAAGTTCTTTCGACGGACGTCAGTTGAAGCTTTCACAAACACAGTCTGCGTCCACAGGCAGCGAAAGCTACTCTTTGGAATCATCATGCCAATATGAACCCTTTGGCTGTTGGTCGCACGTTTTGTCGCAATGATTCCTGTATGAATCATCGCGACAAAACGCGCTACCAACAGCCAACGGGTTAAAGTGAAAGTCTCTCACACAAAGAACCATCAAAGATGGCAATGATCGCTTAGAGAGAGATTTCTGTTTTCAGAGTTCCGTCCTAAATGGCGATGCCTTTTTGATGATTTAGGTTGGGCTGTTATAACACGTGCCCTTGGGGAAAGCCACATAATAATTTATTATGGCCCATCCTTGACGGAAATAGGAAGGACGACATGTAGAAAATGAGTACGTTCTCGGTTTTTTTTTTATTTGATAGTGGAAAGGAGGGGGGGGGGGGGCGGAGAGGGGGAGGGGGTGGGAGGGTAATGGCTGCTTTTTTCTTTTTCGGTTCCAACTCAGTGGTAATCTTGTGGCTCTTTGCGTGCGGATGTCGAGTTCAGCCTCCTAGAAATTTATCGGCGGCGAGATCCGCTCGGCCAAGGTTCACTTGTCACGTGTGCTAAACTATTTTTAGCACTGAATGTGTCAAGATTACTATCTGTTACTTCATGCGCATCGGATCCAGAAACGAACTTTTACACCATCACTAAGTGGCAGATTAGATAATACGGAAAAGTTACATAGAGTACCCAAAGAGTTGATATCAAACTGACTTTAATGCGACCGACTCCAGGCAGGAGAGGTTTAATCCCTTCCGAGAAAATGTGAACGCGATCTAACTGCAAGAGGCATAGATCCTCATGCGCCCCATGACCGCGGGGGCTCATGAGGAGCTATGCCTCTTGCTGACACCACTTTGAATCCATGGTGCTGGAACCTGTAAGGGTTTTTGGTCTTGAAATAATGAAGCTCGCGGAAACACAGTTTGCGTCAGATTACACTAAACGGCTTAACCCATTCAGCCCTGACGCACTACAGCAGGAGATGAGTCGACCATGATAATTCAAGGGCAGTGCTAGATTAGCTTGGCGCCTGTCGGCGCGAAGCTAATCTGGCACTGCCCTTGAATTATCATGGTCGACCCATCGCCTGCAACTGTGCATAGTCATTAGATGACGCCTCCAAAGTTTGGGAAATACGGCCGTCGGGCTGAATGAGTTACTTTGAAACTATAAAGTTTGAATGTCATGAAATGGAAGACTTTTCTGCTCTTCTTCGTTATTCTTTCTTTGAGAAGTCCTTCCCTTATTCCCAATAGACAGTGGACAACTTCTGGTGCGTGTGCCTACTCGCATTGATTGTGAAAAGAAGGGTAGAAAAGTCTTAGCTGAGGCAGGACAATATTGAAAACCCTTTTTATCGGGGAATTTTAGCAATCGAAGCCTGCCATGGAACAGATCGCTTCAACAGTAAATGAGCCACACTTTATAATTATATCCTTCATTGTATATCCTTCAGACCCCGCACTCCTTTCGTAGCCATAATGAATCACCACTGCCTTTGGAAAACAAATGAGTTTAACCCATTTAGACCTGGCGCCTTTCAAGAGGCGGATCAACCATGATAATTCAAGGGTAGTGCCAGATTAGCTTGGCGCCATCAGGCACCAAGCTAATCAGACACTACCCTTGAATTATCATGATCGATCCATCTTTTGCAACTTGTACATTGTCGTTTTACGACGCCTCCGATATTTGGGAAATGTGGCCGTGGGGTTAAATGGGTTAACAGCCACCAGAAAAGAAAAAAAAATTCACAGCCTGTTCCGTGTTCATGGTTTCAGGACTGAGAACGCAGCGTTACACTTTCTGGCCATAGAGAAAGTTATAATTGTGCGAATTAATGTTAAGACATCGAAATCTGAAGCCGCCATATCGTACATTGGCCTAACGCTTGTGAAAACCTGAGAACACGCGCACGACAACTTAGGGTTTTCAACGGCTCTCAAGTGCGGATCCACGCACACAAAAACGCCAAGGTCCAGAAAATGTAATATCGAAATGCTGTCACTGACCTCATCGAAGTGTTAGTTTGCTGTGCTGATATTATATTATATTGAGCAGCATTTTGCTTGATATAGTGCGGATAACAGGCAGACGTGACTACGAGACCCGAATCAACATGTCCGAGTCATCAGTACGACGAGGACATTTTGATCGGGTCAAGTAATCACACATGTCTGTTTTCGGCTCTATACCAAGCAAATTGCTGCTCAATATAATTTATGTACCCAGTCCAAAACAAAACTTTACCTTCGCTTCATGCCCTCCACTCTGTGCGACCATTTTAGGTTTGCATACCGAGACTATCATGCACACCGAAACAAAACATGCATATTCACAAAATGATTTTAATTCAGTTTAATTCATAAGCAATGTTTAGCAATGAAACACCCATAGCAGCAATGTGGATAATAAGTTGAAAAAGGAAAAAAATAGTAGCGAACAAACAAGAAAACATGACTCCACAATAGGTACTATGCGCATCAGACGACAGTTTTGTTGACGCAAGGGAGCTAACTGTGTTGAGTGACTTTGAGCTTTTGGATGTTCCGTCTACCTCCTACGCTAATACAGTTCGGGAGTTTTTTTTGTTTTGTTTTTTAAAACTTGGAATGTTGCATTTCGCGACTCTAGTTTGCGTTACATATCTACAAGAAAGAAGGTTTCAAGTTATAGGTTAGTGTCTTTAGCTTTTTGTACTCTTTGTATCGCTCTTTACGGGTTTCCACGTTCAATGTGAGTGCCAAAGCACACGATGGCACGTACACGGACGAAAAAAGTATCTTCGGCGTTGGTGAAGGCGGAACAGCAAGTTTAAAATTAATCAAAGTGTTAACTTTGTAATAGTTGGAAAGGAAGCATTAATGTTGCAGCAGAACAGTATTTTGTGTTTTATTTCGTAAGACCCTGGCTCGAGAATCCATCAACAACTATGCCAGGGCCGCAAGGCTTTTCGGGAAGGAAGTATATCGAGCAAGCTCATGAATAATTATTTTGTTTGTTATACAATAATATGTCAGTGTCAAAGAAGGAAAAAAATGGAGTGGGTACATAGTTTAATGCAGAGCCTCGTTAACCCATCAGCTGCCGAGGCAAGGAGAACGCTACCAATCTGCACTGAAAGACGTAAACCCTCTTGAACCCCCGCAATCGCGGGAGCTCATGAGGATTTACATCTCTTGTCAGTCCTATGTTCTATTTGGCTATTTTGTCGTATAGTTCATCTGTGTTCTTGACACGAATGTCGGTTAGTAATCAGTCGTTTAAGTTCAGACGTTGAATTCCTGGTCACTGGCAGCGAATGGGTTTAACCCATTCAGCCCTGACGCACTACAGCAGGAGATGGGTCGACCATGATAATTCAAGGGTAGTGACAGATTAGCTTGGCACCTGTACGCGCCAAGCTAATCTGGCACTGCCCTTGAATTATCATGGTCGATCCATCTCCTGCAACGGGTGTATAGTCATTAGATGACGCCTCCAAAATTTGGGAAATACGGCCGTCGGGCTGAATGAGTTAATAGGTGCAATGTAATCGGGACTACCCTTCGGCTGTCACAGTCAATTCACCAGAAGTCGCCGCTGAAACTGAAAATACTCGTTTTGGATCCGCCAGTGATGCTGCTCCCACATATTTCCTGGCCCAGACTGGCATGACCTGACCTGAAAGTCAACCGTTCTCTGTCATCCGCAAAGAGGCACTGATCCTCATGAGCCCCTGCTGTCGCAGGCGCTCCTGAGGATCTGTACCTCTCGCCACACAGTGCATGCCTCATCCACCTCGGTCTCCTCATCGGGCAGAAAACGTGCGAGATGTTTCAGTGCGTGAGTGTGTCTAGAGTTGGTGACCAAAGCACCGGTAAGTGAACGCATCCGGCGTCACCAAGTCTAGCGACAAGTACCGTCTTCAGTTACCGGTTGTAGGATGAAGACCTCCTCCCTTCCTCCATCCTAGAAAGACAGATTTGTGTACGCTCCTTTGCCACTTCGAATTTACCTATCCTCATTGGTAGGCCTAAGTGTTTGTTGATTGCATGGCATAGCGTGCACCACAACTCAGTAACGAAGTAAACAAAGTGAACGAACTAAATGAGTGAACGAACTAAACAAATAACTAGCAATCTACTCAAACTGTGCTATTTATGACAGCATAAATCTTGTACGGAAACTAAAAAGCAACTAACTAAAAAAGGTCACATTTTCTGTCAGTGCCGACGCGGATTGTGTTTTTGATCTCGAAACTTCATTGTCGAAGGCCCCCAGCTGTCAACGGAACATGGATACGGAGTGGTTTCATCAAGAGGCATAGATCCTCATGAGCCCGCGCAACTGCGAGGGGGCATGACCGAGGATCTATATACCTCTTGCAGTTAGGCGATTTGAAGTTGTTCATGTAATTTTTTTGCATCGATATTGAAATGTCACCGACGAAAAAAAGAGAGGGGCTCATGACGCCGACGCAAACGTAATCCTCTAGTAACCAGCAACAGGTTCAGATGTCCTTACCAAAGCCCTACGCCGGCACCGTATGCAGGGGCCCATGAAGTTCTATTTCTGTTGACAAATGGACGAGGTTCACCACGGAAGTGATACTGAAGTGGCGAGGATGCTCGACAAGATTTCTCGTCACCCACGTACGCAGTGTTGTCCCTTACTGTGCCAAACTCTAGCTGCCAGTCCGGTGGCCGCAGACCGTGTTTATGAAATCATTGTTTATTCAGTGTCAAAGAGCCGAAGCCGTTCCTTAAAACACGGCTACAAAGTGTTGTCAGCCAGAGGAATAGATCCTCATGAGCCCCTGCAAGTGCGGGGGCTCATGAGGATCTATGTCTATTTCTCTTGTAGTTGGATTGCGCTAAACGTTCGGTAATGGCTTACAGCCGAATGACAATTAAGGTTGCACTTGAGCACGACCCTTTAAGTAATGAAGACGTGGATCGTTCCTGATGGCTCATGCGTAGTGCCTGGTTAGCCTGGTCACTACAGGCGCCAAGCTAACCAGGCAATACTCTTGGCCGAGCAGGTTCAGTTCCTCTTCATCAGCTGGCAGTGGAAACGACTGAAGTGTTCTCGATGTCGAGGGTTACCGAGAGATTTTTAGACTATGTTAACCCATTCGGAACGACCTGCATGCGGACACGCGGCTGCTCGCCGCGTGTCCGCATGCCGGTCGTCTCGAATGTGTTAAGGCTGAATCGGTGTTCTCCTTTGAATAACTCGCCCACTTTCCTAGTCGTCCTTTGATCTCTACACATATCTTTTCCGCGCCCTGAGATTTGCGTCACACAATTCGTTTTCCTAGACACGTCTATGCGGTGTGTTTCGGCATTTTGCATTCTGAGAGTACAGTGAGAATGTTGGTGAAAGTGGGGCACAGTTAAACCAGACAAATAAAATGGGCAAGGCAGTGAAGGATAGAGTCTTCTTTCGGACCGTAATGACCAAAACGCTGTGTGATGATCACAAAGCATTTTGGTCATTTGTGATGATCACAAAGCATTTTTTGGTCATTTCTGATGATCACAAAGCATTTTGGTCATTTGTTGTGATCGCGGCAAAGCATTTTGGTCATTTGTGATGATCACTGACATAGCAGTTTGGTCTTATTGACATTAAGAAGACCATTTGCTGCCATTTGTTTTGCTTACACCATCTTCAGTATTCGATTTTACTTGCAAATATACCGAAGTGCAAAAGAAATGCGACATTTTTGGCGGAAACACTAGAGTGTTTCCGATGATTCTAAAAAAAAAATGTCGCATTTCTTTTGCTCATCAGTATAGTGTGTGTGCACAGTGCTCAGTACATTTCACTTTTTCATTCTGTACGTAAAACAGACGAGTTCCAGAAATCACAAGTAGGTCAAAATTGCACGCGATTGGACGAAAACAGTGCGAAAAAAACCCCGGACAAACATGCGATTATAATCGCATCTTTGTCCGGGCTTTTAATCCACTGTTTTCGCCCAGATACGGGTAATTCAGTTTGACCTAGATCTGATATTCGGAAATCGTCTATTGATACAGATTATACAAAAACGGATGCTATCACTAGTCTAACATCTGTCGTTGGTGTGTATTTTCCGACTTTGAACAGCATTTTCAATGGAACCCTGCACTCAGATTAGGGCCGGTTGGACACAAACCGCGGAAAGTACCGCATAGACGCGCCTACGACGGATCACGATAAAGAGTTCTTGACGTGAGGCCACAGCTGTGGAACTACCAGGGCTTACATGAGGGGTTAAAAAAGAAAAGAAAAAAGTAAGCAAACCGTTTGTGTACGCTCTATGTGAAATCAACCCTACGTCACATCGGCATGGCATAAAACAGAGGTCATGCGACAGTGGGAGAAATACCTTAAATCATGAGTGATGCCTACGAGCCTCACCTTACATTTGACGCATTTCGCTGGATTCTCGGCAGAGCCTCGGAGGATCAGCAAGAGGCATAGATACTCATGAGCTCCCGCAGTTGCGGGAGCTCATGAGGATCTATGCCTCTTGCGGTTAGGTGGTATTCAGTTTTACTCAACAGTGAAGGAACTGTGAACAGCCGCGACTTGCATTTGACGCACTTTTCTAGATTCTCGGCAAAAGCAAGTCTGTAATCCTAAATCATCACTACTTGAGTAGTAAGCATAGGTCCTCGGGCCCACGACAACCGCAGTGGGCCCCAAGACGTTTTGCTACTGGGACACTAGACATCACAATTCCGGCCCGTTTCAAACCAAGCAAAGATGAACGACTGCTATGGTCATAGACTGCCGGCTCTGGCCGGGCTTCTCTTCCTTTCTTTCTTTTCTTTTTTTTTTCTTCTTTTTTTTTTTTTGTTCTCTCGTTTCTCTAGTTTCTGATTTGGCATGCGGTGTGTGTGTGTGTGTGTGTGTGTGTGTGTGTGTGTGTGTGTGTGTGTGTGTGTGTGTGTGTGTGTGTGTGTTGGGGGGGGGGGTGTGTGTGCGCGCGTGGATATGTGCGAGCGCGCTTAACCCTTCACTGTGACTGCCGAGAAAAAAAAAGAAGAAGTGAAAACGATCCAACTGCAAGAGAGATAGGTCCTCATGAGCCCCCGCGACCAACTTGATTAGTATCCATCTATTTTTTTTTTTTTTCTTTTTTGGAAGGTCTTGGCATTAAATTTTGGTCGTTGAAGGAACCAAGATTTCTGAAAAAAAAAAATCATATAGTGTACAGTACAGAGTACGTACAGTGGCAGGGTAGGGGTTAATTTGTGCGCCGCGTCAGTGCATACCTGCGCTGTGTCCTTAACCTTTTCAGCCACCCGAATAATCAGTAGTTTTGTCTACGGCAGAAGCGATTAGCGCCCTCGCCTCGTTATTAGGAACGTGTCCAGGGTTCTGGTATACATCCCGCGCAGTCACTGCACAAACTTCCACCACACTCCTCCGTATTAGGAGCAGAAATGTAAACCCACAAGATCTTCTAGCTACTTGAAGACTGGCATAGATCCTCATGAGCCCCCCTGCATACGCAGGGGGGCTCGGGAAAATCTATGTCAGGTCTCTCGGTGAAGGAACTTGATCAGCCGGGCGTGCTGGTGTCAGTTCTGTTTTTATGGAAGCGCTTTTGCGATAATCTGCTTTTTAGTAGACACTAATACTATACAGTCTGCTGACTAGCATGGCATCAGTAGAACTTTCGGTCGTCTACGAGAGAAACCGTAAATTCAGTGACGATCAGACGGGAGGAAGTGACGTTGGGGTAGAAATACGATGACTTCTGACCGGCTCAAACAGTCTTTAACTTATTCAGTTAGTACCCGACAAAACTGAGGTGAACGCTACCCAACTGCAAGAGACACAGATCCTCATGAGCCCCCGCGACTGCGGGGGCTCATGAGGATCTATGTCTCTTGCAGAGGCCAATTTTCCTTGGACGATTGTGGCCGCTTTTGGTCGTTAATTCAGTGAATGATCACAGCTTACAGGAACAAAACTTGATATGCGTCCAGTGGCAGCGGGGAAGGGGCTAAGGTATTAGCCACAAGGGCCCAAAATAACCTACAAAGCAGAACACATCTCACAATCCGCGGTAAGAAAATATACTGATGCTGATGATCGGACGGATAGAGTCTCGTTGGGGAGAAATACGACGTGCTTCCGACAGCCAAGGGTACTTTACTCTTTACTAACAGGGGTAACATGAAGCAGACAGGCGCCGAGGAAAACTAGCAGACGACAAATGTGTGGTGCATAGAGCAAGCGAGCTCCAAGGTAATGGCGACCAAACTTGTTACTGGGGCATAACTTAAAAGAGTGTGATGGTCTGCGATTTTGCACCTTACAGCAGTAAGGCACGACATGCATTCAATGTTATTTCCTCCCCCTAGGCCCTGGGGTCCCCCAACCCCACCCCCACCCCTCCCCAAGTCGTGCGGTATGCTGTCGGGAACGTACAAGCAACCACTTCAAATGACAGACCGACACAACTGAAATCGATCTTATTACCCCTAACTTCTCCCTTCCTGTACACACACACACAAACACACACACACACACACACACACACACACACACACACACACACACACACACACACACACACACACACACACACACGCACACACACACACACCATCACACACACACACGCGCGCACGCACGCACGCACGCACGCGCGCGCACGCACACACACACACACACACACACACACACACACACACACACACACACACACACACACACATATCCCCAGCAGCAAACGTCTTCGGACCCACGACGGTCGCAGTGGGCCCGTGCACAGATGTGCCGCGCGGGCCCACTGCGACCCTCGTTGGTCCGAGGACTTTTGCTTACTGGACACACACACACACACACACACACACACACTCGCACGCACGCACACACACACATACACACACACGCGCGCGCGCACGCTTTGGGCTATGTCGGATTATAGTGTTTTGTGTGATTTTCAGGCACCAGGCGGGAGGATGGAGGGGACAGAATAAGGTAGGGGATGTCACCTGGCTTTGCTCAGTCAGTTTCAACATTGTCTGAAACAGGCCTCAACTGCATGAGTGGTAGGTACGGCTGCTCGTGAGTGCGGTCAAGCAATTAGACAGTACCGGCTTGAGCTGTCATAGTAAATGCATCGCAACCAGAGTTCATACATACTTAATGAAATGCAATACAATACAATACAATACAATACAATACAATACAATACAATACAATACAATACAATACAATACATCATATTCTTACACACCGCCTTTTTTGCCCCATTGCGCGGAAGAGCTGTATCATACACACGTGTGACGATACAGCCCTGCTGCGTGAATGGCCACGTGCGCACAAAACTGTCTTGTAGAAAGTCAGTCTGGTAACCAAAAGTTACGAGCACATGCGACATTGAAACGTGACGTACTTTCAACTCACCCGCAATGACATCATTTCATTGTGACGATTGGCACTCTGGCGTCATGTACTGCCCTATTACATCATAATGTAGGAACATGTGTCTTGCATCCAAAATATTGACGTCACATTACAAAAGTAAATTACCTGAAAGATCTTTGCCAAGACTGCCACAATGGCGGCTGAGTTGTGACTATGCGTGTGCCGAAAACCAACTCACACATCTGATTTATGCAAAGTAGTGAGTAAGAAATAGATTCTTACATCGGTGTTTAAGTAATATTAAAAATCTCGCTTTTGTGGTATTAAAACCTTATACTACTCGCTTTCGCTCGTATGATAAGGTTTTAAAAACAATCGAGTAAGATTTTCAGTACAACCTGAACACCGATGTAAGAATCTATATATTTATGACTCATGGGGAAATCATGTGTCTGTATTATACAAGCACATGCCTGAAAATAAAAACGTGCACACACATAGCCCATCCCCACTCCGCGAACATGTGCGAAGCCGTCCCAGCGGAGATATATTTTAGCTAGCTTCGAGTTCACCGCGTGAGAACAAGCTGCAGGACTTATTTTATGAGCGCAAGCAGTATTCGTCTGGAACGCTTTGTGGTTCAATGCAAAACACTTCTGTCTCCTGCTAAACGGAGCAAAAATGACACTAATTTCTCATAGACATTCCCTCAGCCAATACGTTCTAGCTGCAACAGTGCGTGCGCAGGACTTATTTCGGCAGTACGTGGACAGACCTTTGGCAAGAGCAGCTATACATTCTCATGAGTCCCTGCTGCCGCTGGGACTCATGAAAATGTATATCTCTTGCTAGTTTTCCACCAAGTTAAAGCGACCTGCTCCAGGCAAAAAGAGGTCAATAGTTCGCAAAATATCTCATGAAAATGTCCTTAACCCCTTCGCTGCCAGTGATTACGAATTTCTCGTATGAACTCACAGCGCGCTAACCGACATTCGCGTGAAAATGCCATGTAACGGGGACCAAAATAAGGAACACAGGACTAACAAGAGACATAAATCCTCATGGGCCCCCGCAGTCGCGGGGGCCCATGAGGATTTATGTCTTTTGAAGTTTGGTTCACGTTCTGCGTGCTCTGGCAGTTAAGGGGTTAATATGCCTTACAATAATGCTGGACAAAATGGATGACCTAACTCGTGAAGTTTGAATGTCGCAAAATGAACGAATTTTCCCGTGCTCTCCCGGCTTCTCGTTGTATACAGGAGAGTTCCACCGCCGACACCCAGTAGTAAACATCTGTTACATGTGCATACTCAAAGGATCATCACAAGTTGTGAAAAGAAGGGTAGAAAATTCTTCGTTGAGGAGAAAAAACATTGAGGACCCGTTGTAGAGTCAACGATGGCTAGAAAGTCTTAGTTGAGGCGAAAAACATTGAGGACCCAACGTCAGTATCGGGAAAGTAAAAAATTCAGTGCTTAAGCCTGGAGCAGGTCACTTTAACTTCTTTCTCATATCGGTTCAGTTCACTTTACACCTCTGCCATTCGGACGAAGGGGATGGTTAAGGGTTGAACATGTGACAAGACGTTCGCTATTCGTGTACATGCAGTTGGCATGCCAACGTGCTAAGAAAGCCTATCAGCCATGACTCCTCTTGAATGGGATGGGGTTTGAAGCACGATCGTTTGAAGTTAACTGTACGGCAACTATTTGAAACATGACAAGTACGGAAATTAAAAGCGAGTGTTTGTTTATACGAACTGGGGTGGGTAATCATTAACATGGAAGAAAGTAAAAGCAGTAAATATAATTCGATTATTATTTGGAGTTGCGTCTGTTTTGAAGTTTAACTTTCCATCTATCCCAAGCATTTGATTAAAAAGAGAGACCTTTTAACCCGTTCAGTGCCGAGAAAATCTAAAGACCACCCAACTGCAAGAGGTATAGATTCTCATGAGCCCCCGCAGTTGCGGGGGCTCATGAAGATCTATGCCTCTTGCTGACACCACTAAGAATCCATATCTCTGGGACAGGTACGTATTTTTTTTTTTTTTTTTTTTGGTGTGATTTAACAAAGATTGCAGGAGCACAGTCTGCGTCAGCTGGCTCTGAACGGGTTAATGAGAAGGGGGTTATTATAAGCGATGGAGTGCTAATCCCCCAAAAAATAGAAGGAAAATGCTGTCTTGAAGTTTACTTTTCATTTATTCTGAAGACGTGACTGATGAAAATGTGAGAGAGCTCACTCAGCGTTGCAAACGCACCCCCATTCCACCACTGCACCCACCTTTCCCAACACCCTAGTAAGCAAAGGTCCTCAGGCCAACGAAGGCTGAAGTGGGCCCTCGCACGGCTGTGCGCGGGCCCACTGCGGCCGTCGTGGGCCCCAAGACGTTTTGCTACTGGAATATTAACCACTTGATTGCCAGTGGACGCATATGTTGTTTCTAAAATATTTGTTGATTCACCGCAAAAAATAAATAAATAAATAAATAAATCAAAAGGAAAGTGCATGAAAAGTTGTATCCGCAAGAGCCGGCATGGATCCTCATGAGCCCCCGCAACTGCGGGGGCTCATGAGAATCTATGTCTCTTGCTGCTGGATCTTGTTCACGTTTTCTCGGCAGCCGTATGGTCCAAAACCACAGACCAGAACACGGCAGATGGAGACATCCGTGCCCAACAAGAAAGTCATAAAACGACCCGGGGAGACCTGTCTCGTCCAATTACAAGCTCTGTTTTCGGGATCATTTACGCTGATAGGACTGTGACACGGGTTCCCGCCACTGGATAAGATGTCGTCTGCTTCACTTAGAGCCCAGATGGCGCTGTTGCAACTATGTCTGAGCTTTGTCAGCGACGATGTGACAGTTGTCACAAAGTTTGTGGGAACTTTCTGGAGTCTTCACGTACGTTGTGACATCGTGTATTTGGGCGTCCCGCTGGTGTTAAGACTGGATCCTTACTTTGTGACAATTCAATTGTCTCGCAGCGCGTGGGGTCTCCATGCGCTTTCGTGGAGTCTATAAGGAGTGGCCACCAGCTTTCGTTACAATTGTCACACTGTCACAGTTAAGCTCGCCGAACTCAGTGACGCTCGTGTCACGGAGACAGCTCAATCCCCGGCCGTACTGTTTGCGGGTATACACCGCGGATTGACCACGCGGGGAGTACACCACAAGTACACTTCTATTCAAATGAGATGCTTCGCATCTCATTTGAATAGAAGTGTACTTGTGGTGTACTCTCCGAGTGGGTCTTTCTGAGAAGTACACCCACACGGTACGGGCCCAGTAGCGAATCCACAAAACGTTAATAGTTAAGCGTTTGGGGCTGAACGTCTTTCGTCCACCGCGAAGGCGATTTCAAAGAATGGGAACCGAAAAGAGTGTCAAATTTAAATTTTGACCCCGTCTGGGTTTAAACCCGCTATCTTTAGGAAGAAAGTCGAACGCTCTACCACCTGAGCCACCCAGCTCCCAGCCAGATAATTTTTAACGCCATGCATAAGAGACAGATCTTCATGGGCCCCCCCTCCACCCCCTCCCTTTCCCCTCCCCTCCCTCCCCCCCCCCCCCCCCGTGCTGCAGGGGCCCACGAAGATCCATTCAACTTGCTAGACACATTTACATCAACGATTAACGAACTAGACAGTTGGCGGTATTCTGCCAAGTTTATAAAGTGCAGAAAGAACAAAATATTCTTTAGAATGACAGGGGCAAAACAAATTCCAACCACAACACAATCTGCGTTCTCAATCTTGTGGACGAGTTTATGCGGTGCTCAGCATAAGATGAAGCTTGCGAGTAGGTTGCTTTTTGTTGTTGTTTCTTTGTTTTTGTTTGCATTGTTGTTTGTTTGTTGTTGTTTTTTGTGTCAGTGTTGTTTTACTCCATCTGGATTATATAAAGCTGACCGACAGTTAACGACTCAGTTAACGTGATTTATTGCGGCGGGGTTTGTATCGGATGTCTTTTGCACTTAGTCTCACAGGTTTTCCGATGCATAATATGATACTCCTCGCGGACCAGTAAAACAGCATTGAATTAGTCCGAGATGGGGACATTTTTTTCCCCTGAATTGTAAACTTTGCCATTTATGGAATGACAATGACTCAGTGAGCAAATAGTCCACAGGCCGAAGTCGGCAGCATCTGGCCTACAGACAGTCGTGCCCGAGGACCATCATTTGCTCAGGCACAGAAAGGTTGTAGATCTTACACTGAGGTGTGACAGATAGTGTCCTAGGCAGGTTCGAATTAGGGTCGGATTTCAGCCCTGACACACTACAATAAGATGTGGAAATACCATACTAATTCGAGGATAGTGCCAGAATACCGTAGCGCTAAACGACAAGCTGTTGTGGTCCCACCCTTGATCTGTCACGATGGATTCATCTCCTAAACAGCTGTCAGTGTTGTAGGCATACCGCGATAACATCAGGAATTTCGGCATAATCGCAAAAACATTTTAGAACAACATAAGAAAACTAAGGCCTCTTTTAACCCTTGGCTGTCGGCAGCAGTTTTGATCGCGATGATTCCTGCAGAAATAATCGCAACAAAAACCGATACCGACAACCACAGGGTTAAACTGACAAATTACTAACTTCCACACAGTTGTGTGGAGCAAAATCCGCGAAAATTTGTTTTCATAAAAAATGTCTCGGGGAAAAAAATCAACATGAGTGGAGTCGGTCACGAAGTGCATGTGTGTGTGTGTGTGTTTAGCACCAGGTGGCACCACGCACTACTGTATCTGCACAGCTCTCAGTTGTTTGTTTTTTTCCTTCGTTAAAACGGTTCCCCCGCCACGGTTCCTTCGTGTTCTGTTCCCATTAGAGGGCCTTTGTGTACTTGTTCCTGTACCTACCTAAGATCCTACATGCAACCAAACTGTTAAAACAATCTGCTCCATGGTAAGCCTTGACTGCTTAAATTCTCCGATACAACGTTATCAATGTTGTCTTACCTCACCTCAACTAAGACTTCTCTACCCTTCTTTTCACAATTCATGTGAGTAGGCACATGCACCAGAGTGTTTCCACTGCCTGGAGTGATATCATGTAATGGTTACGACATTCACACTTCATAATTAAAGTCAGCCCTTTTGTCCAACATTATTGTTAGACATACAAAGAAATTCTATAAAGGAGATATTGTGAACTAGTGACATTTTACTGCGAAGGTTGCTTTAACATCAAACTAATTTTCAGCACATACCAGGCTAAATCAACCGCTGGTCTTTATAAAGATAGATTAAAGTTGAAAGCATCTAGGCAATGTTCCACTATTAGCAATTTTCAAAACCATGGACTGAAACCATTTGTATATGAAAGGTTATTTGGCACTTTCTTTTGATAGATGGCAATGCACCTGTTTAACCCCCTTACTACCATTGATTGCGAATTTCACGTCGGAAACCACAACACACTGCCCGATATTCACGTGGTTAAAACAGATGTAAATGAGACAAAAATATGCATAAAGAACATTGGACTAACAAGAGACAAAAATCCTCACGAGCCCCCGTGACTGCAGAGGGCCATGAGTGCTTATGTTTCTTGCAGCTGGGTAGCGTTCGCCTTGCCCCAGAAGATCAGGGGTTAAGTGTTATGAAATACCGAGGTCAAGTATGCCAGTTAATAAACCAACAACATTAGTTTGATTAAGTAAAGTCCAAAAAAGTGACTGCAAGAAAATAAGAAAGACAGACGAATGATTTTGAATAACATAAACTGTTTTGTCATTCTTATTCCGAAGCGTGTTTCTTTTTTCTTGACCTTAACCTTTTTACTGCCGGTATCGGTTTTTGTCGCGACAAAACCTGCTACCGACAGTCAAAGGCTTAATGTGCATATATTTTCTAGTCGCAATCCGACAGGCTTTGACTTCTGAATGGAAACGCCGTGTTCAAACTGAACAAAACATAAAAGCAATCCAATTCAGTGGCTCTGGCCCAGAAAAATGTGCAAACCGAAAACGCTTGGCGACGATTAGTCACGGTGCCGCGCGCTCAGGCACCTTGTAGCAGACAACGCTTAGACTAGCCACGCAGCGAGAAAGTGCCGGCTCAGGGGTTGGTCTACTTCAGTCGCTGGGTTGACTTCAACCTAAACGAGTTGCGTGCGTAACTAAGTGCCGGAGTGCGTGTGTGTGTGTCACGGAAGTTTTGTTAGTCGTAATTCACCATCAGTAAAGATTGCATCGTTTTTGTGTGTGCCGAGGTTAAGGTGGACGGTTCCATCTTTTTCACATAGAGCCTTTTTGTCGTGACTCGATAAAGAAGTGTGAACAGTGAATTAAAATTTTGCCTGGGAAATTCAAGGGTTTCTCTCCGCCGCACAAAAGTTATCAGAGTCTACACAGACCTTGTGTTCTTTTCGTGTGTGCATCGTAAGTTTTTTCTTTTGATTTTTCATTGCAAGCGCAGATTGGCGCAACACTCATAGGCATGCGTTGAGAAACGCTTATTTACACTGAATGTTCATCGATATACTGCATTTATCTTCAGTTTTTGTTCAAAATTACTCTTGACCCTTTCGCTGCCGAGAACCGTCAATAGAACACCACCCAGCTGTAGTATAGATCCGCATGAGCTCCCGCAGTTGCGGGGGTTCATGAGGATTTATGCCTCTTGCTGAAACCACTTTGTTTCCAAGTTTTATCGACGGCTGGGGATCTTTGGCTTTGAATTTACGATGATTTCAAAACTTGATACAGGCTCACGTCCACTGGCAGTGAAGGGGTTAGACAGGAGAGATGAACACTGCTCACGCTGACACACCTCGTGAAACTTTGCTTCTCGACCGACGCCTGTGCTGGCAGCTTTCTAAGGACCGACGTTTTGTAAACCAATTTCTCGGCGTTTGCGCAGACGATAGATTTATTCTGCCTAATTGCACCAGATCTCGTATAATCTCATCAGTAATAACAGTGTCAGTCTTCAGACCGCAAGGTGATCTCTATACCCCCAGCGATGTTCATTTTATGCAACCCGGCCTTCAATGCCGAGAAGAAGAAAAAAAAAAAAACTGAGAGGAACACAAATGAACGTATAGATTCTCATGAGTCCCCCGCAGTGGGGATGGGGGGGGGGGGCCTCATGAGGATCTTTGCATCCTGCTGAAATACAGTTTTAAGTCCTCGCTTCTTACACGGTTGTGGCTTTTGGTAGTTGAGGAACAATTGCTGTAAACTTCGGATGTACATCAAACAAATCGCACGGAAACCCGCTCAGTTTTCTTGCTAAATATCCTACGTTTGTTAGACGGGAAGTAATTTATAAAGACGAGGTACGGTGGTAACCTTTGAAAAAAGTCAGTATCAGTACATCTGACTTTTGTTGTTCCGACCGCTGTTTGTAACCTGCTTAGCCCCACGGCCGCATTTCCCAAATTTTGGAGGTGTCACCTAACGACTGTGCGCCAGTTGCAAGAGATGGGTCGACCATGATAATTCAAGGGTAGTGCCAGATTAGCTTGGCGCCGTCAGGCGCCAAGCTAATCTGGCACTACCCTTGAATTATCATGGTCGATCCATCTTTCTCTGTAATGCGTCGACGGCTAACTGGGAAAAGCGAAGTTGACTAAGTTTCAGAAACACAATCTGCTTCAACTGGCAGTGAACTTGTAAATAGTCCAGTTCATACACAACCAGTCGCATGCTTTCGATCAACCCCGGAATAAACACGGACTCGGTGTGAGGAGGGTGCTAATCGCAGACGGCATCAAACAGCAAGAGGTATCGATGCTTATGAGTCCCTGCAGTCGCAGGGATGCACGAGAATCTACGCCTCTTGAAGGTGGACAATATGGATAGATAGTTTCTTAAAGTCTGTGCCGCTGGATTGCGATTCAGGGGCAGGCCTCGTCGGTTTTAATTAAAGCAGTCTGCTCCATGTTGAGCTTGCATTCAGCGCTAACATTCGCCGATACAACTACGGATTTTTGTCTTCGCTTAACCCCCGACGCCATACAGCAGGAGATGGATCGACCATGATAATTCAAGGGTAGTGCCAGATTAGCTTGGCGCCTGCAACTGGTACATGGTCGTTAGGTCAAAAATTTGGGACATGCGGCCGTGGGATGAAAATAGGTTAAACTAAGAAATTTTCTATCCTATTTTTTTCACAATCCATTTGAGTAGACGACAAGTAACGGTGAAATTCGGCTCCCCCCTGTGAGTAACGTAAGAGCTCTGCCATGCACTCAGTAAAGGAGAACAAGAGCAGAAAAGTCGTTTATTTTACGGCATTCAAAGTTTATTGAAAGTTAAGTTAGCATTTTTGTCCAGCATTTATTATGACATGCTAAGAACATTCATAAACAGAAGGCTCAGTCCATCTCAGTCAGTTTTCAAGCACCTTAAGAGGCATCAGTCTTTGCTCTAGTACTTATCAGTGTGCGTGCGGCGTTTCTCTCTCTCTTTGTCAGTCTCTGTCTCTGTCTGTCTTTGTCTCTGTCTGTCTCTGTCTCTGTCTCCGTCTCTCTGCTCTCTCTTACTCTGTCACTCTCTGTCGCTCTGTCTCTCTGTCTCTCTCTCTGTCTCTGTCTGTCTGTCTGTCTGTCTGTCTGTCTGTCTGTCTGTCTGTCTGTCTCTGTCTCTGTCTCTCTCTCTCTCTCTCTCTCTCTCTCTCTCTCTCTCTCTCTCTCTCTCTCTCTCTCTCTCTCTCTCACACACACACTGTGTGTGTGTGTGGTGTGGAGTGTGTACATGCGTGCGTGCGTGCGTTCGTGCATGCTTGCCTCTGTGTGTGTGTGTGTGTGTGTGTGTGTGTTCTTAGTAAATTCTTGTTTTTAAGTCCCTTCTATTTATAGAAAGGACATTTTAGGACGGGTCGCGGCCGTGGGGCGAATTTAATAGGATGTCCATGATGTAAGTAAGTAACAAGATAAAAATTACGTCATGTCTAGTTACGCTAACCTCGCTGCTGAACGTACATTTGGCGCGAAGCGCCTTCGGTATGTGCGTATGTATGTATGTGCGTATGTGTGTGCGAATGTATGTAAACAAGAGAATCTCCGCTATTTTTGTACACACAAGCTTGAAACTTGGCAAAACACTTTCTTAAGTGGGTGGCTAATAGAGCCTCCGAGATATTGTAATCGAATGTCTCATTGAAGACATAAACAACCGTTTATAGAAGTCGGTTGACCCATATTAGAGACCGTAATTTTTGTCATATTTACTTGAACCTTTGCATATAGCTAGTTTGAAGAAAGACATTGGATGAGTTCGTTAGCCAGCTTTGTATCCTTTCAACTACTTTAGTAAAAAAAAAAAAAAAAAAAAAAAAAAACCGAAAAGAAAAAGGGAGACAGCCAGTGCTAATATTTTAGGAAGTTGACAAGTAAAGTAGGTAAAAGCGCTATCAGGGGAGAGAATTGTGCTGTATCGACCAATGATCATAGATCTAGTTTGATCGAAGCACAAAAAAAAAAAAAAAGAAAAAAAAAAAAAAAGAAAAGATAGGAAAGAGGGGTGTGTGCTAAGTAAGTCACTAGAAGCAATGCATATGGAAGTCCCCCCACTTCCCCCCCCCCCCACCCCCGAAGGGGGAGTATCACATATCTTACTGTTCCAGCCCCTTGGTGCATGGAAATTTAAATCTAAGGCCCCTTAAGGGGGTCCAGATAAATTGCCGGTGTGGACAGCTGTTTCGGTCTTGGCGACCTCGTCAGCACACCATTCGGCATACTGGTGGAAGGCAGGAACTTTTGCCTACCTGCAAAGACAGCCACATTTTACTGTGGTGTCTGCAAGGGTATACATTCCATGCCTCCACCTAGAGCTAATTTCCATGCACCCTAAGAGAGAACCTACTACACACATGAAAAGGGGGGGAAGGGGTTGCAGTCGATATTGTAGTAATAAATGAAAAGAAAAGGGGAGACTGCCAGTGCTAATATTTTAGGAAGTTTACAAAGTCAAGTACGTAAAAGCACTGTCAGGGGAGAGAATTGTGCTGTATCGATCAATGATCATAGATCTAGTTTGATCGAAGCACACACACACACACACACACACACACACACACACACACACACACACACACACACACACACACACACGCACGCACGCACACACACACACACACACACACACACACACACACACACAAGATAGGAAAGAGGGGGTGCGTTAAGTAAGTAAAGCAATGCATATGTCCACAGCTGTCCACACCGGCAATTTATCTGGACATACCTTGGGGGACCTAGGGGCTGGAACAGTAATATATGTTATACGCCCCCCTTCGGGAGGGGGGGGGGGGTGGCTTCCTTATGCATTGCTTCCAGTCACTTGCTTAGTGCACCACCTCTTTCCTTTTTTTTTGTGTGCTTTTATCAAACTAGATCTATGATCAGTGGTCGATACAGCACAATTCTCTCCCCTGACAGTGCTTTTACCTACTTTACTTTGTAAACTACTTTATTTTCAATTTCAGAAAAGAATTAAAACACTATAAAAAAAAAAACCAACTTTTTTTTACAGAAAGTCAGACAGTGGCGGTGACGTAAAAGAGGCAACTCCGTCACCAGGCAGATACTGACATAATACTCTAAATATGACGTCATTTTCCTCGCGCGAGCGGCTCTCTCTCTCTCTCTCTCTCTCTCTCTCTCTCTCTCGCTCGCTCTCTCTCTCTCTCTCTCTCTCTCTCTCTCTCTCTCTCTCTCTCTCTCTCTCTCTCTCTCTCTTCTCTCTCTCACACACACACACAAACATGCGCGCATCTCTAGGAGGAATAGATCCTTATGCGCCCTCCAGGCGCATGAGGATCTATGCCTCTTGGAGATGTTTGGAGCGCGCGCGCATGCACACACACACACACATCTACGCGCTTTCAGAAGAGCATGCAGGTGACCCGTGTACTTATTATATCATGTAGCTAGGTAAAGTCAACCTGCTTTCACACAAATTATAGCAAGACTGAAATTGTACCGTGACGTTCTAGTTTTGTAACCATTTTCTCAAGTCTATGTATCGAAAGTGAAACTCATATCACGTAAAATATAAAATTACGTAAAAACTAAAACTTACGTCATGACCAATGACTTTTGACAAATCAATGACGCGTATGTCCTGCGCCCCTTATAAAACTCCCGGCACTGACGCATTGGCAGATCTGCGAGACTTTTTCAATAGGAGATAATTTAACATCAGAATAAGGTCAAGAACAAAAGGTAGAGACCATTGACAGCGAGGACAGCTCTCATATAGAAGGGACTTTGTGGGTTATGGTTCATCCCATCTTGTTTTTGTTTTTTCATAGCGCTTTGAGCCTGACTGTAGAGATGATGTCCTCTTTATTCTTATTCTATTGCGATCTATTAACCCTTTAATGCCTGGAGCGGGTCCCTTTAAGAAAAGGTAAAGAGCAGGATGCGTGGCAGTTGAGATGTGTCTTATCTAACGGTGCAGCATCGGTAAGCTGACGTCCAACTTGCTGCATCGTTAATGCTCTACGGAAGTTGAGTCATTCGTCGACAATCTGAATACAGTCGCTGTACGTGTTCTGCTGTAGGTACAGTGTCATTGGACGAAAACTGAGCCAGCGACCGACTATTCCTGTTGATGCTTCAAGTATTGTCAACATTCTCGGGAGTTTGCCTGTGAGAACTGTTTGCAATATTAAAATGCGGAGTAGATGGTCAGTGACGCTTGACCTGTTTGAACGATCTTTGAAGATGATGAAACTGGGAACCGTCCGTGCCATAAAATAAGTCCACTTCTCTGGCACTGTCTCAACCCTTTGGCTGTCGGTAGTGGTTCTGGTCGCAATAATTCCGTATACAGCCAACATGGTTAATCATTTCGTCATACTGGTACACAATGAGGCTGTTTTGCAGGGGAATGCCCCGCGTAACTTAGCATCGATTGGCGTTTAACCCCTTCCCTGCCACTGGGCGCAGATTGTATTTCTGAAAATGTTTGTTAATTTTGCTTCTAATGTAAGAGTTTGAAGTAAAATCGTGTCAGTAGTCCGCTGTTCAATTCTGATTCGAATGATAAAGGTCATTTCGCTGTGAGGAAAACAAAATGTTAGTATCTTGCGTGAAAATCTGACGATAGTCACACTTTAACTATGTTAGTATCTTGCATGAAAATCTGACGACAGTCACACTTTAACTATGTTAGTATCTTGCATGAAAATCTGACGACAGTCACACTTTAACTATGTTAGTATCTTGCATGAAAATCTGACGACAGTCACACTTTAACTATGTTAGTATCTTGCATGAAAATCTGACGACAGTCACACTTTAACTCTAAGAGACCCAGCCGGCAGAGGAACGTGGATACCCAGTTGTGCCAGCAAGAGGCATAGACCCTCATGAGCCCCCGCGAATGCGGGGGCTCATGAGGATCTATGTCTCTTGCAGTTGTCGGATCGTGTGCAATTTTTTCTCGGCAGTCTTCCACTGATGCGATACGACAGTCCTAAGCGCCGTCAGAAAACAAATGATCTCGTTGAGACGAAGCCCACAACGACTGTTATACCCTGACGACGCATATTAAGCATTTTCCTCACATCTGGCCTCACGCCGCAGTGGCTGTACATACCTCTCTAGACTTCGTTACTGCTGATCGGCGAATGCGTGCAAGGGACTTTGAAAAAACAACAACAAAACAACAACAACAAAAAAACTTGTTAGTATTCCGTTTTCTGGCGAATGTCATCACCGTCCGAAAACTGGACTTTGTACCGACGACGGACGATGATGGCAGCATCCATGCATTGATTCACAGGCGATAAACTGAGTATACGCACGACGACATCAGCCCTTGTTGTGGCGAGACTTGCTGATGATAGCTCATAGGACGGCCTTGTGCTGAAAGCTGGCGATGATGCTAAACGTGTGCGGAGTGTCGTTAGCTATGGAGTACCTGGGAGTGTTGCTTGGACTGCTGCTGACCACTGCGCAAGCCGAGATGTTCCAGCCTGGGTAAGCCGAAACAGTTTTCTTGTTCTTGTTCTTATTATTGTTGTTCTTGTTTCTGTTTTTTGTTGCTGACCGTTGTTGTTGTTGTTTTAAATGTTGTTTTCGTTGTTTTGTTAAATTTTGCTTTTGTTGTTGTTTTTGCTTTTGTTGTTGTTTTTGTTGTTTTTCTTTTTTGCTGTTTTTGTTGTTTTTGTTGATTCTGTTGTTTTTGTTGTTGTTGATTGATGCTGCTACTGTTCCTTCTTTGCGTTCTCTTTGATTAAACTTCACGCCTACACTTCACTTCATTCATTTTCTAGACATAAAGCAACTTTAGTAAAATGAAATAAAAGGTTTAGAAAAGACTTTTTTTTTCTTTTTTTTCTCTCTCTCTCTCTCTCCATATTTTACTGAAGTTGTTAACTACAACATTGACTAATGCACGTACTGTACAAATATACACTTTCGCAGCTATTGATGCGGGGCGCCTTGAATGAGCTCATGCAACCCGACCCAGTCGGCTGCATTAGACCAAAAAGAAATCGTACTTCGGGCCGTAAAAAAAAAAACTATGAGGCGATGTTTTGATTAGAGAAGTCATTATTCAGTACAAAGTACTAAATCGGTCGAACTTGCCCGCATAGACCTACTCATCACAAATCAGTGGGTGCGTCTCAGGTTACTGTTTGTGGATTTGGGTTTCGTCATCCGTCACCGGAAATAAAAAGAACGTATAAAAGAAATGAGGACACTGGATGTGTTTTGCTACAAACCTGATGACATACGGAATTAGTTCAAACTGACGAAAACGTATCCATCAGGCTGCGAGTATTGAAACAGCTGTGATAACAGTCAATGACTCAGGATGGTACGGGTATGTGGGGTGGGTGGGGTGGAAGGCCTCGTTTAGCCCCTTCACTTCCAGCACCAACTGCACGGCATTGATCATCCAGGATACGGAATATTGCTCGACTGACCGGCTAGCGTGTCACTTAAAGGTGTCTCATCCACCATTGGATCAGAGCCTGAGTAGTCACATCAACATCACCCAAATGCAAGAGCTATAGATCCTCATGAGCCCCTGCAGTTGCGGGGGCTCATGAGGATCTATGCTACTTGCTGAGGCCTCTTTGCATCCACGTTTTCCTTTGACGTCTGGGGACCTTTGACGATGAATTTACAATGATTTTTAAAAAATACAATCTGCGTCCATTGGCAGTGGTGGTGTCACCTGGCACCTCCCGACGTGACACGCCAAACCTACATGTATTTTGACGCCAGTTTTACCCGGGGTCACTTTCGCTTAACGACGACTCCGCGTGGATCTGAATCGTGAGAGTCAATCTCGCCAAGTTGTCTTGCATCAGCTGAGACTTCGGCTGCCGGCAGCGCCTATTGTCGCGATGATTCCTGTGAAAATCATCGCACCAGCAACAAGAACAACAACAACAAAACAAAAAGAATGCTATCGACAGCCGAAGGGCTAAGACCTTTCTATCCTTCTCTTCACAATCCATGCGAGTTGGCGAACGTAACAGAGGTTTTCTAGAGTACTGCCGCTTGCGTGTACCGGAAGAACTCTTCTACGTGCAAAGGAGAAGAAAAGCTAGAAACGTCTTTCATTTTACGACAGTGAAACTGTATAAGTTTACGGCGGCTTTTGTCCAGCATTAGTGTAAGCCATGCTAGGAACATTAACTCATTCTACCCCAACACGAAATCCTTAATTTTTGCCCTTGTCCTCTGAAGACTGCGTTGCAATGCAGGACACAGATCGACCATGATAGTTCAAGGGTGATGCCAGAATAGCTTGGCGCCCATAGGCGCCAAGCTATTCTGGCATCACCCTTGAAGTTGAACTGTCATGGTCGATCCTTATCTTGCTGTGGTGTGTCTGGGGTAGAATGAGTTAATACAGGAGATATTGCAAACTATCAACCCTTTTTGGCATGCAGTAACCGAACTAATTCCGCCACATAATAATAATAATAATAATAATAATAATAATAATAATAATAATAATAATAATAATAATAATATAACTCTTCTATAGCGCAATATCCCCACGGCAAAGAAAGGCTCAGAGCGCTTTACAGCTAGATAATCTAACTAATTGAAATTAACTAACTAAGGTACAGTGCTAAGAACTAGTGCTAAGCAGACCGGCGGAGGTTTGTACACTATGAAGCGCTTGCTGGCGGTAGGCGCGAAAGGTTTGCTGATTCTATACTGACGAGCAAAAGAAACGCGACAGTTTTCGGAACCATCGGAAGCACTTAACTCATTCAGCCCGGCGCACGCATTTCCCAAATTTTGGAGGCGTCATCTAGCGACTACTGTTGCAGGAGATGGATCGACCATGATAATTCAAGGGTAGTGCCAGATTAGCTTGGCGCCGATAGGCGCCAAGCTAATCTGGCACTACCCTTGAATTATCATGGTCGATCCGTCTCGTGCTGTAGTGCGTCAGGGCTGAATGGGTTAAGTGTTTCGAATGGTTCCGAAACTGTAGCATTTCTTTTGCTCGTAAGTATAAAAGCAGAAGTGTGAGTACGTGTCACGGGGGTCGGGGGGGTCGACAGAGTGCTTTAACTGCCGCGTGGCCGTATGATAAGAGTCGGTTCACTGTTTTTGTGTTTCTACTTTTTGCACCCGTGACCGCATTATCATTTATCGTGGCGATACACACCTGTACAATCTCTGGATGGCTGTTTTGATACCCCTTTCCCCCCTACCCCCGTACCTCACCCACACCTACACCCTCCCCGGCACAGGATAACGTCACGTTGATACCCAGTCCGAGCGGTTTATTTTTTTTGTGTGTGTCAGTCTTTCCAGAACAATTCACGCCTGGCTTTGTCTTCCAGTTTTGTTCCAGTGACCTGTCACTGTTTATTACTGCCGAAAAAACCCCTTGAACTCCACAACTGCAAGAGGCATAGATCCTGATGAGCCCCCGCAGGATCTATGTCTCTTGCTGAAACCACTGTGCATCACGTTGATAGGACGGCTGGAGATCTGCGATGTTCAATTCATAATGATTTCGAGAAATAGTATAGACCTGCTTTCACTGGCAGTGACGGGGTTAAAGCGATCTACTCCAGGCATTAAAGGGACTAATTTCGCAGTGTCACCGTTACAGGTGCTCTTATAATAATGCCGTTTAACCCCTTGAATGCTGAGAAAAGTGAACACGATCCACCTGCAAGAGACATTGATCCTGTGGAGCCCCCCCGCAGTTGCAGGGGGGCTCATGCTGATCTCTGTCTCTTGCTGAGACCAATTTGTATCCATGTTCCCTGGACGGTTGTGACTTTTGGTCGTTGAATAAAGAAAGATTTCAATACAATATACGTATGGTGGCAGGAAAGGGGCCAAAAGAACCAACTTATAGCAACCTGCTCCATTCGATCAATCAACGAGTTGTCAATGTTGTCCTTGTCTCAGCTAAGCCCTTCTACTCTTCACTTCACACAGGTTTTCTACTGAGCTTTTGTGCGTATCTTGAGCCATGGGAACTGTCCTGCGACGGTCGGTACAAAAGAGAAGTCTTTGATTTTTAGGACATTCAAACATCGAATGTTAATTAACTCATTCAACTCCGACTGACACGCAATGACATATATCGAGCGGGATAGTTCAAGGGTTGTGCCAGAATAGCTTGGCGCCCATAGGCGCCAAGCTATTTTGGCACAACCCTCGAACTATCTCGCTCGATCTGTTTCGCCCAGAAGTGTAATACAGTCTTCAGGGAGAGGGGGGGGGGGGGGGGGCAACTTCAAGATTTGCGGATTTCGGTCCTGGAGCAGAATGTGTTAAGCTAGTCCCTTTGGGCAACACTATTAAAAAAAATTCGAGAACATTATTTTGCGAGCTATTAACTCTTTATTGCCTGGAGCACGTCCTCGTAACATAGGGGCTGGGCCCACGCTACCAGAATTTGCTACTGGCAATGTGTGGTAAGCAACAATTTGACACCTGCCACATCGGCTTCGTGGCACGCGTTTCAATGTGCACGCAATGTGTTTCTACTGACTGACCTGCCATTACCATAATTATATGGAACAGCTCTCACGCGCGCGGTTGAAATAGTTCGAAGCTGCGGGAGTCCCACATGCATGGGAACTCTCGGATGACAAGGTTGATCAATTAACTCACTGGAGACGTGCCTCATACGGATACGCGTCTATTCGCAGCGTTTCCGCATGCGGCGCGTCTCCAATGACTTAACAGTCTCAAAGCCGTCGTTCAGCCTCTCCGCCATTTTTTTCCGACTCGGAAGAGTGAAGAAACGGGAAGTGGCGCAAGGACACCGCCGCTAATTGGCTGAGAGGCGGCAACATTGCTCCAGCCATGCGGGCTACCACAAATAAAAATAGACTCGGATTGTATCTGGTAGCAATTATCTAAAGATTGCTCGAATATGTCACAGAGCGTGAGTAGGGACGGTAAACTGGACTTCTTGCTGCGGGTGGCAATATGTGGCGGCAATATTGTAGGCGCCCCGCAATGTGGCAGCAACATTGCCGCCACAAAATTGCGCCCGGCAATAGGTGTTTGTGGTAGCGTGTGCCCATCCTCTTACGAGGTTTGAATATTGACAGGTCACGGACTACAGTGCCGTTTCCGTACTGTCCAGTCTCTTAGCCTTAGTCAGTCCCAGTCATCCCCTACTTTTTCAGTTCCCTAAAAAACACTACCGCCCACCAGCTGCACATTTGCCAAGCATAAAATAAAAAAATAAAAAAAACAGCACATCACCCGTCTCATTTCTTGGTTATGAAACTGGTTCCTTACCAACCCCACACCCAAGCACAGCGGTTGAAATCAGCGTGCCCCTCAAATCACTACGTCAGTGGCAACTCCGCAACATAGGCCCACAATTGTCCACTGGATAAGCTCAGGATGGTACGAATCAAAGCACGAAACATGTCTCCTCTCAGCTAACCAGAAATTTCCAGCAAATTCCAACATTCAGCCCTACTACGAATTTTCAAATAAGGCAAACATGATTTAAAAAAAAAAACAAACACCGGTCCTTGCACTGCCTGAACTGCCCAATTTAAATACATAACATGACCTGTAAAATGAAAGACTTTCCTGCTCTTTTTCTCCATCGCTCCGCAGGAGAATTCCCCCCCCCCCCCCCCCCCCAGAAGGGCGGCAACAGAAAACCTCTGATAAGTATGCTTACTCACATTAATGTGAAAAGACCTGGGGCCAGTGGCAAGAGTGAAGCGTTTTCCTGCGCCAGCCACTAAGCAAGGTGCGCCGCTATGGCGGCGCACCTTGCTTAGTGGCTGGTGCAGGACTAAGCTCGCTAATGCAACTGGCCCCTGCAGGGTAGAAAAGTCCTAGTAAAGGCAAGACAACACTGAAAACTCGTTCTATCGGTAAATTAGTAACAAAATCCCGCCCTGGAGCTTGGGCCAGTTGACACGAGTGAGCTTAGTCCTGCGACAGCCACTAAGCAAGGTGTTCCGCTATATATAGAGGAGCTCCTTGCTTAGTGGCTGGTGCAGGACTTAGCCCACTCGTGCAGCTGACCCCAGGTTTCTTTAACCCATTACATCCTGAGGCTGATTAAAAAAAATGCTTATTGTCTTATAAAGTCTACATTACAGATTATTAGATAGATCAAATATTTCAGTTCAAGGGTGGTGTCAGAATAGCTTGGCGCCTGAGGCGTCAAGCTATGCTGGCACCACCCTTGAACTATCATAGTCAAATTTATTTCAAGCTATAGTGTATCAGGATGAAAAGAGTTAATCCATCGTGCTGAGTAATTTGAGAAAATAATGGGTTTATAATATGCCCCCGCAGGAATCGCTGAGCTGCGGGTGGTTTCGGAAAGTGAATATTTACTTTCCCTGGAAATAAACTCGCGTGCGTCGGCGCCTGCAGCGCGCGTATCAGTTTATTTACAGGCCGAGTCAAGGGGTCCCTCCCACGTCAATCCACTGCCACGGTAATCTGCGTTGTGTCGTTAACCCCTTCACTGCCGACAGAAACTGAACGCCACGCAACTGCGAGAGGTATAGATCCTCATAAGCCCCCGATCTGTTGCCTCTTTGCTGACACCACTGGGTGTATCATCCATGTTTTTTTTTTTTTTTTTTTTTAATTTTTTTTTTAACCGCTTTGGCGTTGAGTTGGCAAAAGATTTCAGAAATCCAATCTGCGTCATCTGGCAGTTAAACGGGTTAATACGAAACTGCGACAACACCCTCAGTTTTAGGTGCACCTCGATCCGATCTAGGGCCCAGTTGCATGAGTGAGCTTAGTCCTGCGTCAGCCACTAAGCAAGGTGCTCCGCTATAGAGCCACTAAGCAAGGTGCTCCGCTATAGCGGAGCACCTTGCTTAGTGGCTGACGCAGGACTAAGCTCACCCATGCAACTTGTCCTTGGTCCGTAGCATCGAAGAGGCGCAGATTCTCATTAGTCCCTGCAACTGCGGTATGCGCCTTTTCAACCCTTTTCGACCGTGTCTTGCAGGTACACCAGGGCTGTGCGAGGGACTAGCTGGAAAAAGAAAACTTGACAAAACAGCATGTCGTCAGAGATAGCGGCGGCACGCGGGTGGGAGTATAATCGGTGAAAAAACTGTCAATCACGATGTTAGGGCACACCTCCCTCCCCCCTCCCCCCCCCTCTCCTCGATTGAAATTTTGTTCATCTTCATGATCCGTGAAAGAAGAGGTCGTCGTAAAACGTGAAAACCCCACAGAAGGTGTTAGTCAGTGAAAAGTGAAAACGTCCTGGTTATTGCGTGAAAGTCTCTCTCTCTCTCTCTCCTCCCTCCCCCCCCCTCCCCCCCCCCCCCCCCCCCCCCCCCCCGCACACACACTCACAATCACAAACACATACTCCCCCTTACCGTTGTTTGATTTTCCGGTCAGTTGAGGCATGCCGCTGTGAAAGCTGTGCACCAGCATCAACAGCCTCCCTTCCTCTCTCCTCCCCCCCCCCCCCCCCCCCCGCCCACAAACACACTCTCTGTCACTCCCCTTTGTTAGAGTTGCTGACCAGCGAAAACGTTAATGACACTTTTTGCCGTTTCACATCGTCGCTTTCCATCGTGAAGCGTGAATGCTTGTTTGTTTGAGTGTGTGTGTGTGTGTGTGTGTGTGTGTGTGTGTGTGTGTGTGCGTGTGTGTGTGTGTGTGTGTGTGTGTGTGTGTGTGTGTGTGTGTGTGTGTGTGTGTGTGTGTGTGTGTGTGTGACGGTGTTTGGGGTAACTGATTCGCTATTCGTGAATGGCAAAATAAACCGTCGTGAATCCGCAACGGTATCCCGCCCCCCCCCCCCACGCCCCCCCCCACGCCCCCCCCTCCCCCCATCAGTAGTAGGCATAACACACCCTTGTCTGCAAGAGTAGCATGCCGGCCGCCGATCTCAGCAGCACGAGGCATATACATTCCAAGGAGCCCCTGCAGTTAATATTGAGGAGGTGTTGGCGGGTTTACTCTAGTAGTTAGAACTGTTTCAGCACAAAATGTACCCCTTGCCCTATACATTACGTCATATCCCATATTATACGCTGAGAAAGCACAACACGCGATCTTGGGGAAATCGGCTCCCTATGCATGTTGACACCGGAAGTCAAATATAAGCTTTTTTAAAACCGGAAATAAAGTTGTTAACCCGTTTAGTCCCCGACGCCCTACGGCAGAAGGTGAATTGACCATGATAATTCAAGGGTTGTGCCATATTCGCTTGGCGCCCGCAGGCGCCAAGCATGGCACAACCCTTGAATTATCATGGTCGATCCATCTCTTGCAAGTGATACCTCTAGTTGTTAGATGAGTTCACCAACATTTGGGAAATGCGGCCGTGGGGTTAAATATGTTAGGACTACACGTGTTTGTTGTGGGCTTAGTTTGTTTCAGTAAAATGGTGTTTTAGAAAGCAGCACTGAAAACATTTTCTGCGTGTCGAATTCTTTTTTCCGATATCTAAGGGTAGTGATGAGTTTTGTTTATTGTTACAAACAGCACAGGGAAACCTTTTAGCATTCTGGCCAATCGCTGAGTAGGAGATTTGACGCAATTTGGTCACGTGATTTCTGGTTTAGCGGATCCGAAAGGTGTGTAAACCGGTCTGCGATGGAGAATAATTCTGTACACCTGGGTAGCAGGCCTAAAAATTGGGGCACTTGACAGCTTGACGTCTGCAGATGTAGCTGGCGGGTGACACCCCCCCCCCCCACACACACACACACACACTCCGACCCCCCCCCCCCCTTCCAACCCCAGGTGATTTTCTCCATTTGAGGACTGGAATGGAGCCGGATATCATTAACGACCAATAGTGAGCATACATTAACGCAGAACGACTCCCAACGACGAACGAGGACTGGAATGGAGCCGGATATCATTAACGACCAATAGTGAGCATACATTAACGCAGAACGACTCCCAACGACGAACGAGGACTGGAATGGAGCCGGATATCATTAACGACCAATAGTGAGCATACATTAACGCAGAACGACTCCCAACGACGAACGAGGACTGGAATGGAGCCGGATATCATTAACGACCAATAGTGAGCATACATTAACGCAGAACGACTCCCAACGACGAACGAGGACTGGAATGGAGCCGGATATCATTAACGACCAATAGTGAGCATACATTAACGCAGAACGACTCCCAACGACGAACGAGGACTGGAATGGAGCCGGATATCATTAACGACCAATAGTGAGCATACATTAACGCAGAACGACTCCCAACGACGAACGAGGACTGGAATGGAGCCGGATATCATTAACGACCAATAGTGAGCATACATTAACGCAGAACGACTCCCAACGACGAACGAGGACTGGAATGGAGCCGGATATCATTAACGACCAATAGTGAGCATACATTAACGCAGAACGACTCCCAACGACGAACGAGGACTGGAATGGAGCCGGATATCATTAACGACCAATAGTGAGCATACATTAACGCAGAACGACTCCCAACGACGAACGAGGACTGGAATGGAGCCGGATATCATTAACGACCAATAGTGAGCATACATTAACGCAGAACGACTCCCAACGACGAACGAGGACTGGAATGGAGCCGGATATCATTAACGACCAATAGTGAGCATACATTAACGCAGAACGACTCCCAACGACGAACGAGGACTGGAATGGAGCCGGATATCATTAACGACCAATAGTGAGCATACATTAACGCAGAACGACTCCCAACGACGAACGAGGACTGGAATGGAGCCGGATATCATTAACGACCAATAGTGAGCATACATTAACGCAGAACGACTCCCAACGACGAACGAGAGCGAAGTCATGGCGGATGACCAGCATGCACCAAAAGCGTAGACAACACTCCTAACATCTCCAAGAGGCATAGATCCTCATGCGCCCTTGGGGTCTCTCCGCCGTGATTTCGCTCTCGTTGCGTTGTTAGTTGCGAGTCGTCCGTTGCAAGCGACACCTCGTACGGTTCCTGTCAGTACTATTCTTGTACCATTCAACCTTTAACATCGACTGTGTTTCTGAACAACTCTTTGTTAATTCAGCACCAAAGTCCCCCTAGATGAGAAACGACTCTCATCCAGTTGCACGTCATTTTCGATAGCCAGTACCTGCCCGTCATAGTCTTAGCGGATTTTTTAAAAACTATTTTTAGCCGCACGCTAAATCCTCGCTGCAGTTCAGAGGAAAACTGAGTTGGCTGGCAGTTACTGGCTTGAAAAAAAGAAAAAAAAGAAAAGAAAAGATTCCTGCAATTGGCGGCTGGATATAAAATACCAAAATGGTGTCAACAAAAGACATAGATCCTCATGAGCCCCTGCAACTGCAGGGAGGTGGAGGGAGAGAGGGGGTCATGATGATCTATGCCTCTTGCAGTTGGACTGAGCGTGATCACGTTTTCTCGGTTGTGTAGGGGTTAACGCGCGCTGGCTTGAGATACTGAACCTTGCGGGTTCAAGCCCTGAAGCCCAAATATCAAAGGACTACGGGCGCGCGCATACACTTAACTTGTCAGCGGTTCTCAGTTCCTCGGCTTTGAAACAAAATGCTGCTGACTGGCAATTTTTGCCCGAGGGAGAAATTCCCCACATTTTGTCCTCTGAAGACTGCATCATAATCCAGGAGACAGATCGACCATGATAGTTCAAAGATGTGCCAGAATAGCTTGGCGCCTACGGGCGCCAGGCTATTCTGGCGCCACCCTTGAACTATCATGGTCGATTCATATCTTGCTGTGCTATGTCAGGGCTGAAAGTCTTAAGGTATCCAAAGAGGATAGGTTATTATGGAAAGCTTACAACATCGCTACGTAGTCAGCCGGGGCTAATGAGACTTTTCTCCTTTTGGGGATGGAAGCATTTCTGCGGGGACTCATGAGAATATGTTCTTCTTGTAGGCGTCAGATCTTCGCTGTCAAAAGAGGGATTATTTCAATAGCCTGCAGGCGATGTTATGACGGAAAATAACCCAACATCTGTGCAGGCACAAAAGAGGGACAAGGTAAATGCTTTGTAATGTAGGCTGAGCAATGTGGGCCACATGCGCTTCGAGAGATTTCGGAAGTGACACTGATGAGGCCAGCCATGCTGCTGCCATTGAACAAACCTATTTTGCAGCGTTACAGGGTGTACGCCATTCATGCCTGATTAGATAGCCACTTCGATAGCCTGCTGGCGATGTTATGACAGAAAATAAACCTACATCTGTGCAGACATGGTGCAACTGAAAAAGAAAAAGGAAGCGCTTAAAAGAGGAACAAAGACCTTTTATGTGCAGTATGTCATATTTGATGGCAAAAAACAATGTAGTCAGCAAAAAACACATGCCCATACTTTTAGACTAAAAACAAGAACGGCACATCCCTTAAAGCTCATGCGCATGACCTATATCCACATATTTAATCTGACCTTTCCGACAGGCCACCGAAGTGTTCAAATGTCCTAAAAGGTTTGCTTTTGCACCTGTGAAATTTATGTTTTGTCAAAATTGATCCATTTTCACATTTAAACTGTCTACCAGATGGGTGGTGGGGTGGGGGGGGGGGGGGAGGATTTCTTGTTGTAACATTTATTTAAGCTTTTACTTTCTTGTACTTTTTGTTCTGTGATTTTGATCTGTAAAGCGCTTTTAGCATCATTCATTTGGAGGTTAGGCGCTAAATAAATGTACATTATTATTATTATTATTATTATTATTATTATTATTATTATTATTATTATTATTACCAAAAGTATGCATTTATCACACATTTATCGATCTCCTGCGACCCTTGACCTTCAGGAGCGGTGTGCATAGGCGATTAGAAAGACACTGAAGCATGCGAATTCTTCTTCTATCGTTTTCGTTTGCCTGTTGCTTTTAACCCCTTCGCTGCCAAGAGAAAATGGACTGCAAGAGGTATAGATCCTCATGAGCCCCGCAATTGCGGGGGCTCATGAGGATCTATGCCTCTTGCTGAAACCACTTTGTCAGTATCATCGTTCATGGGACGGCTGACCGGATCTCTTTCGCGTTGAATTGACACACAGATTGCAGACGTACGCTGTACGATCAGTGACTGTAAAGGGGGCAGTGGCGTTATAGAGAGGTGATGGATTTGGCAACGATCATGCCATTAGTGCATGTATCGGTGCAAACTTCATCAGACACCATAGTAAGCAAATAATATGTGCCGAGGCCAAGAGATCGTTCAGGATATTCGTGAGCGAGGTCGGGATCTCTGCGTCAAGGACCCAACGTTTATCTGAAATAATCTTGCAAATGCCGTAACCTGGTTTCCTGTCCATTGCCCCTTTCACGGCCGAAGCCGAAAGGTTGACGTCCACACGTGTAACGCATGTATGCTGAACAATACTTTCAAGCTGTTCTGATCCATCCACAACCGCGTGCGCGGAGTGCACCACCCCCCCCCCCCCCCAGATAGACCACTCAGGGAGTACACCACAAGCATTCTTCTATTAGTGCGAAGCTGTACTCTGCAGACAGACCCATTCAGGCAGTATACCACAAGCATCAGTTCAAATGAGTACGAAGCTGTACTCCAAAGATAGACCCACTCAGGGAGTATACCACAGGCATACTTCTATTCAAATGAGTGCGAAGCTGTACTCCCCACATAGACCAACTCAGGGAGTACACCACAAGCATTCTTCTATTCAAATGAGTGCGAAGCTGTACCGGCTTCCCAGATAGACCCTCTCTCTTGGCTTGACTTCGCGAACGAAGATTCTACTGATACGGGTTGCCCACGTCGTCTGCAGGCATTTTCGTGACTGCGGAGGCCAATCCGGGACAGGCAAGTTCGACCGCAGTGGCTGCAGGGGGAGGTCTGGCCAGGGTTCTGAGTTACGGCAACTCAGTTTTTTCTCCTGAGCCGCTTGTCCTTAAGGTTAGCTCTGCGAGAGTCCTCAAAGGAGACGGCTGCCTTGTAGATGGTGGAGCGCCAGGTGTCACGGTCCGCAGCAAGCGAAGACCACTGGCGGTGGTCAATTTGGCAGGCACTAAGTGATTTCTTGAGACCGTCTTTGTATCTCTTCTTTGGTGCCCCTCTGTCTCGGTGTCCAGTGGCAAGCTCGCCGAACAGAGTGATCTTGAGTAGGCGATGATTCTCCATCCTGGAGACGTGCCTCGCCCAGCGAAGCTGTGTCCCAGAGAGACCCACTCAGGGAGTATACCACAAGTACACTTCTATTCAAATGGGATGCGAAGCTTTGCATCTCATTTGAATAGAAGTGTACTTGCGGTGCACTGCCTGATTGGGTCTGTCTCGGCAGTGGGCATCTTCACACGCTACGGCACCCTGACCTGTTAACAACTGAGTTATACGTCGCGCGAGTTGGATCGTCCGTGATAACTCCAGGTCAGTTGGTGCATGATTAGCTCGGGACTGGAGAGGCGCTATAATAACTTAAGGCTGCTGAGCTGTCACTATGATTTTTTTTACCCCTTCACTGCTGAGAGAGAACGGACACCACACTACGACAAGAAGTATAGATCCTCAGAAGAAGCTCATGAGGATCTATGCCTCTTGCAGAAACCGCTTTGCATCCGGCATCTTTCATGGAACGGCTGACTGGAGCTCTTTCACGTTGAATTGACACAGATTTCAGGCGTACAATGTACGGTCAGTGGCAGTGATCGAGGGGTTAACGCACTGTGCCCGAGATGGGAAATACCCACATTTTGGAGTTATCCTCTGAGGACCGGCATTACAATTCAGGAGACAGATCGACCGTGATCGTTCAAGGGTGGTGGCAGAATAGCTTGGCGCCTGCCTCATAGGCGCCAAGCTATTCTGCCACCACCCTTGAACGATCATGGTCGAGCCGCATATTTTGCTGTGGTGTGTCGCGGGCAGAATGAGTTAAGATGGACAGTCAAACCCATGGGTATATGTTATAATCTCCATGTGAACGAGTGGCTACGGTTGTTAATTCGTTCATAACCGCGTGGTTACCGTTTACTCCGTGTGTCCGTTTTACCCCGGAAGCGTCAGTATGCGCTGCTCAACTCCACCAAGCGTCAGACGAGGTAATAGCTATTTATAGCTCTAAACTCCAGTCCGGCCCTCGCCGAGCAAAACAGAAAGTAGCTGGCGATCTGATATAACGGTCGTTATGGGGCTCTGTCACAGTCAGTTGTCTTAATTAACGGTCCGTGAGTGAAACACGCAGTTGTGCCCGGAAATCAATGTACTAACAGGTTTGTACGGTCATCGCGCACACATAGTTTAAACCCCTGCAACCAACTAATCAATCTGCTGGAGTGGCCGTGTCCAGCTGCTGCAGGGTTCAACTTGTGCCTCACTGGTGGGCCGGCCGGAATGATTGGTGACTTTCCCCCCTCATTCCCATCGCGTCAAACCATATGTTCTCTTACAGACTCGGGGTACGCCACGCTGCCTGCCCGCATTTATGTGCACAGCACGTAAGTTAATGATCAAGTGCGCACGTTAAAAATCCCACCTCCACTGTTCGAATAGAGAAGGCCCATTAGGGCCGCGGGTGGGCTGGAAAACAGACAAACAACATGCTTATTGTATCCCGACAAAAGTCTTCAAAATGCTGAACTCCAAGTTGGTCGGCACTGAGACACGATGAACAACTCAGGGATGACTCAGCTGTATGGTCTGCATTTTGCCGCAATATTGAGGTTACGTTTACCCCGAACGACTGCCAACAACGAACGAGAGCGAAGTCACGGCGGATAGGCAGCGTGTAACAAAAACATAGACAACACTCCGAACATCTTCAAGAGGCATAAATCCTCATGAGCCCTCTGGGCTCATGAGGATCTATGCCTCTTGGAGATGCTTGGAGTGTTGCACTGCTTATGGTGAAAGCTGGTTATCAGCCGTGATTTCGCGCTCGAACGTTGTTGGGAGTCGTTCGTTCAAACGAAACCTCAGTAATGAATGTAATTTACTTAGGCCTTTTGTGTCATTCTGGTTGGTCAAAATTAATCTGGGTAGTCTGTCATTCTAGACATTACGCTTATCTTCATCTGTTTATGTGTGTGTGTGTGTGTGTGTGCGTGAGTGTGTGCGTAAGTGTGTGTGGCGCGTGAGTATGTGTGTGTGAGTGTAAGAGTGAGTGTGCGTGTGTGTAAGTGTGAGTGCGTGTGTGTGTGTGCGCGCGCGCGCGTTTACATCTGCCAGTGTTGTGTGTGAGTGTATGTGTGTGTGTCCGTGTGCGTGTGCATTGTGTGTGTGAGTGTGTGTGCGCGCGCGCGTGCAATGACGCGTTTACGCCTGCCTTTGTTGTGTGTGTGTGTCGTGTGTGTGTGTGTCCGTGTGTGCGTGCGCTCGTGCGTGTGTGTGTGCGTGCGCGCGTGCGCGCGTTTTCGCCTGCCAGTGTTGTGCCAGCGTGCGTGTGTGTGCCGGTGTCGTGCGTGTGTGTGTGTGTGTGTGTGCGCGCGCGCGCGTACGCGTGCGTAAGCCAGCGTGTACGCTACCCAGTGTTGCATCCGTGTGTCTGTGTCCGCCAAGCTTCGTTGTGTCAAAGAAGACATGGCCCACCTACAACGATACCATCGACAGCCTAATTCCACCCGCCCTTTCGGCGCCAGACAATACCACTTCTCCTATCAAACCGGAACACCATCCTCCACCTGACGCCCGGCCAATCTTGTGGTCAGCAAGAGGCAGAGATCCTCATGAACCCCTGCGAATGCAGGGGTTCATGAGGATCTGTGCCTCTTGCACGCGGAAGCGGATGCCATGGGGGTGAGTCACACAATTTACATTTGTTCATGGTCATGCATGATGTACAATGCTTACTGTGTCGGCACATGGCTTATCTTGTTTTGGACTTTTTTCCTTTTGATTTTCGTCACTGACGCAAGCATGGATATAAAATCGGTCGATCCCCATCAGCAATAGATGCGACAACGATCCGCGTGAGGTCATGAGACTCTGTGTCTTCTTGCAGGCTGATTTTAACCCCTTCGCCTCTGCCGAGGCCGGGGGAAAGTCTGAACAGGGTCTGAACACGAGCCAGCTCACTGCAACAGGTTTATATCCTCACGAGCCCCCCGCAGTTTCGGAAGGCTCCTGAGGATCTATGCCTCTTGCCGAAACCAATTCGTATTCACGATTCTTTGACGGCTTGCATGATGAACTGACGTTTAAAACACAGTCTGTGTGCAATGGCATTGAAAGGGTTATGCCCAGACTGCGGATGCAAATCTCGGCCCATGCGCAATGTTTGTAGGAGCAAGGAGTAGGCACAGAAACATGTTCGCGCGACAGCGGGGACCCAGGAGGCCTTGGACCGCTACTGGCCTTCCCTACAGTCCCATCTGTTAAAATGCCAACTCATTCTACCCCAGACAAACTACAGCAAGATATGGATCGACCATGATAGTTCAAGGGTGATGCCAGAATAGCTTGGCGCCTATGGGCGCCACGCAATTCTGGCATCACCCTTGAACTATCATGATCGATCTGTGTCCTGCACTGCAATGCAGTCTTCAGAGGACAACGGCAAAATTGGGGGATTTCGGTGATGGGGTAGAATGAGTTAAACCATAACTCATTCGAGACGTGCCACCTCCGGATACGCGGCTTACGGCACTTCTCGAATGAGTTAAGCTACGGTTCCATAAGCACGAATCCGATACGAATACGATCCGAACCCGATACGGTGATGCAATTTTCCTGCAAACATTGCGTCAGTCATTTCCGTGCGAAGTCGGATACGAATTTGATTCCGCATCGGGCAATGGGAACACACAAACGTCAGTGAAAAGGACTCGCACGGACCTTCCTGTTTCGGACCCGCTTCGGATTTGGATCGAATTCACGTACTGATCAGGTTCGTGTTTATGAAAAGCGTAACTTTAGCCTTAAGCTACAGTTCCAGAAGCACGAATCCGATACGAATCATCATCATCATCATCAGTCCCTTGCCCGAACTGGGCGTTGGGGGGACTGAAAGGCAGCAGCAACAGACAGTGCTCTCCACTGAGTTCTATTTTGGGCGGTGGCAAGCAAGTCTGGCATCTCGAGTTCAGTCCATTCTTTTATGTTTGCGACCCAACTCTTTCTCTGACGACCTCGCCGACGACTTCCTTCGAGAGTGCCTTGGAGGATAGTCTTGGACAAGGTGTTGTGTCGGGTCACGTGGCCAAACCAAGCAAGCTTGCGCCGTTTCACGGTTGCCAGAAGGGGTTCATGTGGGCCCACCAGGGAAGTGACGATGCTCCGTACATATTCGTTGGTCTTGTGCTCGCGGTACGAGATGCGGAGCAACTTCCTCAGGCACTTGTTCTCAAAGGCTTGGATTTTCTTTTCTGAGTCTGCAAGCAGTGTCCAAGTCTCACAGCCGTAGAGTAGAATAGACACTACGAGGGACTTGTAAAGCCTGTACTTGATGGTGAAGCTGATGGAGTTACTTCGCCATATCCTGTCCAGCCTGGCCATTGCGGATGTTGCTCTACCTATCCTGATACGGATCTCTGCTACGCAACTACCGTCTTTGGACAGGGTGGCTCCCAAGTACTTGAAGCTATTGACCTCTTCTAGCTTCTGGCCGTTCATGTGAATGTTGCTGCTGCTGTCGCTTGTGGTGTTGATCATCACTTTGCTTTTATCCGTACTGATCTCCATGCCATAAGACCCTGCGCTACTTGAAAGTTTGTCTGTCAGGTTTTGGAGCTCACTATTGCTGCCTGCCATGAGGTCAATATCGTCTGCGAATCGAAGATTGCACAGGGATCTGCCACCAATAGAGATTGAAGTATGGTGGTCGTGGAGGGTTTCCTGCATGCTCTTCTCCAGGAATATGTTGAAAAGGACAGGAGAGAGCAGGCATCCTTGACGGACACCGATCGTCGTCCTGAAGAACTCGCCTGACTGATTGTTAAGTAGAACCGCGCTGCAGGCGTTCTTGTAAAGCGCTTCTATCATTTGGATCAGTCCCTCCTCTATGTTGAACGATCTCATGACTTGCCAGAGTCCGTCGTGCCAGACGCGATCAAATGCTTTCCTGAAATCAATGAAGTTGTGGTAGAGTTCGCGCTGATGCTGCAGATGTTTCTCGATCAGGACGCGGCAGTTGAAAATCTGCTCTACAGTGCTTCTTCCAACTCTGAAGCCAGCCTGTTCTTCTGCCAGCAGTTCCTCGGCGAAAGTTTTGAGGCGGTTGAGAATGATTCTAAGCATGACTTTGCTAGGGTGACTATACGATACGAATACGATACGAATACGATCATCTAAAAAAAAAAAAAAAAAAAAATAGCTTCATTTTCGTTTGAAGCCAAATGCGAATTCGTCTTCGCATCGGGCATATGGAAACATACAAATATGAAAAGGACTCGCCGCACGAACCTTCCTGTTTCGGATCCGCTTCGGGTTCGTATCAGATTCGTCAGTGTTTATGGGTCGCCGCCTTAAGTCTGCCCCAGACATCCCCTATTTTTTCAATCCCCTAAATAACACTACCGCCCACTTGCTGCACATTTTGCCAAAACCAAAGAACCTCAGGACATCAGCCGTCTCATCAGTTCCTGGCTATGAACCTGATTCCGAGCCGTACCAACCCCACTCCGAAGCCCAACCAAAAGTGGTACGCATCTCAGATCGCCAGCTGCCTCAAACTACGCCCAAAAGAGCCCGCTGGTTAAGCCAAGGCTGGTATGAATCAAAGCACCAAACATGTCTTTTTTCATATATCAAGAGATTTCAAGCAAATTCCAACATGCTGCCCTTGTACAATATTCCAAAGTTTGTTTTTTCTCGTGCTATTTTCGTCTGCATCTTCATGTTATCTATGTTGAGAGAGAATTGTATCGTGCGTTGTGTTTGTGATGGACACGGCTACGCGATAACCCATCGTGAAACTGTAGCCAAACAAAAGCGCTGCGTTTGCAGATAGGTCAGACCCCAGTGCGCAAAAGGCCAACGGGCCGATGTCGGTCGCTGTTGGCCCGCGCACGACTCAGTGTGCGCGGGCCAACGGCGGCCGACGACGGCCCGATGGCCTTTTGCGCATTGGGTCGTGGCTGCCGACACAGAGAGTGCCGCAATCACAGACACCTTAGACGTACTGGGGGAGTGGTGGGGCATTTCCCTCTCGGCTCCATCGCGGACGGATCTAAATGGGGTCAGACACCGCCAGCCGGGCATACATTTCCGTGAACCCCTGCCGAATGCAGTGTTCCATGATGAATCTACACTGACGAGCAAAAGAAGTGCGACTTCATTGGATTCGTCGAAAACTCTGCAGTGTTTCCGATGAGTCCAATCAAGTCGCGTTTCTTTCGCTCGTCAGTGTAAATAAACGTCGGCGGATCACGTGCACAATTCCGACGGACCCTGAGACAAGCAAAGACTCTGCATAGACAAAACAGCATACTGTGCATTTCGCCCAAGACTAATAGGTCTCCAGTAAGCAAAGGTTCACGGGAGACATCAGCCGGTAAAAACCCACCACGTTAAACGTTTAGGGCTTAACGTCTTTTGTCACCATGAAGATGATTTCAAAAAGGGAGCACCGATTAGTGCCTGGACAACTTTTGACCCCTGCTGGATTCGAACCCGTGACGGCCTTTCGGACGAGAGTCGAACGCTGTACAACCGAGCCACCCAGCTCCCCGACGTCGGCCGCCGTTGGCCCGCGCACAGCCGTTCGCGGGCCAACCACGACCGAGGTCGGCCCGAAAATCTTTGGCTTACTGCTCTGTCTAGCCATTGCTGATCATTCCCTCGTAGTATTATAGGAAGAAACACCCGGTATGTGACCTCCTGGGGAATGCAAAAAGATCTCTGATGCCGGTGCATTGATGCAGATTGTGTTTTGGAAATCAGTGACAATTCAAGGTGCAAGGAACACGGGCACAAAGAGGGTTCCAGCAAGAGGCATAGATCGTCATGAGCCCCCGCAGTTGCGGGGGCTCATGAGGATCTATGTCTCTTGCAGTTGAGGGGTGTTCAGTGTTTTTTTCTCGGCAGTGAACGGATTACGTCGTGCTGAGTCTTGCAGCGAGCCTCCAGGGGCTTGTGATGATCTGGGTCCTTTGACATATTCGAAGACTTGCACTGAGGTCATGGGTTCACATCCTGACTGAGCCATTACAATATTTGGTTCTCTCTTAGAGATCACAATCATGGCTGTTCAGTAGGTCATGTTTCGCACGGTATGTGTGCGTGTGTGTGTGTGTGTGTGTGTGTGTGTGTGTGTGTGTGCGTGCGTGCGTGCGTGCGTGCGTGTGTGTGTGTGTGTGTGCGTGTGTGTGTGTGCGTGAGTTTGTGTGTGTGCGTGTGCGTGTGTGTGAGATTACACACTTCAGGAGTTGTTTGTTTGACATTTATCTAAGAAGAAATTCTATTCTTATCCACTTTCCTATCCATCACCCCATCAGCTGCCATTTTCTTGCTTATCTATTTAGCTCTTTTATCTTGCTACTCTCGGAGGAGGGGGAGGGTGGGGATGAGAGGGGGGGGGGGGAGAAGGGGCAAAACTGTGAGAAAATACGTATTTATCATGGTGCACCCTTCACATGAATAACGAAACAATCGAACAAACTTTATCCGAGTGTAGGAAATGCCGCCTGCCCATTGGGTGAGGGTGGGGGCGGGGGGGGGGGGGGGGCGGGGCGGGATGACTGTGAGAAATAAGGTACGTATCGGTCAGGGCACCCTTTTCACAGAATAGCGAAACAATCGAACGCACATCAGTCGAGTGTAAAACATGCCTGGGAAGTGTGACCCGATAAAGCAGATTGGCTCTAGAGTGATGACTGGAAATGAATGCACGGGAAGGGGAGGGGTGACGGGGAAGGGAAGGGGGAGGTGGGGGGGGGGGGTGACTACGTTTTGCCAATCACGAATCATTTACAAACATTAACCCATTCACAGCCAGTGGACGCAGACTCTGTTCTGGAAATCACGGTATTTCAACGTAAAAAATCCCCGTCCGTGAGAAGAACATGAATATGAAATCGTTTCAGCAAAAGGCATAGATCCTCATAAGCCCCCTCAACTGCGGGGGCTCATGAGGATCTGTACCTCTTGCAGTAATGTGGTGTTTACTTGTTTACGTCAACCTCAACCAAGGGGTATATTGTTCACCGCCGGAACCCGTGAGGGTCAATCCATCTGTCATAGTTGGTGTGTCACGTGACTTGCTGATCACGTTTCCCGTTCCAAGGTTAGGTAGGTCGTCTGCCAGGGCGGATTTTCGTTCAACAAATGGACACTAAGCGGTTTAGCAGAGTGCGTCGTGGCGCCACCAGAGGCCTTGAAAAGATGGGGGGAAAATAAAAAGCGCATAAATTCATACACACACACACACACACACATTCGCGCGCACGCACGTATGCACGCACGCACGCACCGGATACGCACACACGCGCACGCACACAAACACACATACACACAGACACGCACGCCCGCACGCAAACACACCGGCACACTCACACATGTATATACAGACACACACACACACACACACACACACACACACACACACACACACACACACACACACACACACACACATACACCCAAACACGCGCGCGCGTACACCGGCAGAGAGGCGGGGGAATATGTTTAGAGCGGCGGCCAACTGTTTGAAATATCGCACTTAGGGGTGGTGGGTGAGTGTAGGGGTAGCGGGTAAGTGTGTGTGTGTGTGTGGTGGTGGTGGGTGGGTGGGGGGAAGGGGGAGTGGGGTGTGGGGAGTGGGGGCCCCGTGTGGGGAGGGGGGGGGGGGGTGGAAGAAGATCGGGCCCGGAAGGCCACTTCCTTTATTTGACGCATAAATGAGAACACCACCCAACTGCACGAGGCAAAATACCCCATGAGCCACCGCAGCAACACAAACAACGAACAAACAAAAAGTCACAAATGTTCGCAACATCGCTGATAAAACCGAACGCAAACCGAAAGTCAAAAAAGGAAAACAACTTCGGTTTATTAGCGACGTAAAAAGGCGCGAGTGAAACGATTTCATTTGTGCCAGACGACATGTGTCTCCGTCTCCTAACGAAGCCAAAACACTGGAACAATATTATCATAAAGGCAACTAGATTCCTCCTGCTTAAATGATACCGGCGCCAAGACATTTTTTTTTGTTTGTACCTCACGGCTATGGAAAACGACATGATTCTTTGAGAGGCATAGGGTTTCATTGGCCCTCGTAGAGTGCGGGGCCTCATGACACCGGCTGTATGCCTCTTGCTGAAGGCGGGTTTATCTCTGTTTCGCAAGTCAGTCACGAGTTCAGTAATAAAGTTACCATTTGTGTGTGTGTGTGTGTGTGTGTGTGTGTGTGTGTGTGTGTGTGTGTGTGTGTGTGTGTTTGGTTGGTCGCCAGGACTTTGTCAGCCTGAACTTGTAGCTCATTCAGGGCGTCCCACATCAATAGCTGCGGGAAGTGTATAGCGTTGCCGGAGGCAACTACTATACTACTATACGACACTTCCGCGCTATTGATGCGGGGCACCTTAAATTAGTTTACGCACAGGCATGTACATTTTACTGATTCACAGCCTCATTTTCTCCCTGCTGAGCGGGACGGGCATGCTCAGTACACTTCCTCAGTTTCGTACGTTGCCTTTTCAGCAGGGGTAAAACGGGGTTTGCATAGAGGTGCGTGATAGTGAAGCTGATGCAGCAACATTTTAATCGCGTAGGAAGATGTTTGGATGGCTGAAGCTGGGCCTCCTTTTCTGCACAACATACGGCAGGTGGGAGATGGCACGGCAGTTTTTGCTGTCATATCAGTTTACAAACCCGGGTTACTTGACATTGATTTCCGAGCATAACTGCATGTTTCACCCACGGACAGATGGATTTAAGACGCATGACTGTGATATTGCCCCATAAAGACCGTATTATAAGATCGCCAGCTACTCAGTTCCGTTGCTCGATGACCTGGAGTTTGGAGCTATAAATAGTTCACACAACAACAACTCAGTACTACTACTACTACTACTACTACTACTACTACAAGTCGTGCGTGGGCCAACGGCGGCCGACTAATCTGGGCTTTCTACATATCCGTGAAGGTGTTTTTGTTTAGCGAATTCAGTCTCGACATAGCCGGCGCCGGTACCACGTAATTGCCTACAAGCCATATCGGAGTCTTCACCCAGCCTCTTTTACTCTGCTCACCAGACATAGATTTACATGCACGCTGGTATTCCATTTGGAGGACGCTCAGTGTCATATGCTTTTTCCTGACCGACTGAGATAAACTTAAAAGAGTTCCTCCCCCCCTCAAGATGAGCGGGGTGTTGTTGGGGGTTTAGTGTACGTGATGCACGTGATGTAGAGAGGGCTGCAGTCAGGGACAATAACGATGCCGCCGTGACCTGTAATAATCGTTTGATTTCACAGTGTCACGTACTTGACTCGGCAAAGGCCGAGAGAGAGAGAGAGAGAGAGAGAGGGGGGGGGGGGGCTCATGAGGATCTATGCTTCTTGCTGAGACCAATTTGTAACCATGTTTCTTGGACGGTGCTGGCTCATTTGGTCGTTGAATGAACAACGAATTTTTAGACACAGAAATGTACGTACAGTGTATGTACAGTGGCAGGGAAGGGGTTACTGTATAGTTGGTCATGCAGTCTTTGAAACCGTAAAACCGATTCAGCGATATCATAGTGAAACATGTTTGGGGTGAAAGGTGTGTGTGTGTGGGTGGAGGGGGGTGGGGGGGGGAGGAAGCCCGGGGTGCTGCGAGGATGGCGACCTACCGTAGGTTGCTTTCTTGCAGGCATCACTAGCGCTTTCATTCCTCTGGTGGAGCAGCACACAGGCGTTTTACGTCTGACTGGTGATGTCTGTAAAAGACATCTCCTGACCTCGAGTCACCCAAGCATCTCACGGCAATGAAACGTAATGCAGCAGACGGCGTGATAACCGATACGGTCGCAGCCTCAGATCTGCACCCCTTCCTCCGTTTTGGGAGCACATATAAGCTAATTCCTATCAGCAAGAGGTGTGGATTCTTATAAGCCCCTGAATCCGCAGGGGCTCATGAGAATGCACTCCTCTTGCTTATTTCAGTGATAGGCTTTTTCTTCGCAATAACTAGTAGATCGGTTTTTTTTTTGTTGGTGGTGGTGTTCGTCTGGCGAAACATATTGCTTTTTTATGTTGGAGAACGTTTGTTAGATAAGTTTCTAAAGTATACTGGCGAGCAAAAGAAATGCGACTGATGTGTTTCCGATGATTCCAAAAAATGTCGCATTTCTTTTGCTCGTCAGTATACTAGACATTTAGGATGCAGTTCTGCTTATTAATGTCGTGTACGTTTGTGTATGCCGGTTTGTTTTATGCGGTTTTGTCCGTTGGGCACAAACGGTTATCGTATGCACGTACACACGTAAATACAAGCAAGCAAGCAAATACGCAGGAAGGCAGGCACGCACGCAGGCAGGCACGCACATACACACCCACACACGCAGGCACCCACGCAGGGACGCATACGCACACACACACACACATACACACACACACCACACATACACACACACAAACAGACACACACTCATGCACCAGCTTACATCCCCTCACAGATCCCTCAGCCCCCACCCCCCTCCCCATCCTCCAACTCCCCCTCCTCCCCCTCCCCCTCACCTGCCGCCGTCAGCGTGTACCTGGAAGACTGCAAGCGAGTCCGCCGCAGTAATCTTCTTTGAGTCAGCACAATCTTATGTCTACGTAAGATTGTTGTTTACATTTACTGACAGTTTTGCGGTAATGAGTGTATCTTGTGAAGACCCAGTATGCAAAAGGCCATCGTGCCGAAGTCGTCCGCAGTGGCCGGGCAAGCGCACGATGTGAGTGCGCGGGCCCTCTGCAGCTGACTTCGGCACTATAGCGTCTGCGCATTGAAACGGCGCAGGATAAGATACACGTACTTGTGTTCATCACAAGTCACAAACGCACTTTAGACACAGGCGTAGGAAGAATTCAGTCACAGAAGGCAGGGCCCGCTGTCTACAAGCTGACGCGAGTTGTGTCGCAGCCACATGTCACAAGTACACTTTAGTCAGAGTTTCAGAGGCAGTGCGCAGTGCATTGAAAATACCAGCCTACCAGCCGGCCCGCTGGGCTGAAGGTCCTCCAGTCGACGACGGCCGCATGTTCTGCGAACTGGAGATCCGTACCGCATCCTACGCCACTCTAGGTTCAGTCTAAATCTGTGACTAAGAATTGAAGCCGTGGGAGAAAAGGCTATCAGGCCGAAGTCGGCCGCAGTGGGCCCGCGCACTGTCGTGTTGGTGTAATCCACTGTCGTGTTGGTGTAATCCACTGTCGTGTTGGTGTAATCCACAGTCGTGTTGGTGTAATCCACTGTCGTGCGCGGCCGGCCCACTGGGGCCGACTTCGGCCAGATGTCCTTTGCGTGCTGGGTTACAGTCACAGGGGTATTGCAGATCCACATCAGTTTCAGTTAAATGGTCGGTCACAGATGCAAGAATCACAGAATTTCTCATGAGCCATTGTAGTTGCAGGGGCTCGTGAAAATCTGTGCCTCTTGCTGACGTAGAGATTCCGTTTAGATTCACTGTAGCGCAGTAGATAGAAAGAAACAACTTCATACGCTTCAGTTGTACGTTGCCTCCTACAAGGCAGTAACGGTTGAGGTGTGTCTCGTTATCCAACTTTTGGTCTACTAGTTGAGCCGCGTCAGGGGCTGGGTCTGAAAGGTAAACTGATGCTATCGTGTGGGCGGACATTGTCAACACCTTTGTTACCTCCTGCAGAATACTCTGGAACCGTAAGAGATCTGGGGACTCATCACCCACACGGTTTCCCTCTACCCTGTTCAGGCTGATTGTTGAGAAGGCTCAGGTGTTTTGTTTTGTTGCCGCCCTAGGAAGCTATAGTGCATTTGATTCTGTTCTTTCGACCCTTAGTGCATTTGATTCTGTTCTTTCGACCCTTAGTGCATTTGATTCCGCCCATTTAACCCTAAGTGCATTTGATTCCGCCTACTACACCCTTACTGTATTGGAATCCGTCCATTTAACCCATATTACCCATTTAACCCATATTACATTCAAGTTGATTCCGTCTTTTTCAACCGTAATGAATTTGATCCCGTCCATCTGACCCATAGTGCATTTGATCCGGTTCATTTGACCCGTAACACATTTGATTCCGTCCGTTTGACCCATAGTACTATTGATTCCGTCCGTTTGACCCATAGTACTATTGATTCCGTCCATTTGACCCATAATGCATTTGATTCCGTCCATCTAACACCTAGTGCATTTGATTCCGTCCATCTAACCCCTAGTGCATTTGATTCCGTCCATCTAACCCCTAGTGCATTTGATTCCGTCCATCTAACCCCTAGTGCATTTGATTCCGTCCATCTAACCCCTAGTGCATTTGATTCCGTCCATCTAACCCCTAGTGCATTTGATTCCGTCCATTTGACCCATAAGGCATATGATTCCGTCCATTTGACCCGTGTAGTGCATTTAATTCAGTCCGTTTGACCCGTGGTTCATTTTATCCCATCTATTTGACCCATAGTGCATTTGATTCGGTCCATTTGGTCCATAGTGCAACAGACCCCGTCCATCTGACCTCTAGTGCATGTGATTTCGTCCTAACTATGATTAACCCATAGTGCAACAGATCCCGTCCATCTTACCTCTGGTGCATTTGATTTCGTCCTAACTATGATTAACCCATAGTGCAAACCAGCAACTGCTACATACTTTCACATATCTATAGGTATTTGATAGTGCGCGCAGGCGGCGTGTATACATCTGTTTCTCGGTTGTATACTGACGAGCAAAAGAAATGCGACATTTTGGAATCACCGGAAACACAAAGTGTTTCCGGTGATTCCAAAAATGTCGCATTTCTTTTGCTCGTCAGTATATTATACGTCAAACGGACTCCATGCAGTTGGCTGAAAGTGCAAAACTACCTCAGTTCCAACCACCACGCAGCTGACCTCACGAAAAGGTCAAATGCTGCTGGAACCTATCGCCGTTTTGGACTGCCGCCTGACCTGTCGTCCAGTCCGGAATAACTGTTCAAACTGAGGAACAGATGAACAGAATCTTGTTCAGCAAGAGACCTAGGTTCACACGGGCCCCTGCCACGGGCAGGGGCTCGTGTGAATCTGCGTATCTTGCGGAGAGAGGGGCTGTGTGGAGGAGTGTTTAGACTCGATCTGTTTAGTCTACTGTCCGGAAGACAAAGCCAAGCATGCATGTATTACCAGCTGCACGATGGAGACAGGAACTCGAGAGAGGAATATGGTCAAAATCTTCTTTTCTGCAAGAGACATAGATGTGCATGAAGCCCTTAAAGCTACAGGCGTCACGATAAATTCTATGCATTTTTTTCTTTTACCAAATGCATATTTATCTCTAGATCTCTGTTTAACCCGCTCAGTGCCAGCTGACGCCGCAGACCGTGTAGTGTCTGCAATCTTCGTTAACCCTTATCATTCGGAGGGGCGGTCCGTGGCGCAGTGGTTAAGGCGCCTGCCACCAATGCTAAAGGTGCGAGGTTCGATTCCGGGTTCCGGCGTCGGATTTTTCTCCTCTAGTAAGTGTCACCGTTAATTCAGGCGGACCGTCGGGGGTTCTTTCTCCGGGTACTCCGGCTCTTCCTCCCCCTCCACTTTGGTATCAGTTCAGCCAACTTAATAAAATTTCAAATACAAAACGATTTCCAAATACCGTCAGTAGCTCGCTTGAGCTTGCCCTTAGCACCACGTGAATCTTCTGTGTTTACGTACAGTGTGTGAGTGAATGCGTGTGATTCACGTGAGCGTGCTTGTTGGGTTCAGTTCGCGGCTACATTCTGCGCATTGAGTTATATTATAAATATGAGAAATGCGCCATATAAATGCTATGCATTATTAATACACCAGTGTGTGAAATACGTTTGACTAAAATAGTTCAAGGGTAGTGCCAAAATAGCTTGGCGCCTCTAGGCGCCAAGTTATTCTGGCACCACCCTTGAACTAAAGCCATTGGTCTATATCCTTATCTGTAAGTACTATAATGTAGCGGTGTAAAAAAATTGAAGATTTTAGCCTCAGTATGACATGAGTTAATTCAACACCGAAAAACCCTAGCTGTCCCAGGAACATGGATTTAAAGTAGTGTCAACAAGAGGCATAGATCCTCATCAGCCCCCCGCAACTGCGGATCTATACCATTTGCAGTCGGGTGGTGTTCAAATTCTCTCGACACTGTACATGTTAATGTTAGTAGCAGGACAATACGATGACGGTCACTTCATTTCTAGTAGAGAGGTTTTGAAAGAATATGCTCATTAACCCTTTAACCCATTCAGTCCTGACGCACTAAAGCTGTCGGCGCCAAGCTAATCTGGCACTGCCCTTGAATTATCATGGTCGAGCCATCTTCTGCAACTGGTGCATAGTCATTAGATGACGCCTCCAAAATTTGGGAAATGCCGGCCGTCAGGCTGAATGAGTTAAGCTCCCTGTAGGAATCATCGCGACTAAAACCGCTACCGACACCCAAAGGGTTAAAACACTTTTTTTAAATTGTAGCTTTAGCCTATGAGAATGAATACCCCACCTTCGTTGTTGGTTATTTCTTTGCTTTTTGCACGCTTGACAGTGACCGTCTTTGACGCGGAATTGAATTCTTGACATCGTGACTGTCCTCTATTACAGGCTCAAGGGCTGGTATTGGTTCAATGCCCGCAAAACTGCCCTATCTGCAAACAACTGCATATCTCATTCTACCCCAGACACACCACAGCAAGATAATTTTATGGATCGACCATGATAGTTCAGGGTGATGCCAGAATACTCACAAACCAGATAGGTGAGGCTAGCGCTGGCAGAATTGTACAACAAACCAAGGGGAATCACTCAGCGCTGGACAGACGAACAGTTAGATCCCCTGCCCCCGCCTATCAGCCCACAGAGAAATACGCAGGTATAGAACAAGACGATCATCTACATCCCTAAAAAGGATGCATTAGGTCTCTTATATAACCCATGTCTTTCTCCGGAACTTATGGGCGCCAAGCTATTCTTGTATCACCCTTGAACTATCATGGTCGATCTGTGTCCTGCACTGCAAAGCAGTCTTCAGAGGACAACGGCAAAATTTGGGGATTTCGGTCTTGGGGTACAATGAGTTAAACAAGAATGCGCAACCATAGGAGCCGGACGAACGATGGTTTCTACCACGTTCAATGACACTCACTCAATAGAGATCAACCAAGTGTGACAATAATAAGTCACGCCAGAGACCCAGAGGACTGAAACGATGCACTGCGACTCGACAACATTTTTCAACCTTCAAAGCAACAAACTATACTGATCAACAAAAGAAACGCGAAATTCGAGTGTGTGTTGTATTTGTATGATAAATCCACGAAAATACAATTTTTTTGATAGCCACTGTACGAGCAACAACATGCAAGCATGCAGTCACCGTACTGTAGTAACCGTGTTAAGGCCCCGCCACACATGCCCGATTTTGAGGCCGATTCTTGAGCAGTTTCGAATCGGAGTGTGATCGGACCGGACTGCAAAAACGTGTGTGCACATTCCCCGACTTTATTTAGCCGACCGGTTTGAATCGAAGATCAAAGTCGTACCTGTTCAGCGAAATAGCTGCTAGTTTGGACTTTGATGATGATGTGCTTGCATTATCAGCAGTTTTACATCATATTCGGGAAGACTGAGGCGGGCGAAACATCGGCAACGAAGGTGGTTGACTGATCTTCCACCATTTGCAAACTGAAACGACGTGCTTTGCGAGACGCGCTCTGATTGGTTGAAGCTTACAATCGGGGCCGATTCGGATGGGAAAAATAGAGCAGTTTCTAAACACCCGATTCCCAGCCGATTGCGATCGGATCGGATATATGACGTCATCCGATCGCAATCGGATCGGAATCGGCTTCAAAATCGGGGCACAACCGGCAAGTGTGGCGGGGCCTTTACGGAGGCACCCGTGTTGGTTAGGACGCACGGCGTATGCTTTCCACGCACGTGCATACACTGCAGAGTGATGTTGGGTCATGAACTGTGTTCAGCAATGCAAGGCAATAATAATTTATAAAAAAATCAGCAGTGTTACGCCTTCTGTCACTTTTGCCGTTGCCACATCAACCATTCCAAGACTTCGTGTTCCCCAACGAGAACGAGCTCTTGGGCGTTTGGAAGCCGGAGAAGATCCACAAGCTGTGGCAGTGGCCTTTAGATGTCACATTTCGACCATTTACAGGCTGCAGCAACGCTATCATGCCAACGGATCTTCTGCTGACGCTCCCCGAAGCGGACGACTACGTGTGACAACTCCACGGCAAAACCGCCACATTTTCCGTGCTCACGTGCAAAATCGCTTTCAGCCGGGCGAGAAAACAGCAAGAGACGTTATCGGCAACCACCAGGCCCCCATCAGTGGTCAGACAGTGCGACGACGGCTAGAGGAGCATAATCTGCACAACCGCCGTCCAGCCGTGGACCTGTTCTTACTGACCGTCATCGCCGTGCACGCCTACAGTGGTCACAGGCTCATGTCGACTGGACCTGGCGACAGTGACAGAACGTCCTGTTCACGGATGAGAACCGCTACTGCATCATCCATGCAGATGGGCGCATAAGAGTGTGGCGGAGAAGGGGTGAACGCTATGCTGATGGCTGTGTGCTGGAGAACAATGCCTGGGGCGGGCCAAGCGTGATGATTTGGGTGGGATTACCCTGAACCAGACAGTAGGACCTGTGTTCTTCCGTGGACTCGTACCAGGTCGCGGAAATGGCATCACAGCTCAGCGCTACATTGACCAAGTACTACACCCATATGTCCTGCCATTTTCTCAGGGACGCAGAAAATTCATCTTGCAGCAAGATAATGCTGGTACACGTACCACCCAGCACTTCTTGCAGCAGCACAACATCCCAGTCATGCCCTGGCCTGCCCTCAGCCCGGACCTCAACCCCATCGAACATCTCTGGGACCAACTGCAAAGGGAGGTAAACGCTGTACGCCCCAGACCAACGACAGCCGCAGAACTGGAGAATACCATTGTCCAGGCCTGGAACAACATCCCCAGGGCAGCTGTCAACCGCCTGATGCACTCTATGCGCCGATGCTGCCAAGCCGTCATCAAAGCCAATGGGGGTCACACGCCATATTGACTTTGTGCTGTGCCATGCTTGCTCCAAATACAGAATAAACTTCCATACTGATTACGCTGGTGTCCATGATTTTATTCCTAAAATGTCGATAACATCTGTTGTATGGTTTGTCCGAAATCGAAATGTGATTTGAAGGAGCTACTTCGCGTCTCTTTTGTTGATCAGTATATATATGAAATCCGGCCTGCCATGAACAAACACTTTGCTACAAATGTGTACCAAACTTGCCTGCTTATGGGAACCGAAGTTTAGTATCAATTATTTTTGCACTTTCAGACATGGTTCAAACAGACGTCAGTTGCCCGGATGGCAGTGGCCGCCAGTAATTTCTGAGCGTCATGCTCATTTCCGATTGGTTTGCACGTCCTGGGTCTTGTTGCTGTCGGGACGTTAAGCAATGTACAACGGATTGGTTTATACACATAAAAATTATGGCCTTTTTCACAGCATTCTGGCAGATAGCTTAGCGTCGTGAGAGCATTTTGGGATAATAGGGGGCGCTCTTTGTCTTTCAGACATCACATTCCACATTCCATAGAGATACCAAGGGAAGAAACTTGTGTCACATAAGTTTCTTCCCTTGCTATCTCTATGAGGAGTGTCGTGGAGAGCGTAGTCCGCGCGCGTAGACTGCCTCGCATACCAGCCAGCATTGTTTCAGGTCGCTATGTGTGTAGCTGAGTATTAATGAAAGACAAAGGTTTGATCTCAAGAGGCGCCCTCCCAAGGCGCCCCCTCACTAACACGTGCTTTTCGTTGCTGGGATTACAGACAATTGCGACTTGCAACACATGCACATAGCGCAGGGAAGGTGCAAACTCACGTACGTACGTGCTGGTCTCTGATTTTTGGCCGTAACGTCAAATTCACAGACCAGCACGGGTAGATGTCTAGCGTACAGCGTGCTATCGATTTGGAAGGTCAGACGCGGCTGCTGTGCCCGCCCGTTAACTCATTCTACCCCAGACACACCACAGGAAGATAAGGATCGACCATGATAGTTCAAGGGTGATGCCAGAATAGCTTGGCGCCTATGGGCGCCAAGCTATTCTGGCATCACCCTTGAACTATCATGGTCGAACTGTGTCCTGCATTGCAATGCAGTCTTCAGAGGACAAGGGCAAAATTTAATGATTTCGGTGTTGGGGTAGAATGAGTTAAAGCAGGTCCATCTGCCACAGGCTCTTAGCCCCTTCACTGCCGATAAAAGATGAACGCGATCCAACTGCAAGAGGCATAGATTCTCATTAGCCCCCGCGACTGCGGGGGCTTATGAGGATCTATGCCTCTTGCTGAGACTAATGTGTATTCATGTTTTTTGGACGGTCGTGGTTTTTGGTCGTTCGACGAACGCAGGTTTCATAAACACAACGTACGTCCGTGGGCAGGGAAGCGGTTAACCTTTGCAGCTTGCTGTGTGCTCAGTGTAGCCCATGATGATTTGTTATCGTACTGACAAAGGTCAGCGACGTTTACATCTGTATTTCTAGCCCCTAGGAGGGAATTGAGGGGTTTAGAGCGACGACCAAGAGAATACGACCTAGACGGAATTCACCTTTTGAAGATTGGTGCTGACATCACCAAATATTTTTGTTGCGAGCTGGTCTGTGATTTTGGACCTTGCAGTCTCAAGGCCGTGAGGTCTGAAGTCACAGATCAGTACACGTTTCTGATCACGTGAGTCAGATGGTCGTCATAACTGAATTTGCAACAGACCCGTGATGGTTTGGTAGCGAAAGTCAAGTCTGTTTATATATATATATATATATATATATATATATATATATATATATATTTTTTTTTTTTCTTTTCCGACAGCATTATTTTCTGTCTAGGTCGCTACTTCAGACAGCATTATTTTCTGTCTAGGTCGCTACTTCAGACAGCATTATTTTCTGTCTAGGTCGCTACTTCAGACAGCATTATTTTCTGTCTAGGTCGCTACTTCAGACAGCATTATTTTCTGTCTAGGTCGCTACTTCAGACAGCATTATTTTCTGTCTAGGTCGCTACTTCAGACAGCATTAATTTCTGTCTAGGTCGCTACTTCAGACAGCATTATTTTCTGTCTAGGTCGCTACTTCAGACAACATTATTTTCTGTCTAGGTCGCTACTTCAGACAGCATTATTTTCTGTCTAGGTCGCTACTTCAGACAGCATTATTTTCTGTCTAGGTCGCTACTTCAGACAGCATTATTTTCTGTCTAGGTCGCTACTTCAGACAACATTATTTTCTGTCTAGGTCGCTACTTCAGACAGCATTATTTTCTGTCTAGGTCGCTACTTCAGACGGCATTATTTTCTGTCTAGGTCGCTACTTCTGCCCAGTAAGCAAAGGTCATCGGGCCCTCGACGGCCGCAGTTTGCCCGCGCACGGGATGCCTGACACACATGTTAGTAATAGACATTTCTGACATCACACCCAGGAGACTGTGACCTCTCTCGTGAAAGTACAAAATGTATCTTTTTCAGTGACGCCAGCAATATCGTCCTGATTTCCTGGCTGATCCTCATTCCGCCGGCTGTCACAGCAAGCAACGTATCCGAAATGCCGAGTACATCCTGCGATTGCGGCACCCAAGCCGGTGGCCAAACGGCCGAACGCGCGATCGTCGACGAGGCTTTAGACTTTTCGCTTCCTTTAAGCCCTTCACTCCTGAGGAAAAAGTGAACGCTATCCAATCGCAAGAGACATAGATCCTCATGAGGCCGCCCCCCCCCCCTCCTCCCTCGCCCCCGTAGTCGCAGTTAATGAGTTGAGCACTGTGATAGAAAAACATATTACAGTTGATAAAAACTGTAAGCAGTATTTAGTCAAGAAATATCTCTTGCTCAGGAACGGGCCCGACCGGACCAGATATCTGTTTTGAAGGTCTATCTCTGTTTATTTTTTCGCGCCTCCATTTTCTTCTATTAGCGCCTCCATTTTTTCCCCCAGCATTCCTTCTGTCAGGACGTGAAATGGAAACAGATTGTTCCGCGTGAACCCGCGCACTCCCGCACGATAAAGAACCAGTTAGGAGGTAAATTGTTTTCATGGTGTAAACTGATTTTTGTCGGCTTACAGTTCACTGTACCGCCTTGGACACATTAACCATTTGCGTGTCGGTAGCGGTTTTTGTCGCGATGATTCTTGTAGGAATAATCGCGACAAAAACCGCTACCGACGCGCAAAGGGTTAACACTTTCACACCCTAATACAGTCCACTTCGTTTATTGAAAAAAATAAAAATATAAAAATAAAACTCGAACATAACAAAACCCGGAACTTGGTGTACTTCAGTACAGGCCCCGAAAAAACTTGCTTTATTTACAGTATGTAATACGCGATTTCCGAAAATCAGAAGTTGGTCAAAGTTGCACGTGTTTTGTCGAAAACTGGATTACAAGCTCGCACATACATGTGATATCGCACGTTTGTCCGGTCTTTAAACCCTTATCATTCGGAATACACCGGTGTGTGAAATAAGTTGACTAAAATAGTTCAAGGGTAGTGCCAGAATAGCTTGGCGCCTCTAGGCTCCAAGCTATTTTGGCACCACCCTTAAACTAAAGTCATTGGTCAACATCCTTATCTGTAAGTACTATAATGTAGCTTGCATATGGCAGTGTACAGATTTGAAACTTTTAGCCTCGGTATGATATGGGTTAATCCACTGTTTTCGTCGAAACAGTTTTGACCTATTTCTGATTTCTGAATAACGTCCGTTCACATCGCTTGTAACAAACTTAGGATATAACAGCAGAGTTTGGTCTTTTGGCATGTTGCTCATGTATCTGAAGTTCAATGTTAAAGCCGTGTTATCATGTACTAGGCGGTAAGCTTAGTGTTTGTATAGCGGTGCGACAAGCAACATTCTAAGAATTGTTGCGATTTGTTGTCGCGTACTGAAAACCACGCTCCCTTCACGGCTGAATCGCCTTTGATTCGTTCCATGGGGCGATACAATCGGTACAATTTTGTTGCGCCGCTCTCTCTGTGGCACCGCAATCGCGCCGCAATCGTGCTGCTGTCACTTCACGCATATGGAAACACTCCTTTATTTTCATGTTCTCGATCCGTGTCGCAGTCGCCACTTTTGCGTCTTGTGGCGCTGCTGTATGGAAACGCCCCCTTGAAGGCCCACTACCGCCTTAGCTGTTCCAAGATACACTTCTGTAACAGATGGTTACGAAACTCTACACACAGGTCTAGAAATACGACGATATCGGTACGAGAGACAGCTAAAAATAGATTGACACGCTAACGGCTACGCAGAATAAATAAGTGCGATTACGCGTGTGCTTTTGCTGCGCGTCTAAACTACTGTTAAAGTTCATTAGGTGTGTCAACAATGCATAACAAACACAAATGGTGCTGAAATCTTTCTTCAGATTTATGCGTAATGGTACTTTTAAGGTTGTGACACCTGTTTGAGGCGTTCATGGACATTGTGTACCCGTAGTGGGAGATGGATCGGTCATATGCGCCGAACTTATCTGGCACTATTCTTGAAATGTCATGGCCGCCATCTCCCGTTATAGCGTCTTAAACCTTCTGCCTGTCGACAGCGGTTTTAGTCGCGATGATTCCTGTAGGATGTCCGGGTGTTCCTGTAGGAATCATCGCGACTAAAACCGCTCCCGACACGCAAAGGGTTAACTCTTGGCTGCCTGGAGCACAGCCAACACGAAATGCCACTGAGCTGCAAGAGACGTAGATCCTCATGGGTCTATACGGCCTCTTGCGGACATCATTTTTGTATCTATGTTCCTCAGACGGCTGGGGTTGAATCAACGAAGATTGCAGGAACAGTCTGCCGCGTCGACAGTAACAGTGAAGTGGTTAAGGACGGATGAATCTTGAACTAATCAGCTGCGTTTTATTTCGCGAAACAACAAGACCAGCGACAGAGTGAAAATTAACCCGTTCAGTGCCGAGAAAAATGTGAACACCATCCAGCTGCACGAGGCATAGATCCTCATGAGCCCCCGCAGTTGCAGGGGCTCATGAGGATCTATGCCTCTTGCTGACACCACTTTGAATCCACGTTCCTGAGACATCTAGGTTTTTTTTTGTCATGAATTAACCCATTCAGTCCTGACGTACTACATCAGGTAATGGGTCGACCATGATAATTCAAGGGTAGTGCCAGATTAGCTTGGCGCACTACCCTTGAATTATCATGTCGATCCATCTCCTGCAACAGGTGCACAGTCGTTAGATGACGCCTCCAAAATTTGGGAAACACGTGCGTCGGGCTGAATGAGTTAACACAGATTGCAGAAACACAGTCTGCGTTAGCTGGTACTATACGGGTTAACAGTATGATGTAAAACTTTGTGTGTGTGTGTGTGTTTGTGTGTGTGTGTGTTTGTGTGTGTGTGTGTGTGTGTGTGTGTGTGTGTGTGTGTGTGTGTGTGTGTGTGTGTGTGTGTGTGTGTGTGTGTACGCTACAGATGATGATGATGATGAAACGTTTTATTGACAGGATAAAGTTTTAGGCGAAACGCCTCTCTTACAAACTGTCCTGTTAGAAAAGAAATATTAACAGCAAAGAGTAAGAAACACAATAACACAATAAATCGAAACATGAAGAAATAAACTGGAAAAAAGCAATGCAAATAATGCGCACACATATCAATAATAGTGAATAATAATTTTATATAATAATAATAATAATAATAATTTTTATTTAATTTATTATTATTTATTTTATTTAATTTTAATAATTTTAAATCTATTTCTAATTCTAGAACCTTCAAAACTCGTTTATATAACATCTTGTTACAGTAACTTACTACCTGAACGGACTACTTATATATATGTGTGTGTGTGTGTGTGTGTGTGTGTGTGTGTGTGTGTGTGTGTGTGTGTGTGTGTGTGTATGTATAAGTAGTCCGTTCAGGTAGTAAGTTACTGTAACAAGATGTTATATAAACGAGTTTTGAAGGTTCTAGAATTAGAAATAGATTTAATTTGGGGTGGTAGTTTGTTCCAGACTTTGGCACCTGAGAACGAAAGGCTGGTTTTATATATATCGAGCCTGGCCCTTGGTAGCTGTAACAAACTGTTCCTCGTGTTTTGTCTTTGACTATCCAAAAATAACATACGAAGGTAAGATGGGGTTTTATGGTGAAGAATTTTATGCATAAGTATGCATCGATTAAATGTGAACTGTTTGTTTAGGTTTAGCAGTCGGATGGTTCTAAACTTTTCGTCGGTGGGAGAGGGACCAGGCACAGTTAACTTTACCCCTCGACGGTACAATGAGTTAAGTTTCTTTAAATGTACGTCACTGCATCCATCCCAGATAGTGGAGCAGTAATCACAGTGTGTCTTAATATGGGCATGGAGAAAGAGTCTTCTAGTCTCAGTGAAGTAAACGAAAGATTGTTGCGACACACGATAACGATAGCGATAACTATAACGATAACACTCTTTATTGCCATATGTCAAGGACAGAGGAATGTGGTTCGACGTTCTTGTTATTGATACACGCACAAACACACACAAAATCATCATACACACCACAATCAACATCTTGTAAAATTGAACACATTCACTGCTGCCGAGAAAAAAACCCGGCCCAGCTGCAAGAGACATAGATCCTCATGAGCCCCCGCAATTGCGGGGGCTCATGAGGATCTATGCCTCTGGCTGACACCATTTTGCACCCATGTTCCTTAGACCGCTGGCGTTTTTTTTTTGGCGTTGGATCAACAAACATTTCAGAAACACGGTCCCCGCACACTGTCAGGGGAGAGGGTTTTAAAACAGACTATCAGAGCCCTTGTGATTTCTAGAGTCCGAAATAGCTCAGGCGGTTAAACGTCGGAGCAGGAGAGCGAAGGGAATCGCCGGGTCGTGGGTTCGAATTCCGTCCCGGCCCCGGTAGCTGGACTCACAATCCAGGGGGGAAAAACGGATTTGTTCAATAGCATGTCCGTTGAAAGGTCCTGGTAAATCAAAGTGGCACAGTTGGAGTGCGCCTGAGTTGATCAGTGTTCAGGTCGCACTCCATAGGCAATAGATTTCCCTGTACCCCATAACCCGCCCGTCAGGGCCGTCCATGATCACCTCGGTGCTGTGGACGTTAAACCCGAACTAACCAACCTTGTGATATCTAGTTTGCTTTCAAGTTGCGCCTGAGCTTTTCATCTCGAGTCATCATCAAAGCAAAATCAACAACACTCTTAGCCGACACAGATTGATATTCTGGAAACCCGCACGTGCGAAAATGAGTCAGGAGAAAGGAAACCACGTCAAGGATGTTTACAATATTGCTTTCTGCGTGGTAATGGTTCGTGTCGTTCAACAAGTGTTTGTTCTGGAGTGCCCCCGTTGCATTCTCTCTCTCTCTCTCTCCTCTCTCTCTCCTCTCTCTCTCTCTCTCTCTCTCTCTCTCCCTCCTCCCCCCCCCCCCCCCACCCCGACCCTTTCACTGGCAGATACATTGTTTTCGAAGTCAGTCATTGCTAACTCATTCAGCCCGACGCACTATTTCCCAAATTTTGGAGGCGTCATTTAACGACTATGCACCTGTTGCAGGAGATGGTCGACCCATCTCCTGCTGTAGTGCGTCAGGGCTGAAAGAGTTAAGTAAAATACTACTACTACTACTACTACTACTACTACTACTACTACTACTACTACTACTATCACCACTACAACTGATGATTCTTTCGCTGCCAGCGTACGCACATATTGTTTTCGAAGTCATTGTTAAGTCAAATACTACTACTACTACTACTACTACTACTACTACCACCACTACAACTGTTGATTCTTTCACTGCCAGCGGACGCATATATTGTGTTGTTGAAGTCATTGTTAAGTAAAATAGTAATAATAATAATAATAATTATTATTATTATTATTATTATTATGATCATTTCACTGCCAGCAGACGAATATATTGTGTTTTTGAAGTCATTGTTAAGTATAATAATAATAATAATAATAATAATAATAATAATAATAATAATAATAATAATAATAATAATAATAATAATGACGAATAATCATATAATAATAATAATAATAATAATAATAATAATAATAATAATAATAATAATAATCTTTCACCGCCTAGTAGACGCATATATTGTGTTTTTCTACATCAAATAATAATAATAATGATAATAATAACAACGACGACGACAACGATGATGGTGATGATGATGATAAGAAAAAGAAAAAGAAGAATGATACAAAGAATAAGAATAAGAACAACAAATGGTTCTTCTATAGCGCAGTATTTCTGCAAAAGGCGTACATCAATATTATCTAACTAGGAAGAAAAATACAATGTCAATTACAAACGGCATTCAAATGCACACATTCACAAACACCCAGCACGTGCAACCAATATTGATATAAAACGCATCAGAAAGATTTCAAGAACTGACTTGAGATGACACATGGGAAAAACATGGTTACAAAGTAGCCTCAGCAAGACGCATAGATCCTCATGAGCCCCCGCCACTGCGGAGGCTCATGAGGATCTATACCTCTTGCAGTCGGGTTGTGTTCAGTTTTTCTCGGCAGTAAACGGGCCAAAAACGAGGTCTATGTGAAGCCAGAAAGATGAGTGAAGAAACATGAGCTGGGGTGTTAATTGAAACTAATTGTAGTTACGCAATAAAATCCTCTGTTCACATGATGCTAGCGTCAGGGCACCAGGCGTCCCGTCGCACGGTCGTACTGGTGCGGTCGCAACTGGCAGGCGTCTCGTCGCATGTCGCACGAAGGCCGAAAACTAACAAAAATATGTATATATGACCATTTGCAAATCCGCTTTATCGGTAATTTTTGTCTTGTAGCTTGCAGCCACTGCGCGCCTTGGAGCTGATCGTTTTAACTTTATTCCGCTCTGTGTTACGCTTCAAATTGATAATGATCGACCGTGATAGTTCAATGGTGGTGCCAGAATAGCTCAATTGGCACTGCCTGCGTTGACTAGTAACCCTCCTTCACTGTCAAAAAAAATTAGAACAGCACCTAGCTGCAAGAGGTATAGATCCTCATGAGCCCCCGCAGTTGCGGGGGCTCATGAGGATCTATACCTCTTGCTGAAACCACGTTGCATCGTCGACTTCCCGGATCCTTGACGTTGAATTGATTTCAAGCAATATCATCTGCGTCCACTGGCAGCGAATAGGGGGTGGGGTCGGGGGTGGGGGGGGGGGGGGCGGGAGGGAGATGGAAGAGATTTGGGTTGTAACGTTCGACATGACATATTTTTTTGCTGAACGGATGCCGGAAGTACGATATGCCTCTTTCACTGCAAGCTATGATGGCAGTACTGACGTCACTCAAATCAGTGCAAGAGGCTTGGGGTCCTTATTCTTCAGTCCGATATCCGTGTGCCTTTGGTGGACTCTTTTAACCCCAGTAAATTCAGTTGCCGAGACTTGAAAACATGCGCACTCGGCAAACCAATTTGCAAGAGACATAGATCCTCATGGACCCCCGCAGTCGCGGGGGCCCATGAGGATATATGCCTCTTGCTCAGACCAGTTTGTTCAGTCATAGTTTCTTGGACGATTGTGGCCGCAAGCATTTGGCCATTGAGTGAACAAACGTTCATCAGCGGAAACAAAATATGCTTCAATCAAGCTAGTGCCGGAGGGAAAGGGTTGAAATCGTTTCTAGGCATGGCAGTTAAGGGGTTAAGCCTACGAACTTGATTCTATTCTCTGTCGGTGAAGGGGTTGGCAAGTCTACGACTGAAAGATCACAGAGTAAGGCGCCGAGAGGAAATGGGGGCGGCGAGCGGAAGTGCGGTCACGGTGGTGGCGGGGGTTGCGCGCTCCGCTCTGTCAGCACGTGACAACTGCCATGCGCGCGACGGTTGACGGGCTTGCCAAACTGCCTGTGCAGCAAGAAATTAATTGCCGTCATGTGCACATTACAAGCACCAGCAGCTGTTACACGACGGAAAGTCGTCAACGCGCTTGTGTTGGCCTTTGACCCATTCCAAGTTGGAATGGGAGAGGTGAGGAGGAAGTTGGAGGAGGCTTCAGCCGGTGGAGACCAAGGGCCGGGGAGGGGGAGGTGCAGGGGAACTGGAGTCATCAGAGTTTCAGAGAAAGAAGAACATTTTCACAGATTCAGCAACTTTAACCCATAAAGCCCTGACATTATACAGCAGAATATGGACTGACCATGTTAGTTCAAGGGTGGTGTCAGAATAGCTTGTAGGCGCCAAGCTATTTCTGACACCACCCTTGAACTATCATGGTTGGTCTGTCTCTGTGAGGTAGACTTCAAATAATGTTTTTTTAAAAAATATTATTATTGATAATTTCATCCTCAGGATGTCATGATTTAACCCCATCGTTGCGAACAAGGATCCGGGATTTAATCAGTGAAGGGCCGGGGAGGGAGTGTGGAGAAGCTCGAGGTGGGGTTTGGGCCGGGGTTGGTCGAGAGGGGTGGTGGTTTCCGGGTTCTGTTAAGAGAAAACGCCGCGACCAGCCGCACGAATTTTTTCCGGTCATCTGCCCCCTCCCCCCCTCCCCCCCCCCCCCCCCCCCCCAACGATTCAAAACTTTCTTACCCCTTTGGGGCGGTCCGTGGCGCAGCGGTAAAAGCGCCTGCCACCAATGCAAGAGGTGCGAGGTTCGATACCCGGTTCCGGCGTTGGACTTTTCTCCTCTAGTAAGTGTCACCATTAATTCGGGCGGACCGTCGGGGGTTCTTTCTCCGGGTACTCCGGCTCTTTCCGGCCTCCCCCACGAATTCGGTATTAATTTCAGTCCACTTAATGAAATTTCAAAAATATAAAAACGATTTAAATTTCCAAAATTTCAGTAGCTCGCTTGAGCTTGCCCTTAGCACCACGTGAATGTTGTGTGTTTATGTGTTCTGTGTTTATGTACAGTGTGTGAGGGAATGCGCGCGATTCACGTGAGCGTGCTTGTTGGGTTCAGTTCGCGGCTATGTCCTGCGCATCGAGTTATATTATAAATATGAGAAATGCGCCATATAAATACTATGTATTATTATTATTATTATTATTATTTATCATTCGGAAGACACCAGTGTGTGAAATAAGTGTGACTAAAATAGTTAGGCGCCAAGCTATTCTTGCACCACCCTTAAACTAAAGCCATTGGTCTATATCCTTATCTGTAAGTATACGCAGAGGCAAAAGAAACGTGAAAACAGTAGAGAAGTCTCTTTACGATTTAATTTTGATAATAAATTCATAATTACTGTGTACAGTAAATTTACACAACAATCAAGCATCACAGATGTGTGCATCTTAACGTCGTTCTGATACAAAATGGCGTCATTCTACCAACATTCAGAAGACAAACACTGTCAATAACGTGTATGACCACCCAGGGTGTTGATCAGAGCTCTGTATCTCCGCCACATGGACCTCACAAAAGTGTTTATTTGTGCTTGCGGTATCAAGTGCCAGACGCGGCCAATGGCGGCACTTAGCTGGGCAGCGGTTGGAGGTCTTGCCGCCAACTTGTTGAGCTTCCTCTGCAGAACATCCCAAAACTGTTCAGTTGAGTTAAGGTCAGGTGAGCGAGCTGGATGGGGGAGCAGATTGATGTTGTTGTGTTGCAGGAAGGCTTGTGTGACACGTGCCCTGTGCAGCCTTGCATTATCATGCTGGCACAGGTGGTTTGGGTGACGCTGGAAGCACCGCATGAGGTCTCAGCATTTGGTTGATGTATCGGTCAGCATTGACGCCATTTCCTCGTCCTCGGCCGACATTTTGGACGACCACAGGTCCTATTTGCTGGTTAACCCCGACTGCCCCCCAAATCATCACGCTTTCACCTCCCCATCTGCTCCGCTGCAAGATGTTAGCAGCTCGAAACCGCTGTCCATGTCTTCGCCAGATCCTGATACGGCCATCAGACGGATCAATGCAAAACCTGCTTTCGTCAGTGAAGAGGACCCTGCGCCAGTCACGATGACGCCAGTTGATGTGGTATTGCGCCCACTGCAGACGGTTCCGGTGGTGCCAAGCAGTCGAGATGGGTCGTCTAGCTGGACGCCTGCAATAGAGCTCTCCTGAAATCAGCCTTCGACGTACGGTTACTTAGGGCACTAATCGGTCTCCCGTACTTGCCAAGGGTGTTTCTGGCCGTGTTGGCAGCGGTCTCGCGGGGATTCCTTATATGCTGACGTCGAATAATACGGTCTTGTGCTGCTGTCGTTGCCTTCGGCCTGCCGCTCCTCGGACTATCATTATGGTGATGGTTGTCTGGAAACGGCTCTGAAGGCGATAAACAGTGGAGACATGCACGCCCAGAGCGATAGCGACCTGTTGTGGTGACTCCCCGGCGGCGTCCAGACGTCCCAGTGCTCTTTCGCGATCTTGGGCTGAAAGTCTTGGCATCTTGATTTAGCAGCAGATTTGGGCTTTTTAAAACATTTTGTAGGCGGAGTATTTATAGCCTGGGTTCACTGAGCAGCGTGAGCTGATGTTCACATTTCTGCACGTGGTGCAAGTTTGTCACATGACGCATGCTGACCCCGTGCAGAGAAGGCTGACTCGGCACTAATCGCACAGTGCGGTGGGTAAAACAACGGCTAGTACTGCAAGAACTAAGCTTGCTGCACGTGCTGACAACAGTCACTTCGATCTGTAATCAAATTATTAACGTTTTAATGGTTCCTTTCTTTTTCGCGTTTTTTTTTATGCCTCATAGTTTCCTATAATGTAGCTTGCATATGGCAATGTACAAATTTGAAGATTTTAGTCTCAGTATGATATGGGTTATTGCATGTTCATGATCTGCAAAAAGGGTGTTATCGTAATACCACGACATTGAGAAGGCACCAATACCCCACCGCCCTCCTTAGCTTACACAAACGGGAAACAGGAAATTTGTTATAAAACGCAAAAAAGAATATGCCGCTTGGAGTCGGCGGTTAAAGGAGGAAACTGTGACTTTAGATGTACTGAATAACCCTGAGTTATTCTCCGCAAACTGTGTTTTTGCAAACTTCAGTTCAATACCAACACCCCTAGCTGTCCCAGGAGGATGGATTCAAAGTGGTTTCAGCAAGAGGCATAAATCCTCATGAGCCCCCGCGACTGCAGGGACTCATGAGGATCTATACCTCTTGCAGTTGGGTGGCGTTCAAAGTTTCACGGCGCTTAACGGATTAATATGCAAAATAAACCTGTAGACATACTAGGGACGCTACGCCTTCATGCTAATTTGTCTTACCCTAGTTTACGAAAATAGTAGACAATTGATACAATTACAAAATATGTAAAAGGAAATGACATTAAGAAACAAGACTGCGCGGCCTCAAACACAACTTATCAGGTGCAACAGACCATTGAGCAACACACGTCCAATATTAAAGACTACAAGCAGCGCATATTTGTTTATTTGCCTTTTTTTTTTTTTTTTTTGCAGAGGGGTTGTCGCTTACGCTATCGCGTCGGTAGCGGTTTTGGTCGCGATGATTCCTATAGGAACTGCCGACACGCAACATAAAAAGAAAAGTACATGTGAATGGACAAAGAGTAGACAGAAACATATATAACCACTCCACAAAATTTTCTCTTCTATTCTTTGACACATGTATTGCATAACAAGCGAATTAATATTCATGAATTTACTTGATATACTTTCCTTCTCAAAATCCTTTGCAGACCCCACAAATTCAATCTTGATACTTGCTTTTGTCAAAACGGAAATGCGAAATATGCTCATACTGCAACATTAACGAGTTCCGTATCATATGCAGTAGTGATTAAATACTTTTTAATGTATTAAACGTACGCATACACACGCATGAACAGAGAGCAGACGCCAGGAAACTAGCGAAACGAATCGCTGAATGAGTGAAACTGACAAGACGCCCTCTAGCGATAGCGTAAGCGACAACCCGATAAAAAGGCAAAATAAACAAACCTGCTGGTATTTTCCGTCATTACCTGTGATTTAATAACGAGTGGAAAGCGCTGATGTTTTCACAGTCAGACGAAATCTGCGCGCTCAGTCGATAGCCCGAAACGCAGTCGTCTGCCACCTCACACACACACACAACATTGAATTGAGTGTGTGTGTGTGTGTGTGTGTGTGTGTGTGTGTGTGTGTGTGTGTGTGTGTGTGGTGGTTGCGCACGCGGTGGCGCAGCGGTTGTCTCATTTCCGTTTCAAAGCTCGATCGTCATCACCTTACAAGGCCTGCATTATCCCCTCCCCTGCCACTGCACGTACATTTTGTTTCTGAAATTCTTGTTCATTCAACGACCAAAAGCCAACACCGTCCAAGAAACATGGATGCAAATTAGTCTCAGCAAGATTTAGTCTAGTATGAAATTTCGCTCTTAACCACTTCATTGCAAGTGGAAGAAAGTCTGGGTCTTTGAGCGCAGGGCAGATCCGACACCGCCGACTAATTCATCAATCCAAGGAACATGTATTTGAACAGGGTCCGCAAGAGGCAATGAACCTCATGAGCCCCCGCAACTGCGGGGGCTCATGAGGTTCTTTGCCTCTTGCAGTTGAGTGGCATCATTATTTTCTTCCGGCAGTGAAAGAATTAATCGTAGCGCTATTCTCGTTCTCTTAGACATTATCGTCACCCATTATAGATATGAATTGTTTTTTATCGTAATGACAAACCACCATGCTGAAACGCTGGTCTCACGTGTGGTTTCAAGGGTCTCTACAAATAATTTTTTTTTTTTTTTTTTTTTTTTTCTTTTTTTTTTTTTTCTTTTTTTATATTTGGGAAATCAGTCAAGATGGGCGACAAATGCCCCAGTTAGAAGGTGTCCAATCTTTCTTTCTTTCTTTCTTTCTTTTTTTTTTTTTTTTTTTTTTTGTTTATTTGCTTCCTTCTGACATCATATTTCCCTTATTTTTATTTTATTTCAAGGATAGATTTTATTTACTCAACTATATTACAGTGGAGCAATTATCACACTAGATATGACAACAGTTTACGTTGTACTCTCAAAAGGTGATTTGATGGACAGTTTGTTTTAGTTCGTTATAATGGACACATTTCATTCACAAAATCGGTATAGTACAAAGTACAGCCACAAGTTGTTAACATAGATCAGGTATGTGGCAATGTATAAGCATGTACATCACATCTACACGTACAGAAGCGCAGACTGAGAGGGCGCTCTTGTATGCCTGTGAGTTCGTGAGCGTGTATGTGTGTATGTATGTGTGTGCGAGAGAGAGAAAGAGAGAGAGAGAGAGAGAGAGAGAGAGAGAGAGAGAGAGAGAGAGAGAGAGAGAGAGAGAGAGAGAGAGAGAGAGAGAGAAAGAGAGAGAGAGAGAAAGAGAGAAAGAGATTACAATTAGTTTCACAGTTACTGTAATTCGAGATGTGAGTCGCGTGCAACTATTACGTGAATCTCCGGGAAACAATATTGTCTCTACCACAGAAACTTTCTTATTCTAAGTTCAGATTCAAACAAAAATATGATATCTATTGGTGTACCATATTTGTACTTGCTAATACACAGCTTAGCTACTAAGGAGACGTGGTTAATAAATGCAATTTCTGCTGCTCCTAACACGTTATCACGGTATCCCAATAAGGCTTGGGCAGGGGTTATACGTATCTGAACATTGCATTTTCCTGAACAAAGTTGTTCAACTCTTTTCCAGATTCGAGATATTGAATCACAGAAGTAGAAAAAATGCTCAATAAAGTCAACTTCATGAGGACAAAACCTGCAGTATCTATTATTAACGACGCCCATTTTAGACAATAAAATATTGGTTGGGTAAATATTGTGTAGAATTTTCCACTGCAGTTCTCGCAACCTCACTTCCTTTGTTGCTCTATTCACAATACCCCAATGCCATTCACCTAACTGGACATCAAACTTCATCGCCCAGAAATGAAGGGCATAAGGGGGACTGTATTTCTGCTGCACAATTGTTATCCTAAAATCCTTTGCTGAAGTTGGCGTTATACTCTCTGACATGGAGTCAGCGTTGTTATTAAGGCATCGCATGTACGAGGTAAGGACACTTCTCACAACGTTGTATTCCAGCAACCTCCCAGGGGAATCTCCAACAATGCGACAGACATTTTCAAACGACATAATCTCGCCATCTTTCTTCACATCCTCCACTCGATAGACGCCTGCGCGGACCCAGTCTTTAAAAAACAGAACGTTAGACTTGTACATTAATACCTTGCTATTCCACAGGACCGTAGTGGGTTTGTTTTTTACAGTATCCAACCATGACATTATGACGTCTCTCCAGAAGGTCGACTTAATATTTTCAAGCCCTTTACATTTTTTGGAATTGATATTAAATTCAAAGCATATCAAGTCATGACCAAATACACCTAGCGCATGTTTGGGCAAGACAGTATCTCTCGTGGGTTTTATGGCTGTACGCAGCCTCGCTGCCCACTCACAGAGAAAGGAGGCTTGCATATCCCTCATGTTAATCATTTTAATTCCACCCTCACAATAATCACTGCACATAACTGAACGTTTTACCTTCTCAAAGGCCTTCTTATTCAAATTTTTGTTCTTCCATAAATATCTGAAAAGCAAAGTGTTTATTTCATCTAGTACGTCTGAGGGGATACTGAGCGCTTGCATTGCATATACCATCTGTGAGATAATAAATGTTTTAACAACGCAAGCTTTCCCCCGAATGCTTAATTTCCGCTTTTTCCATTTCGATATTATACTTCTCATGTTTTGAATTCTACCGGTCCAGTTTTCCTCAACCTGTGACGCTGGCTGGTCATTTTTAAAGTAGATTCCAAGAATTTTAACCTTTTTGCTCCACCGGAGTACTCCATATTGTTCATCACAGTTCTTTTTCGAGCCTAGCCACATGGCTTCTGATTTATTCTTATTAAGCTGTAGGCCCGAAAATTTTGAGAAATGAGCAACTATGGCAAGAGCGTTTCTTAGGTCATGTTCGTCTCTCAAGAACATGGTTACATCATCAGCGTAGAGAAGAATCTTTAATAACTTCAGTTCGTCGGATCCATCATACGGCATTACAAGTCCCTTTATTTCTTTGCATTGTCGAATTTTAATTGCAAAGAGTTCCATCGCAACGACAAAAGCTAATGGTGAGAACGGACAACCTTGACGGATTCCACGTGCTGCTGGGAAGAACCCTGACAACCAGCCACAGTAATTAACACAACTCTTAGCGTCTGACATAATAACAGATACCCACCGAACAAATTCACGACCAAACCCAAATTTTTCTAAAGAATATAAAATAAATTCCTTTGATATACTATCATAGGCAGATTCGTAATCGAGCGCCAGCAGTAATCCTGGGGAGTTTATTTGGTTCATGTACTCAACGGTATCATCAATTAACCTTATAGCTGTAGAGATTTTGCGACCTCTGATAAAACCTTTTTGATCTTCGTGGACAATATCTCCGACCACGTTGGCCAGTCTAAGAGCAAGACACTTTGCCAAAATTTTATAGTCTGTATTTGTTAGGGAGATGGGACGCCAGTTTCTCAAAATATCTCGACTTAGATTTTTCCCTTTATGTATTAGAGTAATGACTGCTTTGGTCTGTGAAGGAGACAAAGCGCCATTTTCAAAGGCCTTGTTCATGGAGTCCACCACAAGATCCTTCAGATGGGCCCAAAACATTTTCATGAATTCTACTGTAATACCATCACAGCCGGGGGCTGACCCGTTATTTAAATGTTTCAAACCAATGGAAGCTTCATCTACTGTTATTAAACCTTCACATGACTCACTATCAAGGGATGAAAGTTTTGGAATTGCAGTGTCACTTATGAAATCATCCGCCAAGCGACTCATGGGGGACTGGTCTGTGCGAGATGCATACAGTGATGTAAAGTGTTTCATCTGTTCCTCCAGTATCTTGTTTTGATCTGTAACTACTGACCCATCTTCCAGAGTTAATTTATCCATTATTTTGGAATTCGCGCGAGCTTTTTCTAAATTCAAAAAATACTTCGTATTTTTTTCGCCTTCTTCTATCCACTTTACTCGAGCACGGACTCGAGCGCTATTTGCAGCGTGCTGTTCAAAGATTTCAAGTTCAATCTTTGTTTTCTGACGTAGTTGCTGAATATCAATGTTACTGGGATTGTTGGCAAGTGCTATATCAAAAGTATTCAGTCTTCTTTGTAAATCCTCTAACCTTTTGCTTTCCTTTCGTTTTTTAATTTTGCAAAAGTTTATACTGAGTTCACGTATTTGAATTTTTAATAACTCCCATTTTATCTGACTATCTGTTTCATCCGTCGTAGCCTTAAAATTAGAGATTAATGCATTCATCATTTTGACGTACTGCTCATCTTTGAGAAGGCTGTTATTGTATTTCCAGTAGCCTGGGCCTCTAGTAACATTAGATATACAGTACTTTAAAGTGACACATCTATGGTCAGAGAAAGACACCGACTCATGCTCACAGGAGAGAATTCTGTCAAACACTTCATCGGAAGAAAGCGCATAGTCTAACCGTCTAGCCTGAGTGGGGTTATTTCTAGACCATGTAAACTCCGTCTGCTGTGGGTTCAGTAATCTCCATGTGTCGTTCAAATCACTGTTAATCAGGTCTCTACAAATAATAATAATAATAATAATAATAAGCGCATTAAATAGGCGCTTTATCCCAATTGAAAATCGGCTCAAAGCGCCGCCGCGAACTGAACCCAACAAGCACGCTCACGTGAATCACGCGCATTCACTCACACACTGTACATAAACACAGAACATTCACGTGGTGCTAAGGGCAAGCTCAAGCGAGCTACTGTAGTTTTTGGAAATTCACAATCGTTTGTATTTGAAATTTGATTAAGTGGGCTGAAACTGATACCAAAGTTGTGGGGGAGGAAGAGCCGGAGTACCCGGAGAAAGAACCCCCGACGGTCCGCCCGAATTAACGGTGACACTTACTAGAGGAGAAAAATCCGACGCCGGAACCCGTAGTCGAACCTCACACCTTTAGCATTGGTGGCAGGCGCCTTAACCACTGCGCCACGGACCGCCTACGAATCTACGAATCTCGCGTATTTTACAGCAGCCAGGCACTTGCGCGTGCCATTAATACCTGTTTCAATTCCAGTGTCAATTGCAACGTCAATTGAGAGGGATGGATCGACAGTAAAAATGGAAAATGGATCGACCATGATGGGTATGTATCGACCATGCTAGCTCCAGGATAAGCTCTGATTAGCACTGCGCCTGAGCCGACAAGAAGCTAATCAGACACTATCCTTGAGGTATCATGTTCGATCACAGGAACGGATTTGGGGGAGCGGGGTTTCAAGTCCCCCTCTTAGCCCCCCCCCCACCTCCCCCTCCTCTTACCCTTCTCCCCACCTCCCCCTCCCCCTCCCCCCCCCCCCCAGGCCAAACATTCTTTAAAATGCTATACCAAAATACCTTTTCTGGAATTTGGACCCCCAATCCTCACCCCACTTTTCGATATTTCGGCGGTTGTTGACAATGTGCAAAAAGTTCCCACACATGCCCCCCCCCCCCCCCCCACACACACACACACCCAACTCCCTGCTTTTTTATTTTTCGGTGAATGGGAGGCAATGTCTGGCGGCCTTTCTAGTCAGATTGAAGGTCCCAAACAAACAGCTGGAAACCACCGCCCCTCCCACCCCCACCCCCCACCCCACCAAGCCCCCGGCAGGTAACTGATTCACTCCTGGATCAATCTCTTTTGCCATGTACCTAGCCCTTTGGGTGTCGGTAGCGCTTTTTGTCGCGATGATTCCTACAGGAATCATCGCGACTAAAAGCGCTATCGACAGCCAAAGAGGCAGACGATGTTAAAAAGCGTGTCGAGGTATTTGGTGCTGTAACCGAAACGGCTTATGTAACATGGTATCACCGCCAGCATGATTCAGACACAGCGCCAAGAGTGGCGGCCTACTAACCTTTCATACTGACACAAGAGAATGGGCATTATCCGGAATTCCGATGCTACTCTCTAACCCCATGATTTCGAGAGTTAACTCCCCTGTTACAGGGAACGCACAATGCCATTTTTAACAAAATGCCTTCAGTCAAACGTTGCGCTTGGGGAGAATGCAAAACAGACAGCAGATATCCTGAACGCTGCATTGTAGTAAAATTCCCTCATTTAACATGAGGGTAAAAGGTTTTTAAAATAAATACCATACAATACTGTGATACATGTATAGATTTTACCAGCACGATCAATACCATCTTGAATCTACACAACATACTACTAGGTTCTACCTCTAGTGTAGAATAGCAAGACCCATCATTTTTGGTTATTTTCTGCCACGATCCGATTTAACACAAACGAACAAGTGAAACAAAAAAATTTAAAAGTAACGGACCGGTTGCTTGCATAGACTAGTATCCGTAAAAATACACTACATAAATTATTTTAAAAAAATAATTGACTCACCCCCCCTTGCAGGTGCAAAATGCAGATAAAATGCAGCTTCTCGTGTCAACATCCACTTTTGTCAGGATAGACCATGTAAAATAAAATGGGGCTTTGGTAACAGGATCCCTGTCTCTTGTCCTTGGTTTGACTGAGGCCTTCACTGCGAAATAGCCATCAGTCATTTGGATTGTTTCCAAGCTGTTCACATAACCATCTTGCATCAGGCTATAGGCTTCTGATCGTCTGTAGTCCTTTATGGCTGATAAGTTCATGTTCTGATTTAGTAAATATGTACAGATGTCGAATATAGAGAACTCTGGCAAAATATTCAGGTCTGTAGTCCCAGATAACAAAGCAGGGTTCGACAGTTCGATGTTCCCATCTTTGAGCTTTGCTCCGATCACTTCTACCCGATCTTCAGCACAGCACTCGGGATCAACGGGTAGTCCAATGTCAAGAGCCTTTTGTACGAGATCAAAAAGCTCTGCTTTTCTGCTTTGGCCAACACAAACTCCTCTTTCTTGCAAAAACCTTTGTAGCTCGCTCAATCGCCATGCTTTCTTCTCCACCATTTTGATCCCAGTAACATGGGAGTTAACTCTCTAAATCATGTGGTTAGAGAGTAGGCGCGGAATTCCGAAGTAGGTCTATTAAGAATACCACTGAGTATGCAGGTCACCCTCAGTATAACGCCAGACCTTGCAACCGCAAAGTCAGACCGCAGTTTTGGCGTTCGCGTTTGAACGCGAACGCCCAAAAATGCGGTCTGACTTTGAGGCTGAATGCCAAGTCTGGCTTTGGCTGCTAAAATTCGCCGATACAAAGGGTTTATCAATGTTGTCCTGCCTCAACTAAGACTTTTCTCTCCTTCTTTTCACAAGCCATGTACCAGAGTTTCCCCACTGCGTTTTGAGTGTAACGGAAGGAACTCTCTTGCGTACAAAGGAGAAGAAAAGCAGAAAAGTCCTGTATTTTACGACAATCATCTTCAGAATTGTCCAACCTTATTGTAAGACATATTACGAACGTTTGTAAAGGAGATATTGCGAAATATTAACCCTTTAATATTGCTTGGAGTATTGTAATCTGGAATAGGTCGCTTCCATATTAAACCACAAAGTTCTCTTTAGCTGGCCCGCGCACGCGACTAACGTCGGCCCGAGCAATTTGTGCTCATTGGGTGTCTTACTCGGAAGCCGCACATCTGACGGTATTATTGATGATATCCTGTAACGAGGCTCGCCTGTATGTATTATTTGACACAGGCGAAAGTGAATCGGGGTATATCTTTGTCACGGTAAATGGGGCCCACTCAAAAGATGAAGTGTGTATCCAAACCACAGTACATTACACACCTGACATAATCCAAACAGGAAGAGTGCCGTCCCCAAACAAGCGTGAATTCCATCCGATGGAAACACAATAGGGAGATTATTCATTCATTTTATTCCTTTTTTCTGTCCCTATGGCACCGAAGTGATCAGAGACTAGCGCTTTTACTTAAGTTGACAAGGACAACAAACAGTAAAAAAAATTATTCTATCAATACTTTTTATAAAATACGCCACACTATCTCTTCGTGTTTAAAAAGAAAAACAACAACTGTCCTTGTATGGAAGAAGGAATATAATTTATTTTAATATTTAATATCAAGGTTAAGACTCAGGCCCAGCTATGTAAAAAGTTAAAAATTCGTATTTTAGATCTATATATATATATATATATATATATATATATATATATATATATATATATATATATATATATATATATATACATCATTTGTGATTACAATAAATTTAAAACAAGTTTAAATATTCTTAGTAAAAGTTTAAATATATGACTACCATACTTTAAAAAAATAGGATTTAACATAGCAATAGGGAGAGGCGATTTATTGCCTGATATACTGTACTTTGCTGGTAGGACATCTGGTCTGGATGTAAACAGCTTCCTATAGCACACCTGACCGAATGAAATAATGAGAGTGTGTGCTGGTCTATGCTTTCCGACCTTGCGGCTGGAAGCCGCAAGGTCGGAAAGCACAGACCAGCACAGAAATAGTGGTGAGATTCCACTCGATAGAAATACAAACAAGACGCGACATTTCGTATCGAGCTAACCTTTTGTATCAAACCGAAGCACTCGATCTAGGGAAATTGCGATATGATAAAGGTTCTCACGGCTGTGCTATAGCTGAATAGCTGAGCTCCGTTGCATGAGCGAGCTTAGTGTTGCGCCAGCCACTAAGCAAGGCGCTCGCTATCGCGGAGAGCCTTGCTTACTGGCTGGCGCAGCACTAAGTTCCCTCATGCAACTGCGGCCTGGCAGGTGAATAAGGTGGGCAACTCGCGATTTTTGCACCGTCATAGTTTTCTCCTCTCGTTCAGCGGCGTAGAAAGATATTTTTCATTGGTGGGAGATGGGGGGGGGGGGGGGGGGAGGAGGAGGGGGCAGCGCATCTGACATGTTACTTTTCAGACTCATTTCAATCATTCCCACGCACCAACCACCACCCGACCCCCCCAATAAAAAATCAAAAAGATTTTTTTTTCTCCCAAAAATTAGTGGGTGGGTGGGGGTGGGGGAGAGGAGATACTCTGACCACCCTCCCCATTCTTTTTCATTGAGGAGGGGGGCGGGGGGTGGGGGTGGGGTGGGGTAAGGTCTCCCCGGCCCCTCGGTTGTGATCAGCAAGTGAACAAAAATGAAGCGCCTAACTGAATGGGTCTGTCAGACAGACCCACTCGGGGAGTACATCACATGTCCACTTCTATTCAATTTAGATGCTTCGCACGTGGTTGTACCTAATTATCTAGTTAATTTACACATTAGCTTTAACCCGTTCAGTGCCGAGAAATCTGAACACCACCCAGCTGCAAGAGGTATAGATCCTCATGAGCCCCCGCAGGTGCGGGGGCTCATGAGGATCTATGCCTCTTGCTGACCCCTGTTTGAAGCCATGTTTTTGAGACAGCTAGTTTGGTGGGTTTTTTTTTTTTGGTAGTGAATAAACGAAGATTGCGGATCGAAACACAGTCTGCGTCAGCTGGCACTGTAAGGGTTAATGCGCTTCACAACTGTGGGGTTAAATTGCGAGGCTTGTATTGAAGTAGAGTGAGAGTTACTACACGAGAGGAAGGGTTCGGTTGGCAGACAATTTTACAGGCGTCTGGACAATCCGGCAATTGTTGGTGTTTATTTCGCCTTAATTAAAAAGCGCCTTTATTGTACAGATGCAGACCACATGTAGAGCCAGTTATTTCTGCGAGTAGCCCATATGTGTTTAAAAAGCAGTATATAGAAATTGGCTCTCTGGAACAGAACTGGCAGATTTGTATGAAGTGGGTGCTATTAACCCCAAAAATGCGGGAGAAAGGCGAACGCTACCCATCTACAAGAGACATACGCCCTCATAAGCCCCCGCAGTCATGAGGGTTTATGTCTCTTGTTAGTCGTGTGTGCTTTTGGTCGTAGTTACGCTGAGTTCTTCACTATAATGTCGGTCAGAGTGCAGTGGTTTCACACGCGAAATCCTGTGTTCACTGGCCGCGATGGGGTTAAACTCTTACGTCATTGCTGATGATGAAGGTGACTTCACCTTGTCCTGCTTCAAAGCTCTTCCAAGCCTTACAAAAATATGGTAAACAACAACAAACACGTGCCAGCAAAGGAATTGTCATTAACTTTCTGGACTAATCTGGAAAATCAGATTGCACGATACAGGGCGAAATGCGCTGTAGGTTAGAGAAATGGTTTGTTAAACGAAATTCAGTAATGAATGGCTACGCTGAAGTGGTGTCAGCAGGAGGCATAGATACTCAGGGACACCTGCAACTACGAGGGCTCGTGAGGATCTATGTCTCTTATCGTTGGGGTGTGGTCACTATTTCTCGGTTAATCATCCAACTTGCAGTTTCTTCCCTGCAGACACTGACAAGAGCTTTGAGTTTATCTGTGACGGAGGCCGATGTGCCGTGTAGTAACTCCTGTTAAGCAGTTGGAGTTAATGGTCTTCGATAATCTGTCTGTCTGCCGCTCTGTCCGGCTGTCTCCCTTTTTCACGTTCAGCCACGTTGTTGTGTATGTTTTTTGCCTTGATTATGTACAGTAGTTAACAGCAAGGACAGGTTTGTAAAAATCTGCCTCGCACCTGAAACCTCTTTCCTTGGAAAATAAAGCTCCCCCCTCCCTCTCTCTCCGGGCCTCCCTCTGTCCCTCCGGGCCTCTCTCTCTCTCTCTCTCTCCCTCCCTCCCTCCCTCTCTCTCTCTCTCTCTCTCTCTCTCTCTCTCTCTCTCTCTCTCTCTCTCTCTCTCTCTCTCTCTCTCTCTCTCTTCCATTATTTTATTGTTAACGAGTTCTCCATGGGAATGTGAAGAGTACGGTTTATACAGCGAGAAGAGCTGTTAAAGTGGAGACGGCTGGTGGTCGGAGTGGATTTGTTTTGGTTTTGTTGGAAATTATGTTGTTAACCCCTTCGATGCCAGTAAACGCCCCGGGTATGATTACAAACGTGGCCACCAATACTTTGGCCTTCAAGGCAGCGACATAAATCTTGCGGCACATGAACACATCTTCTCTCATTAATATCATCAGTGCTAAAGTTTGCCCAATCACCGCCCGTGGTCGCTGACTTGTGCAAAATTAGACGCGATCTAACTGCAAGAGACATATATCCTCATGAGCCCCCGCGAAGCGGGGGCTCATGAGGATCTATGCCTCTTGTTCAGACCAATTTGTACCCACGTTCCTTGAACTGTAGAGGCCTTTCGTCGTTGCGTGAACAAAGATTTCAGAAATAAAATATGCCTCTTGTGGCATGGAAGGGGTTAATTAATTTAACGTCGAAGAACCCCAGCCGTCTAAAAACCGTGAGGTCTGCAGGAGCCCCCGCAATGGCTGCCCGGCTCTACGACCATTCTCACTAGATTCCTACACTTAAATCAGGACACACTCAGATGGCACAAACTCAGGCGGACAGATGTGCCTTAGTTCATGTAGACAGGAACTGAAGAGGATCGACAGCGTGGTGTGAGCCGGACTATTTAAAAATTTTAATTGCATTTCCTGCGGCGCTTCATATGCAGCTGCCGTCTTAGATTGAAACGACTCAAAGTGGGGCACGCGGTGCACGCGGGAACTGACGCAAGCACAAAGCCCGGCCGGTTGACATGCACTGCTTGCCGTGAACGTCACAAGCTAATTTGTGTGTGTGTGTGTGTGTGTGTGTGTGTGTGTGTGTGTGTGTGTGTGTGTGTGTGTGTGTGTGTGTGTGTGTGTGTGTGATGAAACAGCGTTAGCTGTCAGCTTCACAGGCGCCATAGCAATCTGCCACTATCCTTGAGCTGTCGCGGCCGAAACACATGATCTCCCGGTGTGGTGCTTCAGTGACAAAAATTCACAAATTGGGCAGCTGCATCTTCTGAAGATTTCTTTCTAGTTAAGGTAGTTGGATCGACCGTGACAGGGCACGGGTCGCGTAGATTTCCCAGCTATAGACAAGCTATTCAGTCACGGCCCCTGGACAGTCCATCCGCCTTTTAGTCTTCACAGTGTGATCAGACCCAAGTGGGCTCAGTAACTGCCCTTATCCCTTTCAGCCCTGACGCACCACAGCAGGAGATGGGTCGACCATGATAATTCAAGGGTAGTGCCAGATTAGCTTGGCGCCTGTCGGCGCCAAGCTAATCTGGCACTGCCCTTGAATTATCATGGTCGATCTATCTCCTGCAACTGTTGCATAGTCATTAGATGACGCCTCCAAAATTTGGGGAATTGATACGGCCGTCGGGCTAAATGAGTTATACGCTGGACGCACGATGTGTTTATGACATCTTGGTTAATTTGACGCCAAATATCTCCAGCCGTCCCACGAACATGGTTACAAAATGATTTCAGCAAGAGGCATATATAGATCCTCATGAGCCCCCCGCAACTGCGGGGGTTCATGAGGATCTATGCCTCTTGCAGTCAGTCCGGTGGTGATCAATTTCTCTCGACAGTTAACGAGTATGAAGGTCAGTGAAAGCTTAAAAAAAATTAACAGCATTTATAATCCAGATGATCACCATATCACTGGCGGAAGAACACTAGCCAAAGACTGGTCCATTCATACCAGAGCCCCGCGTAGCTGCATCAGTGAGCTTAGTCCTGCGCCAGCCACTAAGCAAGGTGCCGGGTCTGCTATAGCGGAGCACCTTGCCTGGTGGCTGCCGCAGGACTAAGTTCACTTATGCAACTGACCCCAGGCCGTTCCCAGCGCGGGGGTCCGTGAGAAAAACGAAAGGCACATGAGTGCACTGTTAAGGTGAGCTTCTCTATGGCGGGCCTCGGGCTTTGATTGCTAAAATTCGCCTAAACAAAGGGTTGTCTATATGTGTATCTTTCTTTTCAAAATACATGTGAGTACATTAGGCCGTACACGTAACCGCGGTGTGATTCTGGCCTTTGTGAGTAAAGTGGGAACTCTCCTGCGTACGCGGAAGGAGAAGAGCAGAAAAGTCTTTCATTTTACGACATTAAAACTTCACAGGCTTAACTCGTTCAGTCCGACGGCCGTATTTTCCAAATTTTGGAGGCGTCATCTAATGACTACAGTTGCAGGAGATGGATCGACCATGATAATTAAAGGGCAGTGCCAGATTAGATTGGCGCCGATAGGCGCCAAGCTAATCTGGGCACTACCCTTGAATTATCAGACTCATGGTCGAAACATCTCCTGCAACTAGTGCGTCAGGGCTGAATGGGTTAAGTTAGTCTTTTTGTCCAGAATCATTATAAGACTTGCAAAGAACATTTATGAACGAGACATTGCAAACTATTAACTCTGTATCCGCCGCTTTCCTGCCGAGAAAACTGAGTTAACACGATCGAACTGCAAGAGGCATTTCCCTGATTAAGACAAGAGGTATAGATCCACATGAGCCCCCGCAGTTGCGGGGGCTCATGAGGATCTATGCCTCTTGCTGGCACCACTTTGTATCCACGTTCTTTGTACAGCTTGAATTTTTTTTCTCACGTTGAATTAATACAGATTTCAGAAACACATTCTGTGTCTGCTAGCAGTGAAGGTATCAACGGCGGAGCAGGTCGTTGTAAGCATGTTTCCTGCATGCGGATTTCCTGAAACGGGAAGCGTGTCAAAGCCATAATTCACTGCTGCGGTGCAATGTGACAAAAAACAAACAAACAAACAAACAAAAAACCGCCACTGCTCAAATTACACCACACACACACACGGCGACCCTGCATGATTTACGTCCCCCTTCAGCCACATGTTGCGCGGCAGAGATCACGAGAACTTGACACGCACAGAAGAAGAAAAAAAAAAAAAAAAGAAAAAAAAATTGAGCGAGTAATCATTTACTCTTGAATCATTATGTCTGGGTTTGTTTTGTTTTGCCGGGCGCATGCTTTCCCGGAGCTGCTAGGCAAGGCAGAACGTGAGACTTCCGGTGGAGGAAGTGCTCGCCGGTTTTTATCGCATTGATCAGGATCGGGTTTCCGGTCCGTTTGACAACTGAACGATACGAGGAAACAATACTCTTAGCGGCACGCCATTATTGTCCGATCTGTGCAGGTTCTGCGTCGCGTCTTCGCCCTTACCGCAAGAAATATTGGATGGTTAACATCCTCACTGCCGGGACAAAGCGAAAACCACAACTCCAAGAGGTACAGATCCTCATGAGCCCCCGCATTCGCGGGGCCTCATGAGGATCTTTGCTTCTTGTCTCATTACAGCGACCAATAAAGGGTTGGTTTATGTGGTTTATTTCTTCGCCAAACATTACAGAAAGTTTACAGAAACTTTTCCGATTGAAAACAAGTCATACAGAACAGCGGTGGATACGCTTAACATAAAGGGCTAATAGCTTCGCAATATAGTCATCTATAAATGTTTTCAGTATGTCTCTCAATAATGCTGGACAACACTATGGGCGAACATACACTATAGCAGTTTGCATGTTGTAAAACGAAAGACTTTTCTGCTCCGGCTTCTCCTCCTTCATGCACGCAGGAGAGTTCCTTCCGTTATGTTCAAAAGGCAGTGGAAAAACCTCTGGCAGTCTTTGTGTCCACTCGCATGGATGTGTGACGAAAAGAATAGAAAAGTCTTAGATGAGGCAAGACTGCGACATTGATAAGCCGTTGTATCTGCGAATTTTAACCCTCAAACCTTGCCATGGAGCAGATAATGATTACTTTAATTCATGCTCCTTAGAGTGACGTGTTGACTCATTCTACCCCAGACACACCACAGCAAGATAAGGATCGACCATGCTCCATGATAGTTCAAGGGTGATGCCAGAATAGCTTGGTGCCTATGGGCGCCAAGCTATTCTGGCATCACCCTTGAGCCATCATGGTCGATCTGTGTCCTCATTGCACTGCAATGCAGTCTTCAGAGGACAACGGCAAAATTTTGGGATTTCGGTCTTGGCCGGGTAGAATGAGTTAAGGCGAGCCTTAAAGACCCATCTTTTCTTCTGTGTGCTACAACTGATCTTTGTCACAGACCGGCTGCCAATATGTTGAAGTCAACTCTATAAGAAGTAGTGTTTTTGTTTGTGCGCGCGCGGGTGCGTGTAATGAGTCTATAAGCGCAGCACCTCCTCAAATGAATGATATGCATTTTTGAATGGTGATTGTGTATAAATTGTTTATAGAGTGCGTCGTACTTTTGTTTTCAGTTATTATTTATTTTTGTATTTAATTAACTCATTCTACCCCAACACCGAAATCCCAAAATTTTGCCGTTGTCCTCTGAAGACTGCATTGCAGTGCAGGACACAGAGCAGTCGACCTTGGGCGCCAAGATATTCTGGCATCACCCTTGAACTATCATGGTCGATCTTTATTTTGCTGTGGTGTGTCTGGGTAGAATGAGTTAAAAAAAATACTTTTTGATAATTGTGTTTTTGTGATTAGTTATTTTTTTGGCACAATTAGCTTTTGTTAAGCGCCTAGATCTCTAATTTCTGATGTTAGGCGCTATACAAGTACTCATTATTATTATTATTATTATTATTATTATTATTATTATTATCCTGGAGTCAGTTTGCAATGTGTTTGCAAACTGAGACCTTCATGAAGTTGATCATGGCTACTAGGAGAGAGAGGCTCACACGACATCGCACTCATCGTCAGCCAAGTACCAATGCGCTATAGGCCTACTAGTTCGGGCCGATGCTGGCAGTCGTTTGCCCGCGCACGGCCGTGCTCGGGCAAAGGGCAGCCAACATCGACCCGAACGTCTTTTGCGTTAATCTTTCCTTGATGAGTTAACCAAGCAGCACAGTGTTCTCGGCATTGACAGAACACACAAGACAGATACGCTGGTCGCAATGCTGATTTCCTGACACTTCGTACGTCAAGCTTGAGCATAGTACAACATGCTAAAAACATTATGGCGGTGCGTGTGTGGTCGCACTCATCTCAAATAAACAGTCGCTGATTACCCCAAAGCACTATCCTTGAACTATTATCAACGCAGACCACACCACGAAGTCCTTCAGACCTCAAACTGAATTTTAAACTTAAAAAAAAAAATTTCCTCGTGTGTGCGCGCCTTTTATTATTATTATTATTATTTTTTTTTTTAAATAGGGGATAGGGGTTGACACTGATCTATTCCAACAGTTGTCATGCTGGTGCCGGTTGCACGAGTGAGCTTAGTCATGCGCCAGCCACTAAGCAAGGTGCTCCGCTATAGCGGAGCACGTTGCTTAGTGGCTGTCGCATGACTAAGTTTCAGAAACTCACTAGTGCAACTGGCAGACGGTTTGTGGTTTTCAACCTTACGGTATCAAGCCGTAAGGTTGAGAATCATGGATCAGCACACAGTTGACGGTGCACAGGCAATTACACATACACGTAACTGTTGACACGTTGACAACACGAGGTTCAACTGTTGTGATTTTTGCTCTTAATTTTGAAAGAAATGGCGGGCTGGCAGATTAAAACCTCTGACAACGTTCCAAAAGATAAGCGTAAAAATAATCCCGTGCAAGCGAATCAGGTTTTCTGCGCCGATGACTGGCGGTGCAATGAAACATCATTCGGGCAAAACCGATTTACTCGTGAACTTTCAACCCGTGGACATAATAATGCGGTAATTGGTTTGCAAGACGCAATAGACGAACTTCATTTTATGGCAACCACTTGATCCGGTGAGGCTCAATTAGCGTTAGTGTGGCTTAGTTCAGGAAACTGCGGCTCCTGCCCAATGCGCAACAGGCCATCTGGCCGATGTCGGCCTGCGCACGGGTGTGCGCGGGCCAACGGCGGCCGACTTCGGCCAGATGGCCTGTTGCGCATTGGGTGGTTTTCTTGAGCTGAGTTCAGGTCAGTTCAGTATAGTTGAGTTGAGACGAGACGAATCGAGACGAGACGAGTTGAGTTTCGTTCGGTTCAATGCATTTCGGCTGATCTGAGTTTAGTTGAGTTGAGCCGAGCCGCGAGTGTGGATCGTAAAGTCGTGGAGTTGAGCTGAACTGAGTTGAGTTGGCTTTCGTTTCAATATGTTCAGTATACCGGCTTCGGTTGCGTTGCGTTACGTTGCGTTGCGTTCAGTTCAGGATAGTTCGGTTCAGTTCCATTTAGTTCAGTTCTGTTTCGATTTGTTTAGTTTCGTTATTTTAGTTTAGTTTAGTTTAGTTTAGTTTAGTTTAGTTTAGTTTAACGTCACGTCACGTCACGTTACGTTATGTTATGTTATGTTATATTTAGTCTAGTTTAGTCAAGTATAGTCTAGTTTAGTTAAGTCAGTTGATTTGAGTTGATCTGAGGTGAGCTGATCTGAGTTGAGTTGAGTTGCTGACTTGAGCTGAGTTTTGTTGTTCAGCTGTGCGTCCTCGTTTGCCTGACTTGTCTGCACTAATTTACTGATATCAGTGGAATTGGACACTCGCCTGCTGCATGATTTCCAAAATACGGCAGTTCCACAGCCGTTCAGTGCGCAACATTAAAATTTATTTGTACGCTTATCTTTTGGAACGTTGTCAGACTGAGGTTTTAATCTGCCAGCCCGCCATTTCTTTCAAAATTAAGAGCAAAAATCAAAACAGTTGTACCTCGTGTTGTCAACGTGTCAACAGTTACGTGTATGTGTAATTGCCTGTGCACCGTTAACTGTGTGCTGATCCATGATTCTCAACCTTACGGCTTGATACTGTAAGGTTGAAAACCACAAACCGGCTGCCAGTTGCACTAGTGAGCTTCTGAAACTTAGTCATGCGACTGAGCCACTAAGCAAGGTGCTCCGCTATAGCGGAGCACCTTGCTTAGTGGCTGGCGCATGACTAAGCTCACTCATGCAACCGGCACCAGCATGACAACTGTTGGATTAGATCAGTGTCAACCCCTGTCCCCTATTAAAATAATAATAATAATAATAAAAGGCGCGCACACACGAGGGAAAAAAAAAAAGAAAAAAAAAAGTTTAAAATTCAGTTTTAGGTCTAAAGGACTTCGTGGTGTGGTCTGCGTTGATGATAGTTCAAGGATAGTGCGTTTGGGTAATCAGCGACCGTTTATTTGAGATGAGTGCGACCACATAATGTTTTTGGCATGTTGTACTATGCTCAAGCTTGACGTACGAAGTGTCAGGAAATCAGCATTGCGACCAGTGTATCTGTCTTGTGTGTTCTTTTTAATGCCGAGAACACTGTGCTGCTGGGTTAACTCATTCGCAGCCAGCCGCATCCAAATGCGCGGCATAAGCCGCGCATCCGGATGCGGCTGGCCGCGAATGAGTTAACCCTTTACATCCTGAGGCTGATTTTTTAACATTTGCTTTTTGTCCTATGAAGGCTACATTACAGATGAGGAGATCGATCAACCGTTTTAGTTCGAGGGTGGTGCCAGAATAGCTTGGCGCCTGAGGCGCCAAGCTATTCCGGCACCACCCTTGAACTTTCATAGTCAAGTTTATTTCAAGCACTGGGTGTATCAGGATGAAAAGGGTTAAGCATCCGAAATGATCGTTACCTGCTTAGGCCGCGCGGAGAGAAGCTAAAAGCTGATCAGATACTACTACAGTTGAGCTAACATGGCCAACTTGTCTCAAGCAGCAGACGTCAGTTGAAGGAACGCGGGCGTACTCAGTCAAAACTCTTTTTTTTTCTTTCTTTCTTTTTTTCCTTTTTTTTCTTTTTTTATGGGGGAGGGGGGGGGGGGGGTATTCCAAAAACAGAGCCGTAAAATGTAAAACTCGCAGACCGGAACTCAAATAAAAACCAACAAATTAAATTTCGTTCAAACAGTTACTGTTTTACTGTTGCCGTGACTTCAGTCCTGCTGGGTAAGGAGAAGGATTTCTTTTTCAAGGGGAGAGGGGGGGGGGGGAGGAGAGAGGGGTGAGGTCGTCGGGCCGATTAGGCTTAGCCGTGCGCGGGCCAACAGCCGGCGCGGACTGAACGTCGGCCCGATGACCTTTTGCGCACAAGGGGGAATGACGTACGGGATTCTTCAATCAGATCCGCCCGCCGCGCCGGCCGCCACCAGACCGGCAGTTTCATTTTACTATTTAAATCGTTCAGAGAAACGATCCGGTCGCTGCAGGCAGTGTAAGAAATAGGGCTCTCAGGGGACATAATAGTCTTTAAATGACTCAACTAAATTAGCTGATTAGACTTTGAGGGCGATAGGACGGCAGCCAGAAACTCAGGAGAAGCACTTACAGACTTTCTTGTGTAGCTCCTCGCCGGCTGGACTGCCCGGGAGCCGGCAAGGCCCGCCGCGCCGCGCTGAATGCTACCCAACTGCAAGAGACATACTCTTGTTAGCCCTGCGTTCTTTGTTGTTCCATTTACGTCAGTAGTATTCCACAAGCCGGCGAACGTGTCGGTTAGTGTGTAGTATACCTTGTGACTTTGGAGTCAGACGCGAAATTCAACCCATCCCCCCCCCCCCCCCACACACACACTTTGGTACCGGTTTCAGGCCACTTTACAAACTGATTTCAAATACAAACGATCAAAAATCTCTGTAACTTCAGTCAGTAGCTGAACTGGCCCTTCGTCTGTCTTGTACTCTGTTTGTCTTAAATGGCGTAAATCCGTGTCTGTTACGTGAGTGTGCGCATTGGGTTTCAGTTCGCGGCGCTTTGAGTCGATTTGCCCAAAAATTGAGGAAAAGCGCCTGTATAATAACGGTATTATTATTATTATTTCTTGATTACTGGCAGCGAAGAGGTTAACGACAGACTCGAGCCATTAGTTTCCTCGACCGCATCTTTCCATGTGCAAGAGCCATAGAACCGCATGAGCACTTGCAGCCTGCAGGGCGCGTGAGAATCTATTTCTCGTGTAACTCAACATCATCTATTATAGTACTAGTATGTCGTCAGTCTGACTGAGCGAGGTCTTCATTTCCAGTGTGCGCAGATTTTGTTTTTGAATCTCAGTTAACCCTTTTCTTCCAGATACACCATTGATTGAAATTAATTTGACCGATAGTTCAAGTGTGGTGCCAGAATAGCTTGGCGCCTGACGCGCCAAGCTATTCTGGCACCACCCTTGAACTAAAAAGGTTGATCTATCTCCTAATCTGTAATGCAGCCTTCATAGAACAATAAGCAATTTATACAAAATCAGCCTCAGGATGTAATGGGTGAAACCAAGACATTCAACGCCAAGGAGCCCAGCCGTCCAAGGAACATGGATATAAAGTGGTGTCAGCAAGAGGCATAGATCCACATGAGCCCCCGCGACTGCGGGGGCTCATGAGGATCTATGTCTCTTGGCATTCAATTCATGTTCACGGTGACCGTTTCTCGGCAGTGAAGGAGTTACTTACGTTAACCCGTTCAGTGCCGAGAAAATGTGAACACAACGCAACTGCGTGGGGCGCATGAGGATCTATGCCTTTTCCTGACACCACTTCGAATACATGTTCCTAAGACATTAGTTTGGGGGAGGATGTTTTGGGTCTTGAATTAAGGAAGCGAACGGGTTAATGGCTGTATCACCCAGGATGCCCAGATGATGTCTGCTTCACGCGACGCTGACAGTCGGCCCGGGTATAATGTGCTCACCTGGAAGATCAGTTGCGGCAGTTTCATCATCTTTCATCCGGCCTTTACCACAGGGCACAGCGCGGCCGAGCATACAACATATTCTGCATTGTGACAGAACACAATCATAATCTGCCACCTTGATTGGTTATACACCAGCTGAGCGAGCTTAGTCCTGCACCAGCCACTAAGCAAGGTGCTCCGCTATAGGTTGTAGCGATAACAGGCGGTAACACTAATTTTGTGCCCTGGCGTCCTGGAAAGCACTTTCAGTTTTATGTCTTAGTAGTTAAGGGGTTAAAGTAAAAGAAACACGCACAATTCCCAGATCATCTTGTCCAAATGTCTGTAAAATGTTATACCAACCGAACCCTTTCTCTCCCGTAGTAAGCCTAACTCTACTTCAATACACACCTCGCAATTTAACCCGTTCGTGGCAGTTCGAGAAAATCTGAACACCACCCAACTGCAAGAGCTATAGAGCCTCACGAGCCCCCACAGTTGCAGGGGCTCATGAGGATCTACGCCTCTTGCTGACACCACTTTGAATCCATGTTCCTGGGACACGTAGGGTTCTTGCTTTGAATTAACGAAGATTGCAGAAACACAGGTGGCACTGCGGAACGGGCCAACCCTACAGATGTGCAGCGCATTTAAAGCGACTAAATAATCAAACTACTACCGGCCTGTAATTTGGGACGGTGCGGTTGTTAGCTCTCAACACACAGACTAGTCCTCAAATGATGTCGCTGCCCGAACACTTGTGGATAGATAGGGCGTCTGCAATGATGGCGTGCCGACTGACCTCCGATGCTTTAGGGGCTGGCGTCTCGAGATTAGCACGTGCATCGCGCGCCATCACTCGTCGCACGTGCTGACCTCACGTGTGACCTGACAAGGGAAACACACTGATTAGTTCCACAAAAATAGGATACCTGCACCTTTAAACTCAAATTGGTCTGGAGGCTGTCAATGGGCTTGACTTGCCGTGTATAAGTTAGTTAAATAATAAGTCTTTGATTAGTTATTTGGGTTCAACGCCGAGCAGGCGACTAAGGCCATCTCAGGACGGGAAGGGAAAATTTCTGGCCAGCCAAACTAAAAGAAAGGTTTTAACTCATTCGAAACGTGACGCCTCCGGATACGCGGCTTAGGCGGCACGTCTCGAATGTCAAGACAACATGTAAATCTATATTAAAAATATTTCAGGCTAACAGTAAAATGTCGCACAGGTCGTTAAGGGATATGTCTACAGATTCTTGAAACGGCCACAACAATAACATTCACATGGTCTACAAATACTCAAATCTTGCTGACACATGACAACGTTGGACTCTCTCAGAAAACTGGAGATTTTGTCCGGGGGAAACATCTCGGAACTAAACCTTTAAAGAGTCCGCTGTGTAGTGCTAACGCCTCGTGTCGAATAAATCGGCACACGACAGAAAAGTGTTTAACCGAAAACTGCTCGCCACAGGCATAATACCATGGACTTTGACGATAGTTACACAGATCACAGTGACGATAGTTACACAGATCACAGTGACGATAGTTACACAGATCACAAGCTTAGTCGGGCCAAATAATGTTTATCCCTTTGCTGCCAGTGATAGCTGTGACGAATTGCGCGTCTAAAACGGCAATTTGAATCTAGTAATTATGACCAATAGGCACGAACAACTTAGGGCTAACAAGAGACATAAATTCGCACGAGCCCCGCGACTGACTGACTGACTGATTGACTAACTAGCTAACCGACTGACTGACTGATTAACTAACTAACTAACTGACTGAATACATTTGAACTGAGTGACTGACTAACTAACTAATAGACTGACTGACTGACTGACTGTAACAAGCAAACAAAACTAAGTAACTAACTGACTGACTGATTCACTAACTAACCGAATGACTGACTGATTAACTAACTAACAGATTGATTACCTAACTGAGTGACTGACTAACTAACTGATTAACTAACTAACTAATTAACTGACTGACTGTAACAAGCAAACTAACTAACTAACTAACTAACTGACTGACTGACTGACAGACCGTATGACTTACTGACTAACTGACTGACTAACTAACTAACTAACTAACATTTGCAACTGTGAGCGTGATAGGACAAGTGCCAGGGGGAGATTCTCACGGGCCATGGTGTACTGGCGAGCTCCAGAAGTTGTGTGTCGTAGAAATCTCGGCTCCCATATCATAATCACTCATGTTTTTAACATGTACTTCTTTTCTCGTGTACTGGTTTGAACCAGCAGGCTGCTCTACTTGTCTGTCATAATCTCTCGTAATAAGCAGACGATATAGGAGGAAATGACTGCGCCGGATGGTGGAGTAGTGCGTAGCGCCAACCGCATTGGCAGCCAGTAAATCGGCGAAATTATCTGTGTGATAGGACAAGTGCCAGGGGGAGATTCTCACGGGCCATCTGCAAGAGGCCGATTTCTTAACCCATTCACTGCCAGTGGTCTCAGATTATGTTTTTTAAAAAAACTTTGTTCATTCAGCACCAAAGAGCCCACGTGGATATGAATGGTGTCAACACTGAAGAGGCATAGATCCTCATGAGCCCTCGCAACTGCGGGGGCTCATGAAGATCTATGTCTCTTGCAGTTAGATCATGTACACTTTTCATCGGCGGTAAAGGGGTGGACTGAATATCTACCGTAACATCGTGCAAATTGTAGACCAGGCTGCCGGGATCTCAGTCATGAACACTGCGGCGGGGGTATATGAGGACGTCCCAGAGAGCAAGAGACGCTCGGACCGAGCTCTGTGCGCACTAAGCTCGACTTCGGATTGACGATTTTCTGCTCACTGTGTCAGTCCCCGAACACTTACGTGATGAGACAGGAACATGATGTGCGCACTTCAAACTCCTTCACGGTCATGCAGTGAACACGTACTGTGTTTTTGAAGTCATTGTAAATTAAACGTCAGAAATCCCCGGGGAGCCTTCAAAGAAACGTGGGTACACGGAGGTCTCAGCAAGAGGTGTAGATCCTCATGAGCCCCCGCATCTGCGGGGGCTCATGAGGATCTTTACCTCTTGCAATTGGATGGTGTTCTTTTTTTTTTTTGACGGTCAAGGGGTTACTCCTATGCGAGTGCTTCTATCATAGTCATACTCCGTTCTTACGTTCTCAGTGGCCCAGGTACACCATCGGATGGCGTCATTACAGCAGGACATGGCTCTATCGTCACAATTCATGCTGAATCAAGTGTATTTTTAGACTGAATAAAAGTACAGCGGCCAAGGTACCAGGCACCACGCTGAAGTTATTATCGTCGATCCATCTCCTAAGCTCTAATTAATGCAGTCTTCAGAGGCACACTCCAACCTGTGGACTTTAGGGCTCAATGTGTACGTTCAATTTGTCCCCTTCTTTCGGGAGCTAAATGCCCTTGAAACACCCAAGTGTCGACTGATTGCCTGAACCCCCCCCCCCCCCCCCCTCCAACATTTTTTTTTCTTAAACAGAAAAACAGTAGACAAGAGAACATTTTAACCAGTCGTTGATGGGTGTTCTAATTAACCCTTTTCGCAGCCGTGAAAAAAACTGCAAGATGCCGTATAGATCCTCACGAGCCCCCGCAGTTGCGGGGCTCATGAGGATCTATACCTCTTGCTGACATCAATTTGTATCCATGCTTCTTAGACGACTTCGGGTCTTTGACGTTGAATTTACAATGAGTTCAAAAACTGACACAATCTGCGTCACCTGGCAGTGATGGGGTTAACCCGCATTTTTTTTTTTTTCTGGGCACGCAACCGGTACTAGCGTTACGCACCCTACAAATACTTCTTACATACACTGACGAGCAAAAGAAAAGCGACCTCACTAGAATCGTTGGCAACACATCAGCCGCGTTTCCGATGATTCCGACGACATCGCATTTCTTTTGCTCATTTCTTGTAGGCTCCACGCAAGTATCTTCTACGGTTCTCAGTGAACTCTAGCAGTGAGAAACTGGCGGGTACTGGCTCAAGAAATCAAGGAACGTTAGGGTGGACAGGTGTTAACAGGTGTCACTATATTAGTCATCTATTTTGTATGCCCCCCTCCTCCCCCTCCCCCTCTTTTTTTTTTTTTTTTTTTTTTTTTTTGTTGTTGTTAAAGCTGTGTGGCTCGGTGGTATAGCGTTTGATTCTCGCCCGAACGGTCCCAGGTTCGAATCCAGCTGGGGTCAAAATTTGTTCAGACCCTATTCGGTGCCCCGTTTTTGAAATCACTTCGTGGTGGACAAAAGACGTTAACCCATTCAGCCCCGACGCTGTGACGCACAGCAGGAGATGGATCTATCCTTGAATTATCATGGTCGATCCATCTCCTGCAACAGGTGCCTAGTCGTTAGATAACGCCTCCAAAATCTGGGAAATACGTGTGTGGGGTTGAATGAGTTAAGCCTTAAACGTTTTAAGATTAACGATTAATGTTGTTGGGTTTGTGTGTGTGTGCCCACCTCCTCCTCCCCCCCCCCCCCCCCCACCCCCCACCCCCACACACACACAGTCATTTCTTTAATGAGCCAACAGGCTTCTTCGCATCCTCATGACTACAATACACAGTTGCTGGAGATGATAAACAGTCTAGTTTGACTTCCCAGAGCTCAGCTGCCTGGCGGGGATTGGTGGGGGAGGGGGGGGGGGGGGCGTCGTTTTCCATGGCTTCGGATGTCAAAGATAAAATGCACGACGTACCAGACTTCGGTCACAGGCGCCTGGCGAAGGGCTGACTTGTAGTGCACAGTGGGCCCGTGACTGAGGGGCTGACTCATATATCAACACGTTTTGAGCCGGTTTGGCAGGCGCTTATCAAATATTGAATTTGTCGTATCCAGTTAACTCATTCAGCCCGGCGCACGTATTTCCCAAATTTTGGAGGCGTCATCTAACGACTATGCACCTATTGCAGGAGATGGATCGACCATGATAATTCAAGGGCAGTGCCAGATTAGCTTGGCGTCGATAGGCGCCAAGCTAATCTGGCACTGCCCTTGAATTATCATGGTCGATCCATCTCCTGCTGTAGTGCGTCAGGGCTGAATGGTTAACCCGCTAGGATTTCTGCCAAAGACAATCGGTATTTTCTTTCATCAGCACCTGGTCAAAATAGCGTCAGCCGTCAAAATCGGTCTGCAAAAATGCTAAAATTGAGTTATTATTCAGCAGTTTTCTGTATCTCTACCGCATCCGTAATCGGTATAAGTTCTATTTTCTAAGCAGTATCTTCTACCGGCTGCTAATTTCGTTTCCGGCATTTGCCTTCAAAACCCGTATTTGTACGGAGAATTCCATCAAAGGCGGATCAGTTACTTCAAGGGGGTGGGGTGGGGGGGGGGGGTGGGCGGGGGCGGGGGAGAGGGTGTTCCAACTTTTTGTTAGGGACCTTCAACCCGACAGAGTAGGTTTCCCGACGCTAGACCTCGCTTCCAGTGGCCAAAAAATTTAATTAAAAAAAAGGGGGTGGGTGTAAACTCCCCCAAAAGGAGTTTTGTTAAAGAATTATGGTCCGAAAACCCTGGAACTCCTCCACCCTCCCCGCCCCCCCCCCCCCCCCACAGATATCCCCTGTACCTGGTATATAAACACAGGAACACAGGTAGGGACGGGGTTGCACGAAAGCACTTAGACCCTACGCCAAGACACACGGCGCTCCACTATAGCGGCGCACCTTACGTAGTGGTTTACGCAGAGTTTACACTCTCATGCGAGGCATCCGTCCGCGGACTTTACGGTGTCGATAAACAGGGCACTGCGAGCAATAATCGTTTGACAACCTGCCACCCACTGTTTGTGTAAAGTCTGCAACCTGACCTCACTGATTACAGAACCTGCTGACTTGAATCATGGTGGGGGATCATAGTGTACAGCAGGACTTAGTTTGTTTTTGTTTCCGGGGCAACCACTTCTGCTCTCCCCCACCCCAAACCCCCCCCTTCCCCAACCCCCCCCCCCCCGCCACTCCCCGCTTTTGTTGCTGTAGCTGCGCAGTTGCTGATGTTGTCTGTTGCATGCTTTCTCAGTATCACCCGGCCTTGATTAGCAAGGCGATACCAGCAACACCCTTAACTCATTCTACCCCAGACACACCACAGCAAGATAAGGGTCGACCATGATAGTTCAAGGGTGATGCCAGAATAGCTTGGCGCCTATGGGCGCCAAGCTATTCTGGCATCACTCTTGAACTATCATGGTCGATCTGTGTCCTGCACTGCAATGCAGTCTTCAGAGGACAACGGCAACATTTGGGGATTTCGGTCTCGGGGTACAATGGGTTAACAGCCGGGGGCAAAGCGAATGTTACCCAGCTGCAAGAGACATAGGAACACTCGTGAGCCTCCGCAGTCGCGAGGGCCCACATGAGGATATATGACTCGTATTAGTCCTATGTTTTGTACACCTAGTTTTGTCACTGTCAAGTTCTTCACGCGAATGCCGCCGGGGCAGCTGGGTGGCTCCGCGGTGGTAGAGCGTTCGACTCTCTTCCGAAAGGTCGCGGCCGGGTTCGAATCCAGCTGGGGGTCAAAATTTGTTAATACCCTATTCGGTGCTCCGTCTTTGAAATCACCTCCGTGGTGGACAAAAGACCTAAACGTTTAACGTTGTTGTTTTTTCTTCACGCGAATGACTGACAGTGTGCAGTCGCCGGCGTCAGACTGACGCGCAATTCAGTCGTGATCACTGACAATGAAGGGGTTCAGCTGGAAGAGTCAAGCTTATACAGCGATGTATACACAGAGGAACATATCAATATATTAGAGCTTGAAATAGTCTGGTTAACCCCTTAACTGCCGAGAAAAAAGTGAACACGACTGATCCAACTGCAAGAGGCATAGATTCTCATGAGCCCCCGCAGTCGCGGGGGCTCATGAGGATCTATGCCTCTTTGCTGAGACCGATTTGTATCCATGCTTCTTGGACGTTTTTTGTCTTTTGGTTGTGGAATGAACACAGATTTCAGACACAGCAATGTACGTACTGTGGCAGGGAAGGGGATAAATGTAGAGGAAAACAATATGGGATGAACCATAACCCACAAAGTCCCTTCTATAATTATGGGAGCTATCCTCCCTGTCACGGGACTCTACATTTTGTCTTTGCGGACCTGATCCTGATGTTGAAATATCTCATATTGAACACTAAGATGAGGATTTCATCCAAAAGTCTACGGTATTGTTTGGAGCTCACATGCGTTTTTCTTTTAGGAACATTCACAGTTGTATATATTTTTAAGCTTATCCTTCTGATCCATTTCCCTCCTCTCTAAACCATCCCGCTCTGATCAACACACGCGCCGGCACACACAAACAAAGACGGACAAACGGCGCTTCCCGCCATTAGTACGCCCTGTGGGCTGGAGTAGCGACAGGAATTCTGAAGAAAAATAGCGGCACGAGCATCAAAATTATTATTATTATTATTATTAAAACGACGTCAATATATGCTTGACGTCATGGCATCGCTAGTCTCACGACGCCGTGTACACAGTGTCGAAATTGATGTTTCACGTCACTCATCCGAAAGGCACGCAGCCTCTTCCAGGGCTGACTGTTGGTTCCACACAGCCTCTTTCAGGGCTAACTGTTTTATGGGAGTTTATAGTGGATCCAAAACTTGCAAAAATAATTAATTATTATTGAAAAAGTTTAAGAGGTATAAAGCTGGCTAACGACCTCTTTCAATATGCGTTTCTCCAAACTAACTATCCAAAACTTCAAGTAAATATGACAAATATTACGGACTCTAATCTGGGTCAACCGACTTTCTATAAACGGTCTTTTATGTCTTCAATGTGACATCCAGTTACAACATGCTCGGAGGCTGTCTTAGCCACTCCTTAAGTAAAGTATTTCGCAAGTTTCAAGCTTGTGCATACAGCAATGATCTGAGATTCTCGTGTCTACATACATACGCACACACACACACACACACACACACACACACACACACACACACACACACACACACACACACACACACACACACACACACACACGCACGCACGCACGCACGCACGCACGCACGCGCGCGCGCGCGCGCACACTCACACACACACACACACACATGACGTAATGTTTATCCTGTTACTTCAGTTGTCAGAGGTTTAGGCCTTCCCGGCTTTGACATCATGGACATGCTATTAAATTCGCCCCACCACGACCTATAAATAGAAGGGACTTAAAAAAGAACAGCTGGTTACATCTTTATATTTTTACCGACTTTGTTGTTTTGCAAATATAACTTATTTTACATAATACACATTATTCGCCTAAATATCATATTTGCTTTACTTCAAATGTTAATTTTTGTTTTTGGCATTTGGAAATGTCATGCTAGTTGCACTGCAAGTACTGACTTCAAACAAGACATGTTTCCTGTTTCTGTCGTGTGCACAGTGTAGTCCCAAATCTTTCACACCGTAGGCCATTTCTGAACAACCGAGATCTTCTTTTGCACAGCGTAGTCCCAACATAAAAAAATAAGCTTTTTTTTCAGTTCGAAGGACACTGAAATTCCCTAACCTAACCACTTGTCATTTGTACAACCGACAAGAATGCTGACACGTGTATTTAGTGTAGTGTAGACGCAGTTAAGCAGCAGAATCTGGCCTGACGAATCGGACACGCGATCGATCAGATTTTGCACACTTAAATATGACCGTATTGTGGCCATATTTGTTACCTCTGCAACTAGCTACAGGTGCGCCAATCTACTTGCAGCTAGGGGATGCTAAACATGAACAATATTGACTTAGATTATGTCTGATCCACGAATAAATTGCAGCCTAGTAGGTCGTACGGGACGTAGTCCTTAATTCCGCTTCGTGCACAGGCATAGTCCTGTCTATATGCCATACTAAAGCAATAAATATACCCGCACAAACAACGCTTTTAAACATGGGGGTGGGGGGGGGGGGGTGAGCGGAGTGGAGGATAAAAATGCATCTGTGTCCATATGTCTGATGGAATATATTAACGTACTGTCCTGATATGTGTGTCGCACAAATACCGATTGTGGTATCATAACTATTGACAGCCGCGGCCAGATCGGTCAGTGTGAAAAGTAAGAGAATCTTCAGCCTAGCCTGTTCGTTACTATGATCACACTGATCTAGTCACAGTACTTAAATATCATGGTCATCGATCGAGGAGGGGAGGGGAGGGGGGAGGGACAAAGGGTTTCAGAGTCCGCCGATGAATTAAAAATATCTCATAGAACATTCCGAGACTGAGAACACAGCACGGCATGGAAACCGGGCTGGGGTACGTTTTATAACAAACATCATAGATTATCATGCGGTTTAGTATAGTCTACAAGCTGGAATACGAAGCCCAATGCCGCATCTGCTGACTCGGGGCTAACAAAATTGACGCCTTGCTACTGAGAGTGAGTTAGAGCTACGGGCGCAGATCATCACAACAGGAAAGGCCTGTGGTTGTTGCACGATAACGATTTAAAGTAGCACGACTGAAATGACGGACAGAAAAGTAGTGATGACGGTGCACGAAAATGCCCATTTACTTTCCTGTGCCATTCATTGACCACAATGCAGATATTATGGACCCATCTCAACACATCGGCCTACAAATGCCCACAGAAAATGACTGAATAACCCACAGATGTAACTTGTCAGTAAGGCATGACGTGGGTTGAATTACTCAAGATCGGCTTAACGTCTGCACTACACAATTTGTTATAAATAGTTGCAATATGTTTACCTCAGTCAGATCACTAAGATCACAGAGAACTCAGTGGTCAACTGTAAGTAATCTCACCTTCGATCCGTGGCACTGACGATGGCCACTGACTTTTGCATACACAAAAGGGCGCGTCTTATTAAAAGCGTGGCTCACTTTTCTTCTTTTGACTTGAAACCAATCACATCCGGCGTTGTCGAATGATCTCCAATGAAGTACAAGTATGCACTCTGCGCGCGCGTTGCGTGTGTATGTGTCAGAGGGAGAGAGAGAATTACGTCATGCCTAGAGTATTGCGTCAGTGTCTGACTTGCCGTTATTACGTCACCGTCACTGTCTGGTTTTCTCGAAAAGTTGCGGCTTTTTACTTTTTACTTTTTTTCTGCAAAGAATTAAATTTTACACACACACTGAAAAAAGTTGAAAGGATACAAAGCTGGCTAACGAACCAGTGTCTTTCTCCAAACTAGCTATATTCAAAAGTTCAAGTAAATAATTATGACAAAAATTACGGACTCTAATCTGGGTCAACCGACTTCCTCTTAGCCACCCACTTAAGAAAGTATTTCGCAAAGTTTTAAGCTTGTGTGTAAACGAATATCGGAGATTCTCTTGTATACATACATACGCACACACATACGCAAATACATACATACATACGCACATACGGCGCTTCGCGCCAAATGTACGTTCAGCAGCGAGGTTAGCGTAATGACTAGACATGACGAAAATTTTTATCTTTTACTTCAATTGTTAGAGGTTTAGCCTGCCCGCCGTTGACATCATGGCCTTTGCACACTGGGAAGTCACTCCGTACAAAGTACTAGACACTGGGGTCCAATACTACAGCGAATGAGGCCAGTAGGAGGCATAGATTTTTATGCACTCTCGCAGTCCGTCAGGGCATATGAAGATCTACGCACTGATCTTGCAAATGGAATGGTACGTACACTGGCTCTACGGCCGCCAGGGAGCCGCCCCTATTATGTCAAGGAAGCAGGGGTGCCCGGTAAGTCCAGCCCCCCCCGCCCCCCACCCACCCACCCACCCCCCCCCCCCCCCCAAAAAAAAAAAAAAAAGGTCCCAAAGTCGTCGATTGAACGCTTTGGACCTCCTCCATTTGAAGAACACAGATGTAAAATCGGCCAGCCAGAGCGGCAACGTCATCAGCCTCTGGCACACTGCGATGTCTTATGAGGAACTATTTTTTACGTAGATGAGGAGCTGAGTGAAGTTGTGAACTAGAGGAAGCAGGTCGCGCCAATCCTACAACAGTACTTTACGCGTACCGTACGTCCAAATTTCGATTAACCCCCTTTTCTCACACTCTTCTCTATTAGCCTCTTGCAACACAAAGATATGGACGAAGGATTTAACCTCCAACGCAAAAACTGATTCCACGCATAACATATCACAGGAGCAACATACTGATGCAGCAATTTGTTTTTCTTTTTTAACTCGTTCAACTCCGACAAGCCACGGCAAGACATGAATGAGCGTGATAGTTCAAGGGTTGTGCCAGAATAGCTTGGCGCCCATAGGCATAGGCGCCAAGCTATTCTGGCAGAACTCTTGAACTATCACGCTCGATCTGTTTCCAGAAGTGTAATACAGTCTTCAGGGGACAACTTCAAAATTTGCGGATTTCGGTCCTGGGGCAGAATGAGTTAAAAAAAAACCAAAACAACAACGATGTTCGCGTTTTCCGCAGTACTCTAATGCACTAAGTACGCTATAACTCCAAATGTCGTCTGTAAGCCTGCATACAACCGTGCACATGCCCCATACAAAGCGCCAATGTACACTAGGTCAACGAAAATTACTCAAATTTAGCTGTTTTCGAAACCACATGTCACGCCTCTTCCCGCTCAAAGTGACGCGCGAACATGCACAATTTGCACAATTTTGAAGTTTTACACCTAAAACAACAACAACAACAACAACAAAAAAAAGTTGAAACGCAAAAGGGGAAGAAGACATTAAAAAAAAACACTATTCAGTTCTTACAGAAATTTTACGTTGACCCTGAAGCAAAGCGCATGTGAGGCCTGTAGATCCAGTACCACCAAAACTCCCCCCCCCCCCCCCCCACCTCGACCTACACCGTAAGCAAAAGGTCATCGGGCCGGTCGGCCGCTGTGGGACCACTGCGCAGGCCGACTGATTTCGGCCCGATAGCCTTTGCGTATTGGGTAGTCATGTAACTTCCTCGGCGTCCGCAACTTAACTCATTCTACCCCAACACTCCGAAATCCCTAAATTTTGCCGTTGTTCTCTGAAGACTGCCTTGCAGTGCAGGACACAGATCGACCATGATAGTTCAAGGGTGATGCCAGAATAGCTTGGCACCCATAGGCGCCAAGCTATTCTGGCATCACCCTTGAACTATCATGGTCGATCCTTATCTTGCTGTGGTGTGTCTGGGGTAGAATGAGTCAAGTGAATGGCATGGCATTGATTGAATCAGTGCGGTCAATCGGCCATTTCTCCGTCGTGAAAGGCATAGATTCTCACGAGCCGCTGCAGTTGCAGGGACCCATGAGAATCCGTTGCCTTTCGCTGGTAGCGAATTAGGCCGTATTTAATTCAGTTTCTACTATGACGGAGTATACCATCAGTATTTATGCTAGCGACAAATTAACCCTTATCATTCGGAATACACCAGTGTGTGAAATAAGTTTGACTAAAATAGTTCAAGGGTAGTGCCAGAATAGCTTGGCGCCTCTAGGCGCCAAGCTATTCTGGCAGCACCCTTGAACTAAAGCCATTGTTCTATATCCTTATCCGTAAGTACTATTATGTAGCTTGCATATCACAGTGTACAGATCTGAAGCTTTTAGCCTCAGTATGATATGGGTTAATGTTCATCCCCCAAAATCCGGACGTAATAAGAGCCTGCGACTTTGCATTTTATTTGGGTCACTGGTACAACTTAACCCACATCATACTGTTCAAATTTGTACACGCATAATATGCAAGCTACATTACAGTATTTACAGATAAGGACATAGACCAATGGCTTTAGTTCAAGGGTGGTGAGAGAATAGCTTGGCGCCTAGAGGCGCCAAGCTATTCTGGCACTACCTTTGAACTATTTTAGTCAAACTTATTTCACCCACTGGTGTATTCCGAATGATACGGGTTAACGGAGAGTGCAACGTTGGTTGGTTGCTCGTACACTGCATAACCCCTTACATCCTGAAGCTGTTGTTGTTGTTGTTGTTCTTTTAAAATCTGCTTATTATCCTATGTGGGTTTGATGACAGATTAGGAGATAGATCAACCATTTAAGTTCAAGGGTGGTGCCAGAATAGCCTCTTGGCGCCTGAGGCGCCAAGCTATTCTGGCACCACCCTTGAACTATCATATGTAATCCATATGCCATACGTTTTCCTGTGTATATAATTCTTCAGGTTCTTGAAATGGTTTATGTCTATTATTTCAGTTTCGTGTGAATGTGCTTGTGTACTTTTGGTTGCGTGCATTTGTATGCCGTTTGTACTTTATTGTAGGCACTTAATTAGATTATGAAGATTATGTAAAGCACTCGGAAACTTTTTTGTTTTTGGTTTTTTTAAAAAAAAAATTTTTTTTTTTGGGGGGGATATTGCGCTCTAAAAGAGTTTTATTGTTATTATTATTATTATTATTATTATTATTATTATTATTATTATTATTATTATTATTATTATTATTATTAGTAGTAGTATTATTGTTGTTGTTGCTGTTGTTGTTATCGTTATCATTACTACTACTACTACTACTACTACTACTACTACTACTACTATTATTATTATTATTATTATTATTATTATTATTGTTGTTGTTGTTGTTGTTGTTGCTGTTGTTGTTATCGTTATCATTACTACTACTACTACTACTACTACTACTACTATACTACTACTACTACTATTATTATTATTATTATTATTATTATTATTAACTCATTAGGAAAAAATAAGACAAAGAAGCAGCTCCTGATGAGCCGCGGCAGTTGCGGGGGCTCATGAAAATCTGTGCCTCTTGCTGAGACCATTTTGAATCAATGTTCCTTGGACAGCTGGGCTCAGTTGCATGCCGGCGTGACCTTAGTGTTGCTCCAGCCACTAAGCAAGGCGCTCCGCTATCGCGGCCGGAGCGCCTTGCTTAGTGGCTGGAGCAGCACTAAGCTCACGCATGTAACGGAACCCTGGCCCTCTTTGGCGTGAAACTAAAAACCCGTTCAGAAAGACGGCCTGCGCCCACTGGCAGTGAAAGGGTCAATGTCGTTTTCTGGAGCGTGGAGATGTTTCAGGCGACACCACGTATACTGACGAACAAAAGAAATGCGACATCAGTTTTTGGAAACATCGGAAACACGAAAGTGTTTCCGATGGTTCCAAAGATGTCGCATTTCTTTTGCTCGTCAGTGTATAATGATCGCTCTTGAAATCCAGGTGGCCTGGGATGATGGAAGTAAACAGCACTGTAGCGGCCTTCCTCCACTGGTAACCCCTCCCCCTTCCCTACTGGCTTAAGCGCCCTCCCCCCCCCCACCCCCACCACCACACATACGGCGCACACCCTGACTCCCCACACCCCTCCCCCACTACACGCACCCCCAAAAGTGAGAAGTTACACACACGTAACAAAGGAACAAATGAAACAAACACAACAAAAAAAGGCCGAAAAACTATCTTAATCAGTCGATCGATAGCTCCGTAGCCAGCTGGCATGAAGTGAGTCTCATGAATGTTTGTGTTTTTATATTAAATTGAAACATTACAATAAAGGCAAACAAACAACAACAAGAAAAAATAAATCACTTTGTATTGCCCTTTTGCCGTCTGGCATGGACTGAACCCATTAATCGCCGACGGAAGACGGCGGGAGATGGATCGACTATGATAATTCGAGAGTGGTGCCAGATTAGCAGCTGATGGCGCCAAGCTAATCTGGCACCACTCTCGAATCATCATGGTCGATCCATTCCTGCAACTGGTACTGCGGCCTTGGGGTTAAATGAATTTTGTGTTTTATTTGCTGTCATCGAGGGGGATCTCAATTGATTTCTTCTCCTGTGCCTAACGGGTAAAGCCAAGCAAGCAGTAGAGAGTTACAGAAGCAGCTGTTGTGAGTGGTTTTCTCATTTTTACATTTCTTGTATCGACGTTCTTTGGCTCAGCTGCCTACTCTGACCGCACGCGAGGGACACAGCTGTAAATCGCTGGGATGTGCTGTGCGTGGGCCAACGATGACCGACAACGGCCCGAAGTGTCGTTTGCATACTGGGCTGCTGGTAGTATGGGAAGACGTCCAGCGAGTCCGGCACATCTATCTATCTATCTATCTATCTATCTATCTATCTATCTATCTATCTATCTATCTATCTATCTATCTATCTATCTATCTATCTATCTATCTATCTATCTATCTATCTATCTATCTATCTATCTATCTATCTCTCTCTCTCTCTCTCTCTCTCTCTCTCTCTCTCTCTCTCTCTCTCTCTCTCTATCTATCTATCTATCTATCTATCTATCTATCTATCTATCTATCTATCTATCTATCTATCTCCCGTGGTTTTGCCGACCGTTGGGGCACCACTGATGACTTGGCAACCAGCTCCCTCCATTCCTCTCTGTTCTTTGCCATTCTTAGGGTATCGCCCAGCTTTAGTCCTGTCCACTCTGAGATATTGTCATCCCATCTTTTCCTCTGTCTTCCTCTCCTTCGTCCTCCTTGCACAGTGCCTTGCAGGATTGTTTTGGCAAGCCCTGCTGAACGCGTGACATGCCCATACCACTTTAGTTTGCTTTTTTTCACAATGGCTAATAGGTATTCATATGACCCGAAGGCTTGCAATACAATACGATACAATAATACTTTATTAATCCCTCCTGGGGAAATTCACTGTCTGCCCATACAACGCATGGCATCGCCATTCACTCTTTTTTAATTAATTAAATAACCTATAACTCTCAGTTAAAGAGATGAACTGTAACAGACGTAGTGGCTATAACCTTCTGCTGACCGACAGGGGAATCAGAAACATGGCAGTATGTGTACACCCACGAAAGTACCGTTACGCGTTAATCTGAAGACAAAGTTCGGCAACATTTGTGTTTGTTTGTTGTGCCTTGTCGAGAAACCTAATGCCTGAACTTCTACGACAGTTTGGACACGCAGCAAACGCGCACGCGTAAGAACGCATGTTTATTCCGTATTGGGCAGCCGGTTAGCGGCGTGTCAATCTATTTTTAGGTGAACGTTGCCCGTGAGCGAAGCGGAGTCATTGTCAAATTACTTGATATTAGGCCAAGACGTGTTACGATCTGCATTCTCCTGCTTCGAAATGAACCAAAGCTAGACCCATATAATTATGTATGTACCTTTTCGTGTACGTCACGTCTGTTGCATACGCATTTCTTTGAACAGTCACGGCAGTAGTGGGCTTGTAACAGTCATGGGCTTGTAACAGTCACGGCGGTAGTGGGCTTGCAACAATCGCGGCCGTAGTGGGCTTGCAACAGTCATGGCAGTAGTGGGCTTGTAACAGTCACGGAAGTAGTGTGCTTGTAACAGTCACGGCGGTAGAGGGCTTGCAAACATCGCGGCAGTAGTGGGCTTGCAACAGTCATGGCAGTAGTGGGCTTGTAACGGTCACGGCAGTAGTGAGCTTGTAACAGTCATGGCAGTAGTGGGCTTGTAACAGTCACGGAAGTAGTGGGCTTGTAACAGTCGCGGCAGTAGACGGCTTGTAACAAACATGGCAGTAGTGGGCTTGCAACAGTCATGGCAGTAATGGGATTGTAACAGTTCCGGCAGTAGTGGGCTTGTAAAAGTCACGGCAGTAGTGGGCTTGTAATAGTCACGGCAGTAGTAGGCGTGTAACAGTCATGGCAGTAATGGGCTTGTAACAGTCACGGCAGTAGTGGGCTTGTAAAAGTCACGCAGTAGTGGGCTTGTAATAGTCACGGCAGTAGTAGGCGTGTAACAGTCATGGCAGTAATGGGCTTGTAACAGTCACGGCAGTAGTGGGTTTGTAACAGTCATAGGAGTAGTGTGCTTGTAACAGTAATGACAGTAGTGGGCTTGCAACAGTCGTGGTAGTAGTGGGCTTGTAACAGTGACGGCAGTAGTGGACTTGTAACAGTCATGGCAGTAGTGGGATTGTAACAGTCGTGGCAGTAGTGACTTGTAACAGTCGTGCCAGGAGTGGGCTTGTAACAGTCGTGCCAGTAGTGGGCTTGTAACAGTCGTGCCAGTAGTGGACTTGTAACAGTCACGCAATAGTGGGCTTGTAACAGTCATGGCAGTAGTGGGCTTGTAACAGTCATGGCAATAGTAGGCCAAGGGCTTGTAACAGTCATGGCAATAGTAGGCCAAGGGCTTGTAACAGTCATGCAGTAGTAGGCCAAGGGCTTGTAACAGTCATGGCAATAGTAGGCCAAGGGCTTGTAACAGTCATGCAATAGTAAACCAAGGGCTTGTAACAGTCATGGTAGTAGTAGGCCAAGGGCTTGTAACAGTCATGGCAATAGTAGGCCAAGAGCTTGTAACAGTCATGGCAATAGTAAGCCAAGGGCTTGTAACAGTCATGGCAGTAGTAGGCCAAGGGCTTGTAACAGTCATGGCAGTAGTAGGCCAAGGGCTTGTAACAGTCATGGCAATAGTAGGCCAAGGGCTTGTAACAGTCATGGCAATAGTAGGCCAAGGGCTTGTAACAGTCATGGCAATAGTAAGCCAATGGCTTGTAACAGTCATGGCAGAAGTAGGCCAAGGGCTTGTAACAGTCATGGCAGTAGTAAGCCAAGGGCTTGTAACAGTCATGGCAGTAGTAGGCCAAGGGCTTGTAACAGTCATAGCAATAGTAGGCCAAGGGCTTGTAACAGTCATGGCAATAGTAAGCCAAGGGCTTGTAACAGTCATGGCAGTAGTAGGCCAAGGGCTTGTAACAGTCATGGCAATAGTAGGACAAGGGCTTGTAACAGTCATGGCAATAGTAAGCCAAGGGCTTGTAACAGTCATGGCACTAGTAGGCCAAGGGCTTGTAACAGTCATGGCAGTAGTAAGCCAAGGGCTTGTAACAGTCATGGCAGTAGTGGGCCTGGGCTTGTAAGCCGACGGTGCACCAGTAAAGTTGTAGGTGTGCGTGTGATGTTGTTTTGGTTTTTTTTTTCCTCTTCATCACATAATAATTACGTGTGTGCTGGTCTGTGGGTCTGAACTTTACGGCCCTGGGGCCGTAAGGTTCAGACTCACAGGCCCGCACGCAACATTATAAGCTCCTCCGACAGGAGAATTTCAATTTACCTGGGAGTTCGTATGCGTGCGCTATATTTTGACATGTTGATGGAAGACAGATGACTCAAGCGCCTGATCATTACGCTCACATCAAAGAAATGTTAGATGACTTCAGTGATGGTTTTAAAGTAACAGCTGTACAAGACGCAGTGGGAAGGGCCAATAACACACCACGGGGGCCACTAAAGCACAGAGAGAGAGAGAGAGAGAGAGAGAGAGAGAGAGAGAGAGGTTGTTGGTCGATTTGTTGAGGTTCTCGATAGCTTACAAGGTACCGTGCCAGTGCGTATAGTCACGTTCTAACTCCTTCAGTCCCGACCATGACAGTTCAAGGGTGGTGCCGGAATAGCTTGGCGCCCATAGTCGCCAAGCTATTCTGGCAGCAACCCTTGAACTACTGTGATCACGCTCAATCTGTCTCCTGAACTGCAATGCAGTCCTCTGAAGACAACTCAAAAATGTGGGGATGTCGTACCTGGGACACAATGGGTTAAGAGCGGGTCGGACTTCAGCCTACCGAGCGATGTGCGCATCAAGAGAAACAGTTGTTTATTTGCGTCACTATGTGTGTGTGTGTGTGGTTTTTTTTTGTTTGTTTGTTTGTTTTTTACGTCATTCTAAATTCTCTCTATACAGGATGACGTCTTTTCTTTCTGTGTGTTCTTTTCTGTTCTACGTTTGTTTCCATGTCACCTGAGGAAGGATCTTTGATCCGAAACGTCGTTATCTGTTACTATTTTAAAGGGTTTTCTACCACTATCTTCTGTTTTTCTTTCACGTGAAACCCTAGCGGCAACAGTTTTACTACAAGTTGATTAAAAGCCCGGACAAACATGCCTCAGTTCTGGCACGTTTAATCCGTTCAGTGCCAGACGACGCAGATTGTGTTTCTGCAGTTTTTGTTAATTCAACACCAATACGATGTCCTGGCTTTCCCAGACACACGGACACAAAGTGGTCAGTCAACAAGAGGTATAGATCCTCATGAGCCCCCGCAGCTGCGGGGGCTCATGAGGGTCTATACCTCTTGTTCAGATTGTATCGGCACTGAACGGGTTAAATCCATTGCTTTTGTCAAAAAACGTGCACTGGGACCTGCTCAGTTCTGATTTTCTGTGAAATCGTCTTTTGAGCCCTCTCTTTTCTAGCCTCACCTCTAATGTGGGAGTCGTCTCCCTCGTTGACGGAAACGTCCGAGACCTCACGGAGAAAGCCGATGTTGCCCCTGTCTGTGGAGGGCAGCGGCTTTCGGCTCGGTGTGGAAAGTGTGTCTGTAGACAAATGCGGCCACCCCTCTCCTCATGCTTTTGGAGATCTCGTTCAGTTAAATTTTATCTCGTCCTGGCAGTGAATAATGGACATTGAACAATGAAACATTATTCTGCATCAGCCCAGACTAGTAGTTTTCGTGCCCTTGATAATTAAACACTAAAAAAAATCTGCACCTCAAGGGGTTAAGAGAAATATTACGCCATTCAGAGTGTTCTTGCCATCAAACGGAGTTTACTGAGGCAAGCTTGCGATTACAGCTCTTGAGTGTAAACACTGCAATCTTAGCAATTTAACTTTTGTGATGTCGGCTACGGATTGTAGGTGCGTTCAGTTCATAGGGCATATCTCGTACATGTCAAAGTAAAGACGCCTGACGAATTCAGTGCGTATTGTAGATAGGCGAGTCAGTTCGCTCGCGCGCGCAGTCAAATACGTTCTCTATCTCCTCGCTCGCAGTCGTATACGTTCTCTATCCTCTCGCGTGCAATCCAATTCTCTCTAGAGAGTACTGAACTGTGCTCGCGAATCAGCAACAGGCACTGAGCTCGTCAAGCGCCTTAATAGAATGAGTAATGGACTGCGCGCGCGAGCGGGCTGACTATTAGCAATACGCATGGAGCTCGTCAGGCGCCTCCGCTGTAGAGAGAGTAATGAACTGCGCGCGCGCGAGCGGGCTGACGCTAAAATTAACAACATGCACTGAGCTCGTCAGACGCCTTTGTGTTAAAAATGACCGAAATTTGTTGGTACAACTCTTTAGGAGTCCAGTGCGCCTGCGGTAGTGTGGATCTGTCTAATGTTTATCAGGGCAGCACTGTCTCAACTGGCCGACATCAGCCGCGGCTGATGCCGGCCCGATGTACATTGCTGACTGGGCATCGGTGCCAGTCCAAAGCTCACTTGCGTGAGTGAGCTTCCAATAGGCAAAAGTTCTCGGGCCCACGACTGCCGCAGTGGGCCGGAAGGCGTTTTGCTACTGGGCCTTAGTCCTGCGCAAGCTACGAAGCAAGGTGCTCCGCTATATCGGAACAAAGTGCTTAGTGGCTTGCGCAGGACTATGCACACTCATGCAACTGAACCCAGGTGCCAAGATAATTAAGCACTACCTTTGAGCTCTTACTGTCGATCCTGCTGGAATATATACTTCGTACTTGCTTGTAAGTTACGAAATTTGACTATTTTTTCCTTGACGTGAAAGGGACGAATTCTCTCATGTTCTCCCATAATGTTCTACAATTTATTCCCACACGCACATCTCGCAATATCTCAGGGAAAAGCGGCGATTAAGAAGTGTGTTTTCGTTAGACTAGATAGTTTTTCCTATTTGTTTGGTTATATAACAGATAAAGTGCGCTCGTTTTGGTGCGAATGCATTTATGAACCGTAAAAATTGTTGTCCTCTGCTGCCAGTGCTGCTTATCTGTAGGTCTTGATGAGTTCCCCAGCCTTGTGTGGCGGGAGGGGAGAGGGGGCGGGGGGATTGAACCCTTTTCGTGTCGGTAGCGGCGAGTCTCGATGATTCCTGTAGGAATCATCGCGACTAAAACCGCTACCGACACGCAAAGGGTGAAGGCGACTTATTTTTTACGATTTACGACCACGGATTGAAAACAGCAGCAATCACGTTTCACGATTTAGTTTTGTACCGCTTAAAGGCTGTGGGTATGAGGTGGAGTTGTGTGGAGATGGGTGTGTGTGTGGGGGTGGGGGGGGGGGATGGGGAGGGGACAAACGGTGGAGAGAAAACGGGAAAGGGATAACTTCAGTACAATGCTTCTTTGAAAATACTAAAGTTGTATTTGCGTGTCTTGATGGCGTCAGTTCCCGTTGTGATGTCACTTCCTGTGTGTTGCAGACGTCACGTGTGCGTGCAGCAACGTCAGAGCGCGCAGCCAGTCCCCTACCGCCAAACCTACCGTCGCGCTGTCTATCGGCAGACGATGCAGATGTGTGAAAACTTCAAGGTCTGCCCCAGGCTATCGTAAGTTGGATTGCTTATAGCAGACGTCATTTAGAAATAGGTCAAAGTTGCTCGTGTTTCACTGGCTTAAAAGACATCGCTGCCAAAAACATCATAGTCTAAACACAACTCAAGTGCAAGACATAGATCCTCATAAACCCCGCAGTTGCGGGGGCTCATGAGGATCTATGTCTCTTGCCGAGAGTAATTCGTGTCCATGCTCTATGGACGTCTACCGTTCTTTGGTATTGTGTTCATAAATATTTCAGATTGAAACACGATCTGCCTCTACCGGCAATGAAGATAATTGATCCACAGTCAGAAGACGTGTAGAGTTTGACGTATACTAATGGTCAAAACTTAAGGGCCGCCTTTTGTCGCAGACGCACCGACAACACCACACACATTATGTAAATATAGTTGGAGTCAGTACTTTACTAATTTATTCAGTAACATGTTCGGAGAACATGTTGTGGGATCGCTTCCCACTCTTGATGCAGGAACTGAGTCAGCTGGAGGACGCCTTGAGGTGGGGGGTGGATGCTGACTACAGGTTGCTCCAGCACGTCCCAGAGGTGCTCGATGGGAACCAGATCAGGTGAACGAGCTGGCCACTCCATTCTCGTGATGCCCCGTTGCTCAAGGTACTCATCCACCGCACGGGCGCGATGAAGTCGAGCGTTGTCGTCTTGGAGAACTGGCTGGATGAGGGGCTGCACAATCTCCTCCCGATAGCGCAGTCCAGTCAAGGTGCCTCGGATGACGTGGAGGGGGAGTCGTGCCTTCCCTGCTGAAGCCTGCCCAGACCATGACAGGGCCTCCTCCGTAGCGATCCAGCTCTTGGACGCATCCATCCGTGAATCGCTCGCCCTGGCGTCTCAAGACCTCCACCCTGCCGTCGTTGAAGGACACAGTGTACCGGGACTCATCAGTAAACAGAACCTGAGTCCACTGGAGTCTGTTCCACCTCACATGTTGACGACACCAGGCAATCCGGGCTCTGCGATGAGCTGGAGTGAGGGCTATTCTCACTGCTGCTCTGCATGAAGCCAGGCCAATTTCGCGCAGACGTCGGCAGACTGTGCTTCTGCTGACGTTAACGTTTGCAGCTTGCCAGCAGCCTCTGGATCACTGACGTCTCCCAACTTTTCGTCCGGAATTTTGTAGCGAAACAGAGATGCTCAGTGTTCACGACTGACCCCTTTAGCACGTGCATTACGACTTTACCGAGTTTTTCCACCTGCCTGCCTTTGGTACGCTTGCCAATATCGCACAGCTTTTCACAAAAACTCACGATGTTTCACGTGCATTTGACACGTTCGTGGAAATTGATGAATTGTTGTCTATTGTTCCTTGTACAGTGGACTGTCTAAAGTCAACTTTTAACCCATTTGGATCGAAAGAACAGTGTGTTTTATTAGCGTACTTGCGACGATAAACAATAACACAAAAAAGTGGGGTGGCCTTTAAGTTTTGACCATTAGTATAATATATACTTCTGGTTGACGTAAACTTACCCCCACCCGGGTCTGCCCTGGGGGACTTGGGTGGGGTTAACTACTTTTTAGTTCCCAGGGTCACCCTGGTCAGCCCCATAGGGTGGGTTTTCCTCTCTATTCTGGGGCATGAGTTTCTGTCTACCCGTGGTCCATTCACCTGTATTTTCCTTTTTTAAACTCTCCCTACTGTCTGCGCTGCCTGCAGCTCTTGATATTGGATGTGTTACTAAATGGTCTTGGCTTTATTTAGACCCAAATATCGTAGGTTTATTTAACGTATTGGACCGGCTGGCGACATACATTCAATATTCTGTTTAGTTTTTTCTTTCACAAGCAGTGCAGGCACGTCCTGAGAAAGTCTTGTTGCTGTCGGGACGTTAAGCAATGTACAATCAATTAACGTAAACTTGGATCTATGATGTCACGATAACGCTAACAATGATACGTCTAATACGTCTGCAGCTACTGCTGATGCTGAAGATGATGACAGTGTTGCTGATGATGATGGCGATTGTATAAAAGGTGTCAATGTGAAATGTGTGCATTTTCTTTCCTGTGCACATCTAGCGCACATCTAGGCCTACGGCAGTTTTAGTAGTTGGTGTGTGTGTGTGTGTGTGTGTGTGTGTGTGTGTGTGTGTGTGTGTGTGTGTGTGTGTGTGTGTGTGTGTGTGTGAATCTTAGGCACATTTTCAGTTTCAATCATTCAAAGGGCCACGCATCAATAGCCACTAAAGTGTGTCAGAGCGTTGCCGCCGGCAACGCTATACGACACTTCCGCAGTTATTGATGAGGGGCGCCATGAATGAGTTAAACGCCCAATTGTTAATAAAGACGATGATATTCTAAATTCTGATCCTCATGCCTCTCCCGCCTGTTTGCTTTCGGGGAGCTGAGTGGCTCGGTGGCAGAGGGCGTTAGACTCTCGTCATGGGTTCGAACCCAGCTGGTGTCAAAATTTGTTCTGACGTCTTTTCTGTGCCCCGTCTTTTAAATCACTTACGTGGTAGACAAAAGACGTCAAGCCATAAACGTTTAAAGCTTTTAACTACTTATTTACATTGTGTGCTTGTTAATGTCTACAGACTGGCGTACCAGACGTCGTACCGTACAGTGTTCCACATGCAGATACGCACTCACTTTGTGCACGGCTGTTGTCCGGGATGGCAGCAGACTTCACCGTACGAAAGTAGCTGCACAACACGTACGTATTCACAGGGGCCGTGTGTACAGATAGCCAAGCCTACAATAAGTAAGTCAGTAGTACATGTAATGTCAATAGTAGCCCGGCGTAGAGGCCAGGCTTATAGTCGCTGCTGTAAAGGTCAAATTAGCTCTGTGGCGTTACCTTAAACTACCCACCCTCATCCTCTCGAATAGCGCCAATATCCCTTGGTGAGGAGGGAGGAGGGGGGGGGGGAGCTGAGGGAGGGGAGGTCGCTTTGTAAGCAATTCTTTGCCGATTGGCTGAGTAGGTGCAGAAAATGACTTATTACACATACTTTCTGACTAAGTACGCCTACTATCTGATATAGCACATGTACTCAGGCGGTTACGTGGGTCGATGTCTGGACTTTCATTGGCTGCTGTAGTACATGCGCTATTGACATAGTACACGTTATATTCGGTTACTTCTGATCAGTAGTAATGGCCGTCCGTATGGGTGTAGAAAAAAGAGGCGTCGAGGAGGGGTGGTGGAAAGGGGGGGGGGGGAATCGGGGGAAGGGGGGAGGAGGGATCGGGGGAAGGGGGGAGGTGAGAGATGGAGGACAACGGGTGAGGTGGGAACGGGTAGGTGGTTGGTTAGTTCATTCGGGGATTAACCCCTTGACTGCCGAGAAAAAGGGAACACAATCCAACTCACGCTGCAAGAGACTATGAGCCCCCGCGACTGGTCCGCCTCGTGCTGAGACCTATTTGTACCCATATTTCTTGACACGGTTTTGGCTTTTGGTCTTTGAATGAACAAAGAGTTCAGAAACAAAAATGTACGTACAGTGGCAGGGAAGGGGTTAACTCATTCAGCCATGACGCACAACAGCAGGAGATGGGTCGACCATGATAATTCAAGGGTAGTGCCAGATTAGCTTGAATTATCATGGTCGATCCATCTCCTGCAACAGGTGCATAGTCGTTAGATGACGCCTCCAAAATTTGGGAAATACGTGCGTCGGGCTGAATGAGTTAACGTCCACGGCACCGTAGTGATAATGGACGGCCCTAACGGGCGGGTTAGGGGGAGGTGAGGCGGGCGGGAGGGGGGAAAGGGGGGGGGGGAGGGACAGCTATTGCCAATGGAGTACGACCTGATCGATTCAGGCACTCTGCAACAGTGCCACTTTGGTTCACCAGGACTTTTAACGAACAAGCAATCTGAACAAACCCGTCATTTTTGCCTCGACAAGAGGTGGGTAGTGGCTGGTGGGGGTGGGATTCCAGCGTGCATTGCTCATGTCCTTAATTGACAAGATCTTTTCAAGTCATTATGCAATTCGATATATCGTATCAGCTTTTTTTCTGTTTCGTCCTCATTCTTGGTTTTTTTTTGTGTGGATGATTTTGTTTTGTCGCCAGCTTCCGTATTAGCAAGAAATTTGTCTATTAACCGTTGCAGCGGTCTGTACGGCGGAATGTCAGAACGGGGGGAAGTGTGCAGCGCCAGACACGTGTCAGTGTTCCCCCGGGTGGGAGGGACCCACATGTGAAGAAGGTGAGACTCATATTTATCCCGCTCCGTTTTGCGGGTGTACTCTCCGGACAGACCCACGAGGGGAGTACTGACACCACACGAACACACCTATTCAGATGAAATGCTTTCTCTACGGAATGCATCACGAATACGCTTCTGTTCAAAGGATAATTATGCTTGGTGAACATCGTTATCTGTGACGTCACATTCTATTAAAATAACAGTAATAGACTTGTGGTGACGTCAAGTGTGACTCTTCCCGTACAGTTTGCGAGTGTACAGCCCAGGTTAACTCACTACATCATGAAGGCTGCATTACATATTACGAGATAAATCAACTATGATAGTTCAAGGGTGGTGCCAGAATAGCTTGGCGCCTCAGGCGCCAAGCTATTCTGCCACCACCTTTTGAACTATCATAGTCAAGTTTATTTCAAGCAGTAGTGTATCAGGATAAAAGGGTTAACCCCGGACTTGACCGCTGTTGTTTTGCTGTGATCTTGAACAGTATGACAGTATGCGCTTGGTGTACGAGCTTAACGTCTTCGGGCAAAACGTCTTCGAGCCCACGACGGCCGCAGTGAGTACCATCGTGGGCACAAAGACCTTTGCTTATGGGCTCTGCTCACGCTGACAGATTTTGCTTCTGGCAGTGTGTGGTAAGCAAAACTTTGCCACCTGCCACATCGGCTTCGTGGCACATGTTTCAATGTGCACGCAATGTGTTTGTACTGACTGACCTGCCATTTCCATATATGGACTGAACAGCTCTCACGCGCTATTACCGGCGATAGCGCCTCCCTCCCACGATCGCTGTCGAAATATTTCGCGCTGCGGGAGTCCCATATGCATGGGAACTCTCGGACAAGGTTGATCAATTTAACTCATTGGAGACGTGCCGCATACAGAGACGCGGCTAATCGCCGCGTTTCCGCTTGCGGCGCGTCTCCAATGAGTTAACAGTCTCAAAGCCGTCGTTCAGCTTCTCCGCCATTTTTTTACGGCTCGGAAGATGAGGAAACGGGAAGTGACGCGAGGACACCGCTGATTGGCTGAGGGGCAGCAACATCGCTCTAGCCTTGCTGGCCGCCAGAAGAAAATAGACTCGGATTGTATCGGGTGGCAAGTTGTGTCGGCAATATTGCTGGCGCCCCGCAATGTGGTCGCTACATTGCCGCCACACAAATTGCGGCCGGTAGGTGTTTGTGGTAGCGTGTGTCCGACGCCTTACTGATAGACCCATTCGGTGAGTACGCCACATGTACACTTCTGTTCAAATGAGCATCTTATTTGAACAGAAGTGTACTTGTGCTGTACTCCCAGACTGCCGGTTGTGACGCCGGGTAATACTTTTTTTTTTTTCTTCAGACATGGACGAATGTGGCGGGCAGAACAAGTGTCAGCAGGTGTGCGAGAACTTGCCAGGCAGCTACGAATGTTCGTGTCAGGACGGCTTCAAGATTAACGACGACAAGGTGTCTTGCAGAAGTAAGTGCACGGCACATCAGCCGGCAGAGTGAGGCACCTTTCTTTGTCTTTTTTTGTTGTTGTAACCCCCTCACTGCCAGATTGTGTTTTTGAAATTATAAATTAAACGTCAAAGATCCAATGAGAAAATCTCAACAAAGAAAGAAGACAATTACAACACATCGTTTTATTAACCCATTCATCCCTGACGCACTACAGCAGGAGATGGGTCGACCATGATAATTCAAGGGTAGTGCCAGATTAGCTTGGCGCCTGTCGGCGCCAAGCTAACCTGGCACTGCCCTAGAATTATCATGGTCGATCCATCTCCTGCAACTGGTATATTGTCGTTGGGTGACGCCTCCAAAATTTGGGAAATACGGCCGTCGGGCTAAATGGGTTAACTTGAGTGTTCCGATTAGAACTATTTTTCAAAATGGACATACAAACAAGTACACAATGCTTTCCTTATCTTCTGTTTTATTTCATTTAATTATTATTCATTCATTCATTCATTCGTTCGTTCGTTTATTTATTTATTTTTTCTTTTCTCTTTTTTTTTTTTTTTTTTTGGCGTGTGTAAACGTTTTTGTCAGGATTTTGTCAAAGATGCCCAGCAAACAAAGAAACATGGATACAAAATGGTTTCGGCAAGAACTGGCATAGATCCTCATGTACCCCCGCAACTGTGGCCTGGGGGTCCATGAGGATCCATGTCTCTTGCAGCTGTCGTGTCTATTTTTTCCTGGGAGAGAAGGGGTCATTCAGTAATTCAGGTTATGTAGTGACGAACTATATGAACAGTCGATACAGACTTACGTAGTGAGCTAAAATTGCCCTGGCTGACATCAGCCGTGTTGTACAGGCTTGTACAGGCTTGTACAGGCAGCCTGGGACGAGATCAGCCCGAGTAGCTTATGCTTATTATTTTGGCACATTGGCAGCAGTCTTAAGACAGGGCCGGTATCGTTTGCTGAAACTCACATTTATGTTTTATTTTTTTAATCCCATCAAAATGGGAAACACGCGTATTACAATTAAAACACAATTTATTAGATTAAAACCTTTTCCAAATAGAGAATAACCCAACGGAGAAAGAAACACGCTTAGAAAAGACAGTTACTACACAATTTGTTAATTTTCAAATGTTCAAAATAGACAAACAAACAAGTATAGAATTCAGTCGCTACTTTCTTTCTCCGTTGGGTTCTTCTCTGCATTTTACACGCTTGGCAGTCACCTTTTTGTTCTGGATTTTCTTTTCCAAAACAGACATACAGGGAAGTCTGCATTTTGTATTTAACATTTTATACCGGTCTCTTTTTCAGCATGAAGTGCTGTCGCTGTTAGAGCAACTCGGAAAGCACTCGGATTTCAAAATGACAATGCTTTCAGCTTACGCCCTCGATGAAATAATGCATCTGAACGTTGTTTGTTTCAGTCTGTCTGAGCTGCCTGTCGGAGTTTAAAGACATGCAGAGCACCATATCAACGCTGACCAACAGGGTGCAAGAACTGGAATCGGAAAAAGTGCGTAAAATGATTATCCACTTCCTCATGCCATACCATACCCGACTTCCGGATTCCTATGAAGCCGGAACGGCGTAGGAATCAGGCGGGTCGGATAAGGCTTGGTTCTTGTAGCACAGACAGAGGCGTAGTGTCATTTACCAGCCGCGAAAAACGGGCCACGACTGACTGATACGAAATTTGAATGTTTGCATTTGACATAAACATTAACATCAGCCCGGTGACACCACAGCAAGACATTGATCGACCATGATAGTTCAAAGGTGGTGCCAGAATAGCTCCAAGCTATTCTGGCACCAGCCTTAAACTATCATGGTCGATTTGTCTCCTGCAGTCTGCAGAGGAAAACTCCAAAGTGTGGGGATTTCCAACCCGGACACAATGAGTTACACCACAGCAAGACATTGATCGACCATGATAGTTCAAAGGTGGTGCCAGAATAGCTCCAAGCTATTCTGGCACCAGCCTTAAACTATCATGGTCGACTGATTTGTCTCCTGCAGTCTGCAGAGGAAAACTCCAAAGTGTGGGGATTTCCAACCCGGACACAATGAGTTAATTGCGCGTCTGCTTGGAATTTGTACTCCTCACACTCTGTGTGATCCCCAATATCTCCACCTTGTATTTTTGTGTTAAAGTTAAGGGAAGGGAGCGTCTTGTTATTTAGCTGTGTGAAAGTTTTTGTGGGCTGGCGATGGGATACCTGATAGAAGGGGGTCAGGGGTCAAACCATAGGCGCCAAGCTAATCTAGTACTATCCCTGAATTATAATGGTCAATCCATCTCCTGCAACTGGTACATAGTCCCACAATTTCGGACTGAAATGCGGCCGTGGGGTTAAATGGGTTAAGAACAGTTAATGCGCAATAAGGCCGAGCTGGTTTCCTGTTTCACTCGCGACTGACGCTGCCCACCCTACTTGCAGGACCTGCTGATGTCCAACATCACCTACATGGCCAATAATTATGAGGAGGCGATGGGCAAGATGCAGGCAGCACAGGCGGCTGCCTCCTCCCCCTCACGGGCCCCCACTACCCCCGACTACGAGGACCTGGTACTGCTCGGGTCACACCCGGCCATGCTGCCTTTGGACCGCCTGGCGTCCCTCAGCGAACAGATCTCACTGCTTGAAGAACGCATGGCGGACTGTGAGTATTGCTGCGTCTTTTAACCACACAAAAGGTCTTCGGGGCGACATCAGCCGCAGTCGGCCCGCGCGCAGCGGGCCGACTGCGGCCGATGTCGGCCCGATGGACATGGCTTGCTGGGTTTCATCATCCCGAAAAAGAGTGCATCGCTACCATAATCCATGTCTGATCACGAGAACTACGTGTCGATAGCATGCACTAGGGTCGCTAGTACTACGTGTCAAGAGTGTTACGATGGCTAGAAGTACGTACGTGCCGACAGCACAACACTCGCTAGCACTACGTGTCGCTATAACTACATGTGTCTACGGCCGTTAACCCTGCAGACCAACGACGCTTAGTTACCAGGGACAAGACCCTTTAAAGGTTTGAAGTACGACCCTTTATTTTTTGCACAAAT